>CM028380.1:59565933-59751886 GCA_013146195.2 Codonopsis lanceolata | reverse complement strand
TTTACTTGTGGCCGGTGGGTTGTGAGGTATGAGGTGTTTAAGGCTTGGAATTTGAATCTGGGTTAGACATTTTTTTAGCCATTAAGCTTTGTCTATAGAGTATAGGGTTTCAAATTGGGATGCTTCATAGATAAATGGAGAGAGGCTTTTACTTTATTCTTTTCTTTTCTTGTTGAAATTTTTGTAAGTGAATTAATTTACATTGATCCAAGTAGATTTGCACCTCCTTGTGGCTCTAGAAATTTAGAGGCGTAGGTTTAAACGGGTGAATGCCGAATTGGACCGAGTCAAACCAAAGTGTTTTTCTATGTAGATGATGATTGAGTTCCATTAGTTAAATATAAGAAACTGATTTGGCCATAATAACCTTTCTTCAATGTGATGCACATAACCTAGATTCTCTCTCTCGCTCTCTCAAACACACACACACATGTAAATATTTAACGGGCATACTCCCTCTGTCCCCCTTAAAGCATTTCTATTTTGGCATGCTTCAATTAGTAGTCTAGTTTTAAAAATTAAGCTTATAAAATTTCTGAGTTTCTAAATAAATCCCTATCACATTGAGTATAAAATTAAGAAAACTTTTCCATTCTTAAATTAAGGGTATCTTTGCAGAACTGATTTAATCCTTAAGATGTTTTACTTTCAAATGTGAAATCTCTGAGCGGAACAGAGAGAATACCTAACAAGAAGATTCTACGGGAAGTGAATTGATAAACTTGATTTAATAGTGATGCTTATATCCCTTTTTTCACTTTTCACTTCATTTCCATTTACATGTTCCTCAAACGATACAGAGCATTAGAAAATAACATGGTAGCTTACTGTATATGAGCTGGAACTAGGCTTTGTCTCAATAGGTTTGCATGTTGCATTTCATTCTTGTTTCGATTTCATATTACAAAATGATGTGTGAAAGAAGTCACAGGGTTCCTCAAAATTCACATCTTTCTCCCTCTAAGAGTTTGATCTTGCGTGTTATGTGTGTGAATATTGATTATAGTTAGCTTGACATGTGATTAACCTCATCTAGATAGACTATTGTTCTCATTAACCATTAAGGTTGAAGAAGATGAAGGCAGCATTTCAATAGATACTGTGAATTGTGAGAGGCTTGAAATGGTGGTCGTACCATCACAGATTCATACTAATATTATCACCGATATCTTTAAGCAAACATCTAACACCGGAATGTGTTTAGTAAATATGTTTGTACTTGTTTTTATCACCACTTCAAAGCATGTACGATTAGGTCATAGATCTTCATGTATAAAGCTAGAATCCAAAATGATGGTAATATGTTCTTTTTCCACAAATCTAAATTTTGAAAACAAAATATTTAAAAACTAGAAGACTCATCACTTGAAGTTACATTCACAACCTGGAGGCTCTCTACAGTCGAGAATTTTAAGTTCTTATACAACTTTATTATTCTGCGTGCGTTTCTGTTAGTAACTTATGTCTTTTACTTCATTAATCTGTATAATGTTTCTCAGTTCCTCCTCTATCTTTGCAAGAGAAGAATGTGATACAAATTAATTCAATTGCTCATATTATTCGAAAATTTCTTGTATTGCTTCTGCTTCAAAAAAACATGTCTAACGTCTTCTGTTTTGTGTATCAGACAATCATGTGTGATGGAAAGGGGAAGCATGCGATGGAGATACTGAAGATAGAATCAGCCGATTACCTGATGTGCTTTTGACACATATACTGTCATTTCTTTCTACAAAGACATCAGTAAGAACGGGTGGTCTATCGACAAGGTGGAGGCCCCTTTGGGCTTCTGTGCCCAGTCTTGTCTTGAGTAACCCAGAATTCCTCCCTAGAGGAGAGGAGTTGAAGAATAGAATGATAAGAAAAGCCAATTTCTTGAATTTTGTAGAATATTTTTGACGCAAAATAGCCCGTGTTATATCAGAAAACTCCACCTCTACGTTTCGGCTGACAAAGTGCCCCTAGAAATTTCGCGTGTCTACCTTGTTTGGTCTCAGATGGGCCCCCTCCATAATAATAATAACCCCCATTTTAGAGGAGAAATGTCTCCGTATAAGTTAAACTGTCCATCTGATCTGGAATTATGGATCGGTGTTGCTAAATGGTTCGGATTGCTTAATCTTAAGGTTTCCGAAATGAAAGAGTCTGCCCATTTGCAACTGTCCCTCCGATTTCCCCCAAGTTTGTTTTCGTGCAAAACGTTGGTGGTTTTGAAACTGAAGCACATGGTTCTTAACCTTCCTAGAGGGTCAAATTCTCTTCCGAATCTCAAGGTCCTTAAATTAAAGGACATTATATTCATGGATGATGAATCAGCGTCAAATCTGATTAACTCTAGCTGTCCCATGCTAGAAAAATTGGTTGTACGCAGGTTAGATGAAGGAGATAATTTGCGTAGTTTAGTTGTTACTGCACAATCCCTTAAATGGCTTAGCATAGAATTTGTACCAGATGACTTTCTTACTACAATTTCAAGGACTCGAATAGACGTTCCTGGTCTTGAGCACTTGCATCTTCAAGACGGAATAACGTCTGAATATGAGGCGGGAGACTTGGGCGCCTTAGTTGAAGCAAACTTGGATGTTTCTCAATGGGATGCTGCTAATTGTTTGTTTCAGCTTCTCAAAAGGATTTGCAACATACAGAAGCTGACATTGTCAGATTCTACCTTGGTGGTGAGTACTTTTATGTCGATTACTATTGATAGCTAATAGACTTTCTTAATTGTTGTATCATTCTTTATTAATGTCTGAAATCTTTTATGTCTTGTGTAGTCGCTTGAGCAAGCGGATTCTTTTGATCTTCCATATTTTAAAAAATTGACGTGTCTTGAGATTACTGAAACATGCGATGATCTTGCTAGCTGGGGATCAGTGGTGGAGGTTCTCAAGAGCTCGCCCATATTAGAGAATCTTTTTCTTGAGGTGAGTTAGGAATTAAATTGCAATTCTAGCTACTTTATCAGTGAAGTCTTGTTACTGATCTGTTGGTTTCTTTGTACAATAGGGAATTATATTTGATCCCAAAAGAGAGTTTGATTGGACTGTTGTACCAAATTGTTTGATTTGGTACCTGAAGAAAATTGAGATCAGTTTAATTTTCGGGGAGGAAGATGAACTGAAAATATTGCAATACTTTATAAAGCATTCCCGGGTATTGGAGGAGGTGAATATCTTTATATACAACAATTGTCCTGAAAGAACTCTGATGAAGAAGAAGATTTTAGGGTTTCCGCGGGGTTCTCCGTCGTGTAAGATTGATTTTCACAAGACTCGCCAGGCTCAGTGGAATTGAGCATAATGTTAATTCTTGCAAGGGTTAGTTCCTTGACCTGAAACATCAATACTTTGTTCATGTCTGTATAGACTAAAGCTTTCTGTAATGAGAAAGGTCGTCTCTTTCAAATTTTGTATTAAACTTGTCAAGATTGTATGAATGTGAGCTCCTTGCTCTTTGAGCGGGATGAGTTCAGAGAAAATCAATAAGCTTTTTACTTTTTTTTTTTCTCTTTCATCCAACCATCGACTTTCTTATTTTTTTCTCTTTGGATGCTTATAAATTTATACTCAATTCGTTTTGGGTAAAGAGTCCTTGTTTGAAATTTAAACTATAAAAAAAAAACACTCTTTGCATCTCATTAGTAATAAAGTGATAATTTTATACCTTAATTTTTAAAAGTTGATTCTTTAAATGAAACATCTCAAAATGAAATAGTGGACTTTTACCTTGAATGGAACGGAGGCGATACCTAAATGAAAATCTTTTACGGTCATCATATTTTGACGTGATTGTTTTTTTAGTATTTTGTTCGTAAAAAGATTGAATTTTAAGCTTTTTAAAACCATGGATTATCGTACTCACTAGATTCATATATTTAATATAAAATTTATGTTAATTCCTATTGAAGAAATTGTTATATTTATTTTAGAAAATTAGATTTAAAGTTTATAAATTAAGAATTATTTTTTGCATTTCAATGAAACAGTATATGTATGAAAAGTTTGCTCTATAAGGATTATATTAATACTACTAGAGATAGTCATTATTATAAAAATGCTAGAATAATCAAGACGGTTATGACACATGTGGAGGACAAAGTTTAAAGATTATAAAGACTAAATACATACTTTAAGAAATATAATAAAGATTATATTAAATTTTATTGAAGAAATTGTCAAATTTGTTTTGGAAAGTCTGATTTAAAAAATTTATAAATTAAAAATTATTCTCTTTTTTCCATCCACGAGTTCACGTTTTAAAATTCTAATAATTAATATATATATGAAAAGCATTAGAGTTGATTATTATTACAAAAAAAAAACACTTTAACATAATCAAAATGATTACACTGCATGTGGATGATAAAGTTAAAAGATTACATTGATTAAAGACAAAGAAGTTCACGTTTGAAAAATCTAATAATTAATGAATATATGAGTAAGATTATAGTTGGTCAATATTAAAAAAATACCTGAACATAGTCAAAATAATTATAACATGAAGAGGGTAAAATTAAAAGATTATAACCTGCCAGTAGATGGCTTGTTAGAGATTGTTTCAGCTTAACCATACGTTTTAGGTTCGAGCTATTGGAACGCAGTTGCCAGCTGCACTAAAACTTGGTAAAGAAAACCTTACTGCCCTTGTGGTCCTACCGATTCGATAACTAAAAGATTATAGAGTTTAAAGACTTGTACATAAGAAATATAATAAAATTTATATATTTGATTCTATTGAAGAAATTGTAAAAATAATTTTAGAAATTGTCAAATTGATTTCAAAAAGTTAGATTCAGAGACTTTATATATTAAGAATTATTCTCTTCGTTTTACCAAAAAAAAAAAAAATCCACAAATCTAATGATTAAGGAACATGTTAGTTCATTAAAGTTAATGATTATAAGAAAAACACTTTAACATAATCAAAATGATTATGACACGTGTAAATGATAAAGTTAATAGATTTTAGAGATTAAAGACATAATTAAAAAGTATAATAAATTTTATATGAAATTCTATTGAAGATATTGTTTAAGTGATTTTAGAAAATATGATTAAGAAACTTTATACCTTAAAAATTATTTCTTTTGATATTCTCAAATAGTCCACATATGAAAAGTCTAACAATTAAAAAATATATTAGTGGCATTAGAGTTGTTCATTATCACAAAAATAGTTGAACATACCAAAAATGATTTTGACACATGTAAATGGAAAAATTAAAAGATTATATCCTGAGTTCGAGTTATTGGAATGCACATGCATTAAAACTTGGTAGGGAGAGATTTACAGTTCATGTGTTCACACCTGACTCGATGAATAAAAGATTACTAAGATTAAAGACATAATTTAGGAAATATAATAAAATATACTTATTAGATTCTATTTAAAAGATTGTCAAATTAATTTTGGAAGATTAGATTAAGAAACTTTGTATATTAAGAATTACTCCATTCGTTCCACCCAAATGATTCACATTTGAAAATCTAATGATTAATAAATAAATTAAGTGTAAAATTCTCATGGCAAAAATTAGAAAATACGGTCTTACGGGTATTTTATGTAAGCCGTATCCAATGACCCAACCCACTGTGTGTTGATTGGTTGAATTGTGAGAGAGTAGACTCCATCCTACGAATTTGAATATTTTTTACGCAAGTGGCCTTCGGCTCATGGCACATGATAATCACAATATTTGTCTTAATTTTTATAAATTTTGGTTGGCCAGGTGTCATGATCTGAAGACCACTTGTATAAAAAATATTTTACACCGCGCAGTGGATGAAAATTTAATTCATAAATTAATAGGATTAGAATTGGCCATTATTACAAGAATGATTGAATGATGATGATGACACAAGTAGAGGGAGAAGTAAAAAAAATAGATATTAAGACATATTTAAGAAATACAATAAAATTTATATTAAATTCTATTGAAGATTTGGTCAAATTGATTATAGAAAATCATATTAAAAAACTTTATAAATTAAGAATTATTTCGTCCATTTCCCCTAAAAAGTTCACGTTGGAAAAATCTCAGAATTTATGAATAATTAGTAGCGTCAAAGTTAGTCATTATTACGAAAATGTTTGACCCTAATCAAGATAGTTATGACTCATATGGAAAATATTATACTAATAAATTAAAGACAATTTGTAATTTATAAAAATTAGACTTTTTAAATTAAACCTACCATAATAGAAATAATACTATACTTTTTGTTTTAGAACCGGGCTGACTAAGTAATAAATACAAAATCTTAAACTTTAGGATACTATTGGTCCCTCAACTATGGACCGTTCTTAGTAATAGTCCCTTAAGAATTTTTTTTTGTCAAAATTGGGTCCTAAAAATTTCAAATTTTCACGCCGTCAGTCTTTTTGATGGATGTCGTTTGAATAATTCCGTTAAGTAGCTCATGTACATTAAGTAAGGGCTAAAAAGAAATTTTCTCAAACCTAACTTATATTTCAATTTACTATTGACACCCTAAAGTTTGAAAAAAAGACCTAGAGTCCTTTCCCAAATGTTTTTGGAAAAACCGGAATTTTGAAAAACTAGTTTTACACACGTGCGTTAAACGCACCGGAATTTTGTTTAAATATGTATATATATATATATATATATATAATCAAAGATTATAAACAAAACTAAAAAGTTAATAAATAACATGATGACGGGAACAAATTATATCAGTATAATTGATATTATAAAAAATCATGTTAATCCATTATTTTATGAAAATTTTAAGTCATTTTTTCGCTTATAATTTTCTAGAATTTAATAATTGATATTTTTTGTTATTAAAATTTTTGGATCTTAAGTGGTATAAATAGTAATTCAGATCTATATATTCTTCTCTATAAAACTTATAGATTTATTAAATATTTATAATTTGTGGTTGACATCTACTACTATGATTTAATTGTATATATTCACTATAATTTACCAATACGTTATAATTTATTGTGGTTATTTGCAAAGATATTTTATTTTTGTGATATTATAACTTAGATACGATGAAAGAGACACACAATTTTCAAATACAGACAAGTCATATATGAAGATTTCCATAGCAGACTTTTTACAATTAATTGTGGTTATATTTTGTTTTGTAATCACATATATTCAACAGACATGTTTTTTTATAGGCTTATAGCACACTTGTTCTTATTTCAAGGCTATTTGATCATTTTAATTAATCAGTAAATTACGTATACATAAAATAGATTTAATTTGTATATATATATTTTCAATGAGTGGCTACTCCTATTAAATACTACTACATAGAAACTCGGTATTTTCTATCACATGTGCATATTTGCACATTTTTAATAAATTTTGAGAATTGTGTAATCAATTAATCAGATTTGTGCTTTCAGTGCATTCTAGCTACTCTATAATATTACTTGTTAAAGATGACTTTCTTTTTTAAGTAAGAGCATTTTGATAGGATTTTACATTTTTTAGACTACCTGGGTTATATATATATATATATATATATATATATATATATATATATATATATATATATATATATATATATATTTGGCCATTGAAGACCTAGATTTTATCAAAACCTACTCCATTGCTATCAGATTTTTATGAAAACCTAGCCCATTGAAGGACCCAAATTTTTGAAATTTTTGGCTTCATCGGCAGCACCGCCATCGCCATCCCAGCCCTAGCCCAGTGTTCTCTTTCTCAAACAAATTCCCCAAGTAATAGCCTTATCGTCTCCATCTCTATTCCCTCGCTAGCTCTGGCTCAAGCTCTGGCTCAAGCTCTGCCATCTACACTCACCGCACTTCGAGTCCTACCATCTCCTGTTGTCTTCCCCATGTTCGTCTAGTCTCCGGCGTCCATCTTCGTTTCATTTTAATTTCTATTTGATTGTTTTTATGTTATGAATTTCTTGGATTTGTGTTTAAAATATGGATATTTTTACTTTTTTTAAAAGGTGCTTGCATTATAGAAAAAGAAACAAAATTAGGGCACCTTGTTTTAATGAGATTTTTGACTGTAGGCATTGCCACAGGCCCACAAAGAATCGAAGGTTAGGTTTGGTTTGAAGGCCATTTGGGGAATTTGTCAACTGAATTTGGGGAAGAAGGCCATTTGGTATTTTTACAAATCATAAGGACTCGATTGCAAATTGAAAAAAAAAATTGTTGTGAAAAATTTCAATTTAGCCCTTCCACAAATGCCTGTGGTACTTAACAGAATTATTCAAACAACATCCATCAAAAGGACTGACGACGTGAAAATTTGAAACTTTTAGTACCCAAATTAGAACAAAAATCTTAAGGAACTATTACTGAGAACGTACCATAGTCGAGGGACCAATAGTGTCATTAACCCTAAAATAAATTTATACTCTGTACATAATTTTATGACAAAAATAATCAAATTATAGTAATATTTAGAAATAATCAAATTATAATAATCAAATTATAGTAATATTTTAGGGTTAAATTCATCATTCATCCCTAAACTCTGGCCAAATCTACCATTAGTCCCCCAACTTCAAAAGTGATCACCATTGACCCAAGAATGTTATTTTTGCTCACCAATAATCTCTGGACTTGACGTCGTAAGCTAAGGTCCGTTAAGTCATCATTCTCTGACTCATGTGCACCAACTTGAGGGTAAATCTGTCTTTTCCCCAACTGGACGTAGGTTATCTTTGTCTCATCCACTTGATACACAGGCAAAACCAAAATGTCCAAAAGATCATATCATCATCGCGTCGATCAACAAATTGCACAAAGTTCAAAGTAGTGTCCAAGCATACTTGTCTATCTCTTTCTCTGACTCTGCATAGAAGGGAGGTTTATGGAGGTCGCAGATAGAGTTGTCAAATATGGAAAAAGCCCGCGGGCATGCCCGCCCCGCCACCCATTAGGGGCGGGTTGGGCTGATGTATTTGATACCCGTTTGAAAAACGAGCTTTTAGGGCTTTGCCCATGCGGGCTTTGCGGGGTGGGGTGCGGGCTGCCCGTACAGCTATAGCTGGTTTATGGAATATGGACTGGACACATATTTATGGAATAATGGAATATGGACACATATAGCTAGTCAGTGAGAGAGTAGCCCAACCCATTTAGTTTGCGTTAGGGAATAGGGAGTTAACTTAGGTCTTAGGGTTCTCTTCTCTCATAAGTCATAATCCTAGATTCATAGTCTCACTCTCATTCTCAATTTCACTCTTCAGAAATTCTCATCAGTCGACAGTCATCACCCCGGTGACTCGGTGACTCGATCTCTCTCTCTCGGCAAAGACGGCAATGAGTCAACGGCGACTTATCTCTTCCGTTCCGGCTTCTTCTCTCCTCCATCTTTGCCGCCTCCATCTCCGCTCGTCCAGCTTCGCCGTCGCCGACATCTCTCATTTCTTCGCTCTTTCTCTCACCCTTGGAGACTTAGTTTCACGTCTCTCTCTCTCAAAAATCCAGCCACCGCTGGTGGCATACAGATCCCGAGATCCGGCATAGGCCACACGACATCACTGCCTCTTCCCCTCCCCTCGCCCACTTCCCTTACCGTGTCACCGGTCGTCCCCAACTCCATCCACCGCCCTTAGAAATCTGTTTTTATTTGAAATTTGAATTTGTAATTTTGTCAATTTGTTTTCAAGAATGGATGTTTGTTTTTATACAATATTCAGTTTTGTTTTGGATTGGATTGGAAATATGTTTGACTGCTTGGATATGATTTGGTTGTTTTTACCTCTTTTTTTTTTTTGGATATAATATAGAAATTTGGCGGGCAAGCCCATTTTGCCCGCGGCCCTACACGGAGTGGGCTGGGCCAAGGATTTTAGGGACCGTTATGCTTGCGGGCTTTCCCGTCCCGGGCCGTATTGTAGCGGGCTTTTTAGGCCGGCGGGCAAACCCGCCCCGCAAACCCATTTTGACAGCTCTAAATATGAGAAATTGATAGAGAATAAGAATGAAAGGATGGAGGGGGAAAATGCGTAAATCGATGAAGAAGACATCATATTTACAATTTTCCCCCACATAGTATGAAAGGCTTTTAAATTCCTGTTTTACAACCCAAAAATAAACATGTGCCTAGAACAAGATCACTTAACGAGCAGAGCTGTCAAATATGGCAAAAGCCCGCGGGCATGCCCGCCCCGCCACCCATTAGGGGCGGATTGGGCTGATGTATTTGATACCCGTTTGAAAAACGGGCTTTTCGGGCTTTGCCCGTGCGGGCTACGGGCTTTTCGGGGCGGGGTGCGAGTTGCCCGTACAACTATAGCTGGTTTATGGAATATGGACTGGACACATATTTATGGAATAATGGAATATGGACACATATAGCTAGTTAGTGAGAGAGTAGCCCAGCCCATTTAGTTTGCGTTAGGGAATAGGGAGTTAACTTAGGTCTTAGGGTTCTCTTCTCTTATAAGTCATAATCATAGATTCATAGTCTCACTCTCATTCTCAATTTCTCTCTTCAGAAATTCTCATCAGTCGACAGTCATCACCAGTGACTCAGTGACTCCGTCTCCTCTCCAGCAGGCAGCGAGTCAACGACGATTTATCTCTTCCGTTCCGGCTTCTTCTCTCATCCATCTTTGCTCCTCCGTCTTTGCCTCCTCCATCTCCGCTCGTCCAGCTTAGCCGTCGCCGACATCTCTCATTTCTTCGCTTTTTCTCTCACCCTTGGAGACTTAGTCTCACATCTCTCTCTCTCAAAAATCCAGCCACCGCTGGTGGCATACAGATCCCGAGATCCAAAGATGGGCCGCACGATCATCAGCTTTTCTCCCGCCCAGGTTCCCTTACCGTGTCACCGGTCGTCCCCAACTCCATCCACCGCCCTTAGAAATCTGTTTTTATTTGAAATTTGAATTTGTAATTTTGTCAATTTGTTTTCAAGAATGGATGTTTGTTTTTATACAATATTCAGTTTTGTTTTGGATTGGATTGGAAATATGTTTGACTGCTTGGATATGATTTGGTTGTTTTTGCCTTTTTTTTTTTTTTGATATAATATTGAAATTTGGCGGGCAAGCCCGTTTTGCCCGCGGCCCTACACGGGGTGGGCTGGGCCAAGGATTTTAGGGACCGCTATGCTTGCGGGCTTTCCCGGCCCGGCCCGTATTGTAGCAGGCTTTTTAGCCCCTCGGGCAAATCCGCCCCGCAAGCCCGTTTTGACAGCTCTATTAACGAGTAGTCTTTAACAACATTAGGTCCAGGGACTACTGGTGAGCGAAAATATCATTCTTTGGTCAATGGTGATCACTGGAAGTAGGGGACTGATGGTAGACTTGGCCAAAGTTCAGGGAGGAATGGTGAATTTAACCCAATATTTTAATGGATCGTGCTATTTAGACCCCTGTCCTATAAGTTGATCCCCCCATTTTCATATTTTCCTTAATGACAAAAATACCCTAAACCCTTTAGACAATTATAATTATACCCTTACAGCTTATAAGTAGACCCCCTCTCTATTTTTCTAAAACAAAAAACCTCTAATTAAACCGCGCAACCCAAAACAAATATACCCCTTATTCTCACCTCATTCCTCATCTCCTTCATCTCTAAGTAAACACCCCAATACATATTCATTCTTCCAACCATTCTTCTTCAAACCCTTCTTTTTCCCCCAAGTAATATAACTCTTTATTCTCAAACAAATCTTGTTCTCCTTCATCTTCCCCTTCTTTTGTTGTGAAAACCTTTTCCATAGCCAAAAACCTTTAACTTCCAAAAAAAACTATAGGGCTTCAACATTGTGTGTGTGAATAAATCAAGCATGGATGAAAAAAAGGGCAATATGACAATTGTGGTAAACATTCAAAACTTTTTTGTTGCTTAAAATTGTTTAGAAAATATTTTTTTAGCTTAAAAAAGAGGTCCTCGTCGTGCACGGTTCAGACCTGGAGCATCGAACATTTATGAAATGTTCGGTAGGAGCCAACCGAACATTTCATAAAGGTTTGGTGCTCCCTATCCGAACATATATGTTCTGTTCCACCTTCTCATGCCGAACATTTTAAATTTGTTCCATAGGTAGGGGACAGACATTTTGTAAATGTTCCACTGAGTGGGGCCAAACAATTTGAAAAATAATCAATCAGTTGTGTTTTTGATGTGTTATTATTTTTGGCTACATGATTCAAACAAGTTGTCGACATATCCTAGTGTTAATGATCCTTCTACTAATGAGATTGTTCATGTTGAAAATAATGCGATAGTTCCTATTTAAGAGAATGTGGCGGGTTACACTAATGTGTTCATGACCCATGAACTCTTTTCATCTCGCCAAATGTGGATTGATTGGGTTCGTGCTAAGGGGAATGAGCTTGACATGGTAATAATAGTTAGGAGGTCAGACAGTGGTGCGGGGAAGAAAAAAGCTCGGGTATTAATGACTTGTGAACGTGTTGGTCAATACAGTGGACGCAAGAAATCACAAGCAAATGATGAAGATGAAATTGGAAAGAAAGATAAGGAGGTGAGTAAACAAAAAGGCAGGAAAGAAACCGGATCTAAAAAGGTCGGTTGTCGATTTAGTTTCAGGGGTAGAAAAGTGTCAGTTGGAGAATGGTCATTAGTTGTGAAGTGTGATGTCCACAATCATGAACTTGGAGCGTACAAAGAAGGTCATTCATATGTCGGTCGGTTATCAAGGGTTGAGGAGGAATATGTGGTTGATATGACACACGCCAATAGTAAACCAAAGAACATTTTGGCGCGTTTTAAAGAAAAAATTCAAGAAAATAGATCTACAATAAGGATGGTCTACAATGCACGTTTGAACAATAGAGTTATCGAGCATGAAGGTCGATCACAAATGCAACAACTTATGTTTGTGTTGGAGAAGCATGGATAGGTTCATCATTATCGGTGCTGCGAGAAGACTCAGACTGTGAAGGATTTGTTTTTCGCTCACCCATCTAGCGTTGATTTATTGTATGCCTTTCCGAAAGTCATATTAATGAATTGCACGTACAAGACAAATAGGTACAAGTTACCTTTGTTGGAGATTGTTGGTGTGACGTCTACAAATACGATATTTTTAATTGCAGCTGCTTATTTAGAGGATAAGAAAATAGATAGCTATACGTGGGCGTGCACATACTTGAAATCATTGATGGAGCAATGGTGCATGCCTAATGTGATCGTTATGACTGAGAAATTTCTTTAATGAATGCAATTGAGCAAACATTTCCTACCTCGAGACATTTCCTTTGTCGATGGCACATCAATAAGAACGTTTGGAAAACTGTAGGAAAATCTTAACGACAAAAGAATAGTAGGATTCGTTTAATACGTTTTGGAATTTATTGGTGCTCGCTGATACTGAGTCGCAGTATAATGAATCTCTGGAAAAACTCAAGTCTGATTTCAAAGAATTTCCAAGTGCCATCAAATATGTTTTGGATCAATGGATTGAACCCTACAAAGAAATATTTGTGCCATGTTGGACAAATACCGGCATGCATTATGACAATACCACAACAAACATGTATTAATTGCTTTCGTTTTTTTTGTTACATATGTTCTTCAAATTCGTTTAATGATTGTATGTACTTTCAGGGCGGAGAGTCAACACGCATCATTGAAAAGACAACTTGGATCGAGCCAAGGTAATTTTGAGACTTGTTGGCGACAAATTCACACTCTCATTGAAACTTCTCACAACGCAATCAAACATTCATTTGAGAAGAGCAGAAACGTAGTCATCCACAAATTCAAATCAATTATATACATGGATCTGCGAGGCATGATATCCATACAAGCGTTGAATAAGATTTATGAAGTAGAATCTGTGCTTAGCAAAGATATTGTTGTAGACTCTTTGTTGTGTGGTTGTGTACCGAGAAAGACTTATGGTTTGCCTTGTGCGCATGAGATCGTTGAGCTTCTCAAATTGGGCAAGCCAATTGCCCTTGATCAAGTTGACGCATTTTGGAGAAAATTGGATATGTCACCGGTTAAGGGAGAAGGTAATGGGATTCAGGGTGAAATGGATTGTGCATAGAAAAATACAGCTGAAGAAATTCATTCTATATACCACAATGCCTCAACCGACTCAAATAGGTTGGCACTGTTGAAAAGAGCTAGAAAGTTTGTGAAGCCATCAATTACATCACTGATTGAGCCTCAGGTTTTGGAAGTTATTCGTGGTCGGCCCAAGACAAAAAAAGGCTAAAATTGACAAATCAACGAAACGTGATCAGAGTAGGTTTGAGTATATCGAGTCGATGGAAGACAGTTACTCGCCGCGAGAACAAGTTACGTATGAGGTTAACTCATCTACTACTAGGCGAAAGATACTGGTAATTTCAATTAATGTGTTTTTGTTGTTTACTAGATCTTTAAAATTAAAAAAAAAATGCTAAATTTATTCTTAATTCGTCTTCTTTCAATAGGTTATGTGACAACGATTGAAACTCAACTTTGCGATTCATTTCGTTGATCTACTCTCATCACATTTTACCAATTTTATTACAGAGACAAAGGATGTTAAAGTGGATGGGCATTGCGGTTATCGTACGGTTGCCGCCACACTTGGCTTAACTCAAGATGGATGGCCTGCAGTTCGAAGATATCTCCATTATTAGTTGACAGCTAACGTAGAGTTATATAAACGTGTTTTCCTGGCAAGTGATCATGTTGATAAGGTCCTAGCAAGTGATCATATAAACCATCATCAGGAGCAATCCATTGGAAGGTGGAATGATGCTCGGGGTCACAAACGATTGGATGAGATACACGGTTATACCAATCTATATAGCCAGGTGCACACTGCCATGGTCGCTCGGCAACTCTACCAAGTTATTGCTCGGATAAGATTTTTCTTTCCCAAACGGCCCCCTAGCACCACACATTCCCTCTTTTGTCTCATCTTTAGACACTCCTAAATACCGATAAACAACATAAACCGAACTTTATGCGGAAACTAAACCTTCCAAAAAGACCGATTTCCCAACAATTGGAAGACCAGTAATGCAAAACACATCATCAAGTGTTTTAGTCATCTCACCTAATGGCATGTGGAAGGTATTGGTCTCTGCATGCCACCTCTCCACAACGACACTAACCAATACCTTATCACTTTCAAGATATGAAACATGCCTTAACTATGCTAGTTTGGTTGCAATAAGTAAGTCCTTCCATAGTTGGGAAACAGTTTTTGTGGTTACTTTCCACGCTGAAAGTTTTTGTTTATGGTTGTTCACCTTGAGCACCAACCGCTCTAGCCCTTGATATTTATGTACATTTATGTGTTTCGGGTAGAAACGAAGTACACTTGGTTCTGATGGACCCCCATGAGATGGAAAAGTAATCAGTGGCTATCCATGTGACGCAGAACGGAAGCAGAAGAAGAAAGAAATCAGCTCGTATTAGCGTACAAGCGGACGCTTGTTTGATTATCGTTCAAACTGACGAAAGAATAAATCTCTCAAAGAAAGATTGACTGAAATAAATTTTTTTTAATAAGAATAACAAAAGTGCCTTCTGTAGCAAAACACAAATCCTTAAATAGGACACGAAACTAACCTTTTCCTACTAGAACTAATAGACAAAAAAAAAAGACTCAAACTAAACCTTTTCCGACTAGGACTAGAAACAAATCAATCCGGCCATACTCCAGTTGTGTTCGCATGACTTCAAAGGTCTTGATCCCCATCATTCCTTCCACTTCATTACAACTCGACCGGAGTTGTCATCGGATAAAGTGGCGAATCATCGTCGGGATGGTAAGGAAACAAATCAACTACATTGAAGGTAGAAGAGATCTTGAAGCCGGAAGGTAGATCGAGGATGTAAGCATTGTCATTAATTTTCCGAAGAATTTTGAAAGGCCCAAACTTTTTCTCGATCAAGCTGCACGGCCACCTCCCTTTCTTTGCACAGATACACCATAACTAAGTCACCAACAAGAAATACCTTGGCACGCCGATGAAGATCATTTCCGCTGCTTTGTATTTGGCATTAGAGGCTTCCAAACGCCGTTGAATATCATGGAACGTAGCGACATGTTGCCGAGCTAAAGAATCGACATCACTCTTCTGGAGCGAGCTAGGAGCTTAATAAGATCAACAGTAGTTGTTGGTACTTTCCGATACACCACGAAAAAAGGAGACGCCGAGTAGAACTGTGGGTGGCACTATTATATGCAAATTCAGCCTGTGCAAGAGAGAAATCCCAGTGTCGTTTCTTCTCCCCACACAAGCAACGGAGCATATTCCCAAGAGTTCGATTGACGACCTCTGCTTGACCATCTGTCAAGGGTGAGCAGAGCTACTAAAATGCAAAGCTATGCCAAAACACCTCCATAAAGTAGACCAAAACATAGCGAGGAATTTAGGATCACGATAAGTAATAGTCCGTGGAATTCCATGTAGACGAACAATTTCCTAGAAGAAAAGCTTGGCAACGTGTGGTGCGTCACTAGTGTGACGACAAGGAATAAAGTGAGCCATCTTAGAGAAGCGATCAACAACGACGAAAATGGAGTCGGTCCCTCGTTGAGTACGTGGTAAACCAAAACGAAATCCATGGACAAATCTTCCCAAGGTTGTGCACCGGAAGCGGCATGTATAAACCCGAGTTCTCGCCCCGTGCCCTTTTGTGTTTGGCAAGTAGTGCATTTTGAACAATTAGTCTGCATCGCGCTTCAATTGTGGCCAAAAATATCTCTCTTCAAGTCGACTGATCATTTTGTCCCAGCCTAGGTGTCCACTTAAGCCGCCATGGTGCAATTCACGAATAAATTTTTCACGTAACGGCACGAGGAATGCATAAGCGGTGACCCTCAAGAGGTATCCATCATGAACCAAAAAATCACCAGTAGGTTGCTTGGCCAAAATCTTAGCCCATATATCACCAAAATCAGTGTCATCAACATACGCTTCTGGTAAAAATTCGAAACCAACCACTTCATTGCTGGAGGTTGTAAGTAAGGCCGCACGTCGACTAAGTGCATCGACTTTGTTGTTAACTCCCACTTGTGTCGCAGACATAATTGAATTGCCCAAAGAAGGCGCCATCGTACATGCATCTTAGTTTTGAAATCTCGCTGGGTTTTAAAGTGAATGAGAGACCGATGGTCCGAGTATAGAATAAACTCCTTAGGTAGTAGGTAGTGCTCCCAAAGTTTAAGAGCTCGGAACACAAGATAGAGTTCTTGTTCATATGTAGACCACCCTTGTCGGGCTTCGCTCAACTTCTCACTAAAATAAGCGATGGGTTTTCTTTCTTGAGATAGAACACCCCCATTCCCTGCTCCACATGCATCACACTCAATTTCAAATATTTTATCAAAGTCGTAAAGCGAGTATAGGGGCGTAGTTAACCGACGTTTGATTTCTTCGAAACTGCTAGCATCCCAAGTGAAATTTCGACCCTTTTTGAGGCAATCGGTGATGGGGGCAACTACTAAAATTTCGATGCTACTAAAATTTCGATGAAACGCCTATAGAAAGTGGCCGTGCCATGGAAGCTTCGTGCTCCCGGGCGGCCACTCAACAATGGCCTTTACCTTTTGTTTATCAACTTGTACTCCTGCAAAGGCACTAATTACATATCCAAGAAATAACACCTTGTCTGTCATGAAGCCGCACTTTTTAATGTTGACATATAGTTCATTATCTTGTAAAGTTTGTAGGACAACGCAGTGAGTCTCGCGTGCTCCGCCAGCGCGACTATAAATGAGAATATCATCAAAATAAACGACAACAAATTTTCCAAGGAAGGGTTTCAACACTGGTTCACGAGTCGCATGAACGTGCTCGGCGCATTTGAGAGACCAAAAGGCATGACAAGCCATTCATACAAACCCTCCTTTGTCTTAAATGCATTTTCCATTCGTCGCCAGCTTGATTCGAATCGATGGTACCCTTTAAGATCAATTTTGGAATAAACAACCGATCCGACATCTCGATCCAACATATCATCGAGACGGGAATTGGAAAACGATATTGAACGGTGATTTTGTTTATTGCTCTACTATCTACACACATGCGCCACGCCACTCTTTTTAGGGACTAGTAAAGCTGGGGACAAAGACAAGGGCGGAGGCTCTCGAACTGTCCAATGCGGAGTAGATTCTCAACTTGCGTAAGATTCGTGCTTCTTCGTGGTTTAATCTATAATGTGGCAAGTTTGGAAGGCGTGCTCTCGGTATCAAATCAATTTGATGCTGGATATTGCGCATTGGTGGCAGTTTGTCTGGTTCTAAGGTGAGGTTGGGAAATTCATTGAGTAGCTTTTGGGCAAATGGTGGTATCTGTAGTATCTCATATTCTGGTTTGATAACAAGCGCATACAATCCCCCACCTTGCTTAATGTCATCAGTATTAGGGGTGTAAATCGGAACCACCGAACCACGAGAACCAACCAAACCAACGGTTTGGTTCGGTTTTGGTCGAAGCGGTTTGGTTTCGGTTTCAAAATTGAAACCACGCGGTTCAGTTCGGTTCACGGTTTTTGGTATCGAACCAAACCAAACCGAACCGAACCAAACCACGCTATATATTTTTATTTTTTTATTATATAATATATATTATATTACATATATTAACTATTTTGAACCTTTGATATATTTATTATATATATATAAAGACGGATACTAAGCCAAACAAAATCTTGATTGTTGGAGAACTATTATTTTTTCCATTGTTTGTGTTTATTTTAGAATTTGTATTGTTTTATTTATGATAATTTGTTGTTAGTAGCTTATTTCCCAATTTTGACATTAATTCCAAATTAAAATATTATTTTTATTGTTATTTTCAATGTTGGTTTCTTTTATTAAAAATGATTTATATAAACCACAAAACCAAACCAAACCAAACCAAACCGAGTGGTTCGGTTCGATTCGGTTCCAAGTCTTACTCGGTTCGGTTCGGTTTGAGATTTTTGGAACCGCTGGGAGGCGGTTCGGTTTGTGGTTTTGGCATAAACCGAACCACTTACACCCCTAATCAGTATAAGAACCCCAAGATGAAGAAACAGATAAAAAGGATCGCCCTTCCACTTTAGAAGATAGCTTATCACTTCCCAATGGAACGACAATATTTTTTTTTTCTGCCATTTAAATAAATAGGTGTTGTCCCGACCTTTATGTGTCGCATCTACATCGTCTTGCCATGGACGTCCTAACAATACTTGACATGCATCCATATCAACAACGCCACAAATTATATTATCAAGATAGTACTTACCCATGGCCAATGGAACTTTGCACGTTGGGTCACTTGCAACTTTGGTCCCTTCGAATCCATCCAATTTGATAGGGGTTTGGATGTGGCTCTGGGTAAATGTAGTTGCTCCACCAATGTTTTAGAAATTAAATTCTCACAGCTACAACTATCAATAATCAAACCGCAGACCGTCTCCCCTACTGCATTTGGCTTGGAAAATTCGGACGGCGTTGGCTTGAATCTGTTCTTTTGGAGAAGCGAGAAGTTCATTTGAACCACCATTGTATATTCCTCATTCCCGCATATATCATCAACGCCATGTTCATCATCATCAAAGCTTGCTCCTCGTCGCCCCGGTCCCGGTCCTCAATGGTATTGGTAACGTGAACAGTGCCGTCGTGGGGCACTCATTTGAACGATGTCCGGGTTGTAGGCATCGAAAACACTTCCCGAATTTGGTCGAGCATAAGTGTTACTTGTTCCAATCCTTGAAGCGGTTTTGGAGTTGTTTTGGGAGCCGCGATCTACGTGGGTTGGGGGGGTCGATTGAGAGGATTCGGGAGCTTTACGTTGTCCATCATTCACAACTTTACGAGGGATAAAAGCGCAAGCGCAGTACCGCTTGTTGTAGGCGAACTTCTACCGCCCGCGCATCTCGCGAGCATCAATTAGTGACATGATGGGTTGGGCGCCAATTTTATCTTGAATTTCATACTTCAATCCGCGAATGTAACGAGCTACTTGATGATCATCTTCCTCACGGATCCCACATCGAGATTGTAGGCGAGAAATTCTTCGGTGTATGCAGCCACTGCATGGGACCCTTGACGACAATCCAACAATTGCCGATAAAGATTTTGTATATAATCTCGCGGAGAAAGCGTTGCTGCAGAGTTCGCACATCAAAGGCTAGTCATGAACAGGCTGTAGGTGGTGGCGATAACGCCTCTCTTAAATTTTGCTACCAAGCTCCAGCGCCTCCCTTTAATTTGTAAGACACAATTGCAACCTTACGATCGTCGTTAACATCCATAACCTCAAGAAGCGCTTCCACATCATTCATCCAATCTAAAAAGGCTCAACATCCAAACTCCGTTGAATGTTGGGATCTCGACTTTGATCTTGTATCCGTCGAGGTCATCACGACGCCTCGGTTGATGAGCGACGTGTTGTTGTTGAGGGGAACCCGTGGTTCGGCTGTGCTACGTTGTTTGCTTGCGATGCGTGCCTGCCAAGCGAGTGCAGCCTATTAGCTCTTGTAGACCGGCTTGTACACCGCGCATCTCATCGCGTAGGTCGCGGGACGTGGCCTTCCATGGTTTGCATTCGTTGATCAAGGTCACGGTTTGGATTTTCAGCGATGGCTCGATACCAACCGACGCAGAATGGAAGCGAAGAAGAAAGAAATCAGCTCAGATAGCGCATAAGCGGACGCTTGTTTGATTATCGTTCAAACGGACGAAAGAATAAATCTCTCAAAGAAAGATTGATTGAAATAAAATTTTTTTTAATAAGAATAACAAAAGTGCCTTCTATAGCAAAACACAAATCCTTAAATATGACACGAAACTAACCTTTTCCTACTAGAACTAATAGACAAAAAAAAAAGACTCAAACTAAACCTTTTTCGACTAGGACTAGAAACAAATCAATACTGCCATACTCCAGTTGTGTTCGCATGACTTCAAAGGTCTTGATCCCCATCACCATGTTCCTCAATTGATTCCGGTTATTCCTCCTCGGCGTGTCCCTGTGCTTGTGCTTGTGCCGGTGCCTCAGCCTGGGCCTTTGCTAGTGCCTCAGCTTGGGCCTGTGCCTCAGCATGTGCGTCAGCCTTTGCTTTTCGATTCGAGGCGGTGGGTCTAATCTTCTTCGTCTCGTATATCTCTGTACATGACATTCATAAATTAACGTGTTAGTTCATCAAGTTTGAAATTAAAAAGGGATAAAATTTATAAGCCAAACTGTTCAACCCCTCTATTGGAACATTTTGAAAATGTTCAACCCCGTTTGTTGGAACATTTATAAAAAGTTCGGCCCCCTCTGTTGGAACAGATTAAAAATGTTCGGCCCTTGTGTGGGTTTCCCGGGATACGCCCGCGCCCCGCACACCCTTGGATAGGGGTGCGCGTACGTGCGGAAGCGGGACAGTGCATGTATATATCGAGATTTTTGTGTCTAAAAGAGAGGATGACGGTTTTTTTAAAAAAATTGGATCAAGAACTGGTATATTATTTTTTTAAATGTTCGTAAGTTCTATAATTAATTTTTTTAATTTTAAATATTTGTATTTTAATTTCTTTTCTTTTTTAAAATTTGTGCTAAGTTTTTATCATTAACATGAAATCTTTGTGATTTCGATTTTGAATAGTCTTTTGTTAGTTCACTCTGTGTCATTCAATTTATTTTATGGTTTCCGTTTGTTGAGAGTTTAATTTTTGAGTTTATTTCATTTAACATGTGTTGGGTTGGTGTGTGTGTGTGTGAGAGAGAAAAAAAAAATATTTTTGGATTTTTTTTTTGATGAATTACAAAATTTTACAACAAATAAAATGTGTTATTTCTTTAGTTTTTGAAAAAAAAATTTTGTTTAATATACATCGATCCAATCTTTATAAAATCTGAAACATATATTTATTTATTTATTAATATCATGCTCGCTTTATGTTCCATATTTATCGACAGTTTACGCACAAAAACAAAATATAGTTTAGTTTTATAGACATCTCCTGCAATTATGACCTTGTTATTCCCTCCATAGAAAATGGAACCAAGTTCCAAGTATGTATCCCCCAGACAACTCCAAGAAACATCTATTCTCTCCACATCACTCAGACTTCAGAGTCACCGTTCGCAACCACAAGAAACATCTTTTCTCTCCCGCTGGGGACAAAGGGAGTACTTATTTAACCTCTTACCTCCCGGAAAATCTACAAATCTTCATTAATCTCCAAGTTCTTCAATGTCTAGTCTACCTAGAACTCGTTCCCTCTTGGACAAGTCTTCTCCATGCCCACCCGCTTCCATTGAAATCTTAACAGAAGAAACACTCGAGAAATCCAACCGAAGAATTGCAGAGTTAGAGAAGTACCATTCTAATAGCCCTTATTATAAAGGGCTAACTGACTTCTATGTTTCTAACAAGAGAGAGAAACAGCAAGGCGCCAACAGTTACAATAAGAAAGAGACCACTCCCACGCCCATATCTCTCCAGCGCACGACAATTAATCCTTATTATAGAGGCCTCACTGATTTCTCTCTTGCCATCAAGGAACAGAAACTTTCCGGCACCAGTCCTAAGAAAGAGAGGCTTTCTACCATGCACAATTCATTCCAGCAGCCGGCTGCTAATCCTTATTATAGAGGGCTTACAGACTTCTCTCTTGCCATTAATAGAGAGAGATTTCCTCCACCCTCCTCTACACCGAGTTTGGATGTTAAGATGCCGAAACGGGGTGCTTCTTCTTGCTTTACCTTCAAAAGCAAGGCAGAAGAATCCCCTACCATGGAAGTATGTCGTCCACTTCTTTATAAGTAAATGACAAGATGTAGGTTCAAGGATTGTCTAAACGGACTTCTGTTTTACAGTTTAGGTAAATCTTTGAAAAAGCAGTAATCGATCAGTAAGCTGTAATATTATGATAAAACAAGTGGGACCAAGTATGAAAAGTTATGTTGTGGACGTGATTGTTCTAACTTCTAAGTATCGATGAGATCACTAGAGCAAGAAGTTACAAATTAAGTTCATTTACCATTTAGCTTCCTTGATCATTGACTATCTAGTAACATCCTCCTCCTCCCCCAACCATCTTCCTAGCTTAATTTATCAAACGAAGCACAGATTAATGATAAACATGCGCTTCATATAAGCGATTCCCAAAGATTGTTCGGACAAAGCCGTGTTAGGGGACTTGAATTATACGTTGTATTTATCAACTTCTTCAACTAAACATGGAAAAATTAGATCATTATAATTACACTAGCACACCTGAGTGGGGCGGGCGTCTAGGCGGCAGCCAGGGTTCAGAGTATGTAGACTATTGAGATTAATGTGCTGATACATTCGGTCATTTTTTCCCCATTCCAAAATCTTTTAGTTTTCCTTATTTATGTTCTAGTTAATGTTAATTGGAGAATGTATCTAGATTGAGTCTAGAATATTCATCACTCTAGTATAAACTAGTTTTTTTAACCCGTGCGATAAACGCACGTCATTCTTTTTTTTCAATTAAATCGTACATAAATAAAATAAAGAGGATAAAAAATCTTAAAAGATAAAATAAGAAGAATCGGTTTATTAAAAAATACACATCAGTATATCACTAATCATTATAAATTCTAAAACAAATTCCCTATACACAATATTTGTTGTTTTATTAGTTGATTTTTCATCTTCACTGCATATCAATATCTTTAAATCAAAACAATTTGTTACTCTAGAAATTGCGACTTATAACTCCCCATGGTTAAATACTGGTTTTTTCAAGAATAGACGTACGTGCAATTATTAACTTTGGCCCTTGTTAATTGTCATTACATATGATACCAGTAATGAAAGTTGTCTTCTCTGGAATTTGAAAATCAGTCTTCCATCGGATGGAGTTTTTTTTTTTTTTTTGGTAGAACTTTCCCTTAAGGGGTCATGGAAAGTGATTGAACCTGAAACCTCACATTTTGTAAAGTCTCAACTCTACCACTTGGCCACCCATTAGGGTCTACATCGGATGTAGTTAATGACAATCTTGAGATAAAAACTTTTTCTCCAACATTGCTTCCTTTCAAAAAAATTGTTTCAACAATGTGAACCTCAAGATTTATGATGATTAATCTACTTCCATTACACACCCTGCTGCATGGTCAATGTTTCTCAATATCATTACTGGAACACCAATTTTAATTGTTAATCTATGGCCTAACAACCCCGAACACTTTAATACTATTCAAAAACTCTGTATAATAAATGTATTCGAACAAACTTGGATTTTTTCTGCTCTGCAAATAGAATATGAACTCAAATAAGTTTTCCATTTTGAATGATTACTTTTATTAAATAATATTTTTATTTTACGAATAAAGGAATTTCTGATAAGAAAATAAACTAAAATCAAAATAACAAAATTATTTTTACCGTTAACTATTATTTTTGTTCTGTAAATTATTTTGATTTTACCAACTTCCATTATATTTTTTGTTTTATTGACTTCGTAACTATTATTTTTGTTTTATTTTTAAGAATTATTTTTACGGTAAAATTTTGTTCCGTAAATTATTTTTATTATTGTACTAACCTTAGTTTAAATTGTTTTTGTTTTATTGACTTTGTAACTATTATTTTTGTTCCACCAAGTATTGTTATTTTACTAACGTATTTTTGTTTTACATAACTATTTTTAAGAATTTGTTTTAAACTTTTGGTCCATAAATTATTTTTATAATTTTACTAACCTCAGTTTAAATTATTTTTGTTTTATTGACTCTGTAACTATTATTTTTGTTCCATCAAATAATTTTATTTTACTAATGTATGTTTGTTTTACAAAACTATTTTTAAGAATTTGTTTTAAAATTTTGTTACACAAATTATTTTTATTATTTTAGTAACCCCATTTTAAATTCTTTTTGTTTTATTGACTCAGTAACTATCATTTGTGTTCCATCAAATATTTTTATTTTACTAATGCATTTTTGTTTTATTTATTTTACTGACCTCCGCATTAAATTATTTTTGTTTTGTTGATTCTGTAACTTTTATTTTAATAGTGACTTGTTCCATAAATTATTTTTTATTTTACTAACCTCCTCTTATATTATTGTTTTCTTGACTCCGGAACTATTATTTTTTTTTAGTTACTATTTTTTATGTTTAAAGAGAGAAAAATGTTTAAAGATAATTAAAATAGAGAAGATGGTGGTGATGAGAGAGAAAATAGGGAGGAAACGGGAGAGAGAAAGATAAAGAGAGAAAATAGGGAGAAGATATGAGAGAGAAAGAGTAGAATGATAACTCAAAAGTCAATAATTCAAAAATGTGATTTTGGAGGGAAAAATCTACCCTTGTCATTATATATATATAGATATGTGCTTGATTTTTTTTTTTTTTTTTTTTTTTAACCAGTTGAATCTGGGTAGTAGTTCAGGTCCTCATTGCTACTACCGGGAAAATCGCGAGATGTGCCCGAAATGATACGGGGTTTGAGAACAAGGTAACGATAACACATACAAGGTCCAACCTCAGAAGAAAGCAAAGTGCTTCCACCAAGTATCGAACCCACGCTGCATGCCTCCAGCATCTTATGTCCCCCTCCTTTTACCACTCGGCTATGCCTCGGGGGACTAGATATGTGCTTGATGTATTGGCTAATATGTGAGAAATATATGAGTTGAATAATATAGAATATAAGTCTTCTCTTATACATCTCCTACTCCATTTTTCTCTCCATAAGCTTCCATGATTTTTAGCCTGGAATTGATTTCAATGAAACATTTGCACGGGTGGCTCGTCTTGATACAATTAGAGCTATCATTTCCATAGCAGCCCAAGAATCATGGAAGCTTTATCGATTGGATGTCAAATCTGCATTTTTGAATGGAGAATTGGAGGAAGAGATCTATGTGGAGCAGCCACAAGGTTTCATACAAAAAGGCAAATAGGAGAAGGTGTACAAGTTGAAGAAGGCATTGTACGGGTTGAAGCAAGCACCTCGTACTTGGTACAGCAACATTGACTTATTTTGCTCAAAAGGGGTTCCAAAAGAGTAAAAGTGAGCCAACTTTGTACGTGAGGACCGAAGGTAACTCTATTTTTATTGTTGCTCTTTATGTTGATGATTTGCTTTATACCGGTAACAATGAGAAAATGATCCTTGAGTTCAAGAAGGATATGATAAAAAGATATGAGATGAATGACATGGGCTTTCTATATCATTTTCTTGGTATGGAGATTTATCAAAAAGAAGATGGTGTGTTTCTTTGTCAAAAGAAATATGCTGAAAATATTTTGGCGAAGTTTGGGATGGATGATTGCAATCCTACGGAAACACCTTTCATTGTGAATGAGAAGTTGTTGAAAGATGATGATGCAAAGAAGGTTGATGCCTCTATTTATAGAAGTTTGGTTGGAAAGTTGTTGTATCTTACGGCTACAAGGCCGGACATAATGTTTGCTGCAAGTTTATTGTCAAGATTTATGCATGATCCGAGTCAAATTCATTTTGGGGCAACAAAGAGGGTGTTGAGATACATTAGAAGTACTACCAATTTTGGCATGAAGTATGAGAAGAATGTAAGCGTTAAGTTACCTGGTTATTGTGATAGTGATTGGGGAGGTTGTGGTGATGATATGTAAAGCACCTCCGGCTATGCATTTTCTCTTGGTTCAAGTATGTTTTCTTGGTCATCAAAGAAGCAAAAATCTGTGGCTCAATCATCTGCGGAAGCGGAGTATGTTTCAGTTGCTATAGCTACTTCTCAAGCTATATGGTTGCGAAGAATTTTGGAAGAAGTTGGAAAGATTCAAAAGGAGTCTACTACAATTTTTGTGACAAAAAATCCGCTATTGCTATGGCGAAGAATCCAATTTATCATAGTCGAACTTGCCACATTGCTATCAAACATCATTTCATTCGTGACGCTATTGAAGAAGGTGAGATCAAGCTCAACTATTGCAAGAGTGAGGAGCAAGTGGTGGATATCTTTACAAAGTGATGTACAACAAATGGCCGAGACATATTTGAGCAAAGCGTTAGGGAAGAGTTCGAAGTTAAGGGGGGCCAGTGGCAGTTTCTGAAAGTTGGGTCGGTGGGTTGCTTCGCAGTTTTTCCGTTAGTTTCCGTTAAGTACTAATAGAAATCACTTAACGGTCGGCAAATCTTTAACTAAGCGTAACTTTTGCGTCCGGATGAATTACGAGGCCCACTGCACATCAAATTGAATCTCTCGACGAGATCTACAAGACTTATGAGGTGGAACCCAATGAGACGTTCGTTTGAAGCCAAAAAAACGATGTTTAGTTACTGTTTTGGGCCACAGAAGTTTTAGGGTTTTTTCCGTCATTTTTATTTATTATTTTCCTTTAAGGGTTTGGTCTGTTAGGGTATATAAATACCCTCATAAACATTAATTCGGCAGCTTTTGAATAAAATTTTGAGTTTCTTCTGTTTTCTTGCTTGTGCTTGAAACCCTAAAGCCGTCATAGGCTTTGTTAATGAATTTCTCATGGAAAGAGTTCCTTTTTGTTATTTCCGTTACGTCACAAAGACATTTCCCAAAGAAAAGTTCCATAAATTAAGGGAGCTTCTTGGAGTTGTGGCAGCACATTAAGGGGGAGTATTGAGATTAATGTGCTGATACATACAGCCATTCTTTCCCCATTCCAAAGTCTTTTAGTTTTCCTTATTTATGTTCTAGTTAATGTTGGAGAATGTATCTAGATTGAGTCTAGAATATTCATCACTCTAGTATAAATATCTGCTTGATGTATTGGCTAATGTGTGAAAAATATATGAGTTGAATAATACATGATATAAGCCTTCTCTTATACATCTCCTACTCCATTTTTCTCTCCATAAAATTCGGAACTTATAATCCCCATATTACTACCTTCCGATCCTAACATAGACCTTAACCATCTCTTGAGACTTGAGAGCAATAGTGAATCCAGTCAGTCATCTAATTCTCACTTAGACATTGTTTCAATCTGGACTGCATATACGAAATGATGGTTGGAGATCATTACTTGGGCTGGTTCTTCAGCTAGATGACATTCCATTATGGCGTATAGAACACATTTGAAACAAGGTAAAACCAAACATAGTAAAGTATGAATTTTATTCGTTACCAATTCCCTTAATTTAGAACAGCTTCCTTGGAGAAAGCCGGCAACTTTATAGAAGAAACACCCGATGTATCAAGAGAAATAAACCTTCTCTCTCTAGTTACAACAAAAAAGATAGACCTCCTACAGCCCTAATTTTCCACCAGCGCTCTTCTAGCTAGTAATCCTTATTGGAAAGGGCTCTCGAGCACCAGTCCTAAGAAAGGGAGGCCTTTTACAATAGATCTACAACTTTTGCCATAGACGGCTACTAATCCTTGCTATAAAGTATAAAGGCACAGATGCCAGCCAGCTTCTTATTGCCTTACCTACGTACAATATATCCAGCAAGGAAAAATCAAAGGATAGATATTTGTGGAGTTTCAATCTTAAACATATCCTTCATTCAATTCTCAGTAAATAACATGCAATGGTTGGTTGATGTTCAACGTCGCGCGTCGTGAGCACAAATCGAAGTTCATATCTAGCAATTTCATGTTTAGCAATTTCATGGTCGGTCTAAGGGATTTCATGTTTCTTTGATCAGTTTCCTGATTAGCAATTTACCAGCAGGTCTATTCGGAAAAAAATAATTTAGATCGAAAAAATGAAATAAATTTTCTGCTTTAAAATTACATTCAAAATCACTGTTTTATTCCAGCTTCAAATCATTTAAGCCATTTTCACCTTCACCTTTTCAAACTACTTGACCGCTAACTCTTGTTAGTAGTAGCATAAATACGTTTTTAGGTTTCGACCGGCTACGATACTTTGGCATCTCGATGGTTCATGATAGGAACCACATCTCTTATTAGTCAATTGATTTTGAGATAGATTTTAGCCGTTGATAGTTTCAACGGCTACTGTTTCCTAAAAGTTTTTCTATATATATAGCACACCAACTTAGATTTCTATGACCACCAAAACCCCCTATCTTAAGGACGCCACTTGGCTTGCTTGTCCGAAAACAAAGACACCTTTCACTTTCCCCCGTGACTGATCTAAAATGCAACTTTAAGCCTTTATTTCTAAAAATAGAAACTTTAGCCCCTAAATTACAACATGTAAAGCTTTGGGTAATACTATAAAATGGTATTAGCCCTTTTTGTTAACACTAATTGTTCATATGCGCTTTCCATTAAAACAAAATGTTGATGTTAAATTAAAAATTTTAATCCACTGGCAGTGTAGATTTTTTTTTTACACAAATACCCATAAATCATGACACGTGTCAATCACAATTTTTCTCTTGATTTTTTTTAGATTTAAGTTAGCCACGTGTCGTGATCCAAATACCACTTGTACAAAAAGAATTATGCACCGCCAGTTAATGAAAAATTAATTCTTATTTTTATACTTTTTACAAATAAACACTTTTTAACACCCAATATATTCAAAGGGTGAATTTGGGGTGGTCTCTTTTTTAAAGTCTGTAACTTCAATTTTTTTTTATAAATCGGAAAAATGTATTTTTGGGGGCGAAAAAATTACGTTCCCTTAATAAACCTAAGGCACGCTACGGATCACTTACTCAATGTGCATTGCGCTGCATCAATTATGTATCGTGATGCATCATTTTTAATTACCTAATTAAATTTTACATCGCACCATAACAATTTACGTATACATCGTGATGCATCAATTTTAATAAATAATTCAATTTTGCATTGCGTTGCACCAAATCAAGCAACTAAATGATACATTGCGCTGCAAATTATAATGAACCAGACCTTCATATATCTTCTTTCCTGAATTGAAAAAGGGTGTCCAGCAACGAACAAATTTATATTCGGACATTTCATACAGTTTACATGTATATATAGCAACACGATACACAAACTGAATCTATTTTGAGTCAAACACACAAACACAATGAAGATGAAGAAGATGATGACACAGGTGAAATTGAAGATTGATAGATTAAGATGAAAGAGAGTAGGAAGTTAGGGTGATGAATGAATCAAAGTCAAAGTGAAATACGCGAGTGTTCCTTTTCACCACCATACCTCCCCGCCCTCCTTACTCTTTATCCCGGTGAATTCCACATGTTATTTATCTTCTGCGGACATTTTAGGAACACTTTCACTAAAATTGATTTCAACTATTGAAAAAAAACGACGACTAAAGTGATTATAAATTTTAGAAAGTGTACGGACCCATAATTGTCCAATATTCAACGAACGGAACTCGCGACTAATGATGAAATGAATGGATCGGATTTTTGTCCGAATCCGATCTGAAATTTCAGATATGGATGTGTATAATTATCCAATAACCCGAATCCGATAATTTATTTATTAATGAATCGAATATGGATTTAGCTATATCTGATCCGTTAAGGATTCGATCCGATCCGAAAATAACATATTTATTATTATATATATACATAGTATACACAATTATATATGAATGTTGTGTTTTGATCTTCCTCCCTTTCATATTCTAATTGTTAATTTTGTATTCATATATTTATATTTCAGATCGGATCGGATATGTTAACTGGTAACGGATTAGGATATGGATTGACATATACTTGATCCGTCGAATTATCAAATCAGATCGGATCGGCGATATAGGGTTTTGGATCGGATTCAGATTTACCTATATCTGATCAATTGACAGGTCTAATCACATGTGGCTTATTTTTGTTCAATGCACATCTATGATCCATGTGTCTCGTAAAATACTAAAATTTATTCTGGTTGACAAAAGTCCTACAAGATTTTAGTACACTTCCAATAAATGTGTCACTACAAAAATATGTTGGTAAAAACTTGGAAATGACAGAATTTGATAAGACGGAGCGCCCCATTTAAAAATTCGCAGGTCATAATAAATATAAAACATGTTATTAAAAATTATTAAAGGGGTTTAGCGAAGATGTTTAGGGCCGAATGTCTTAAACTTGGCAGAGGTCCCGAGCTTAAAACCTATTAGCCCCAAACGATTTATAAATGGAAAACTTCATTCTTTAATCAAAAATACGCAAAAAGAAAAAAAACATTAATTTCACCAAAAAAAGGAAAAATAAATATGTATGTTTGTTCATCTCTGGTGTCAATTATGTATTTTTGTTGTTGTAACCCTCAATTCAATCTTCTATTTTGTGGTTAGATTTTTAATATCGCTGAAGCCTAATAGACAAACACATAAGTGTAAACCTGACCAAAAACTGAACAAGCTAACTAAGCCACATGTACAAATCTATATGGGAAGGTTCAAGCAAATAAGAATGTCGCACGTTGCACTGCTCACAAAACCACTATGAATCTATTTATAGTGTAACAGAGACGAATATTTACAAGTCATAGAAATGGAGCAATTTGAGAGTGATGTTGGGTTTTATTTAAGGGTATAGAGTCATAGAATGACATTTCATGCTTTACTTTGCAATTTAGGGGTGGGGGATTGGCGGTTGGAAGGACGGGTGTACAATATATATATATATATAGGGGGCACTTGGAAGGGGGGCTGGCGGTTGGAATGGTGAGTGTAAAATATAGATATATTAATTATGTTAAACGTCATTATTAATCTTAAGTATTTTATAATTATGTATGTAACTGATAAAACAAAATTAGAAGAACAGAAGAATGAGTTTTAGTACGGGTGCCCAAGTGGGCACCCATTTAGCTCATCATAATTAATATGCCTAAGTGAACATGCTCATTTGTGCCCACTTAAAATTTTAGCTGTGCATATACCCATTATTTATTTGGCAGTCTGAGCGGGCAAATGGGCGCGGGCAAAAATTGTCACCTCTAGTCAAAAGTGACACATTTTATACTACAAAGTGCAACTGCTAATAGTAAAAAGTGACACTCTGCATATATAAACATGAGGGGTGGCGCTATAATTTTTAAAAACTAAAGGGTGCATTGATATTTCTGAATTTTACACCATTTAACATGGATATATCTATTTTACGGATTAGGTTCCGTAAGACTGTCTCACAGGAGACCACCTCAATTATGTTTAGTACTAAAGGAGTACCGAATTTGATACCTCTTCTAATTTTAATGCTCTTCATTTTGACCGTATATTTATGTTATGATATGTGTCAATAAATCATTGTTCATTTATATTTAATTTTCTTTTTATATCATGATATGTGTTGGATATAATTTTTTCAGAATTATTATTATTTCAAATTTTAATGAAAAAGTTGCGTGTCAGTCCACTTTCTAAAAAAATTAATCGCTCCAGTACCGTGATTTTTTTTCAACCAGAAAAGGACACTTTGGGGGGCAAAATGACGGTAATACCCTCAATGCGCTTGAGGCGCGCTACGAAATGAATCGCGTTGCATAAATATGTGAATCGCGATATATAAATATGTAGATACATTCATTTTGTGAACCGCGGTGGGAAACATTTTCTTTACATTCATTTGCACCGCGATATAAAAATAAGTAAATCGTGATACAAAATACACGTTTACTTCAATTTCTGTATTTAAATGTAAATAATGTAAAAACTAATGAATGCTAATATTATATATCAAAATACATGGTTCATTGCAAAATTAATAATTGAACTCTGCCAAAAAATACAAAAAAGTTAAAAGAGTTGTTCAAGATGAGATCAGTAAAAAGGCTGCAGAAGAAATCGAAGTCTAGACATGGATCAAACTCAAGAAATAATTGATCTTGAGAAATCTTCATAAATCATCTTTATGTGGTTGTTTATCATCAACTTCCTTCTTAAATTTTATCATCAAGTTCATAAAGATGAAGGAAGAAAGAGATGTTTTTTTTTTTAATCTAAGATTGGTATGAATCCAAAAATCGTAAAGCTGTAGAAGGAATTTGATGATAAACAAACAATAACTGGAAATAAAACATTTTGAGGGAGATATTGATGTTATATATAAAGAAGGAAGAAATGACAGTAGATATTTAAAAATGAAATAAGAAAAAAGAAGGGTTGTTGTTATTAAATTATGGGTGGTGATATACGTGTTGAATATTTTGCTTCTTTTAATGCTGACTGTTGATATTTTGTTCATTTTATATATCGCGGTTCACATAATGTTACACCGCGATTCGCATATTTATATACCGTGATACAAAATAACATTTTTATAAAATAATAGTTTTGCACCGCGATATATAATTATGTGAACCACGATGCAAAATCATGTGAAATGTGATGTATCTTTTTCAAAACTTTGACAATAAAATAAATAAAATTAATAGTTTTGCACCGCGATATATAAATAAATGAACCAGGGTGCAAAAACCATGTGAACTGTATATATATTTTTCAAAACTTTGATAATAAAATAAAATTGATAGTTTTGCATCGCGATATATAAATAAATGAATTGTGGTGAAAAACATGTGAACCGCTATACATCCAGTCATTCATAGCGCGTCTTTTACTCATTAAGGGTAACATAGTCTTTTCACTTTCAAAAGTGACTTTTTCCAGTAAAAAAAGAAAAGAAAGTGTAAGCGATTAGAAATTTGAGAAAGTGGACCGACCCGAATTTTACCCAATTTTAATAGGGAAAAATTCTAGCCAGTCCTTTTTTAAAAGTTTCTAACCTCAAAATTTTTACCGTTCTTTTTTTTCAATCGCAAAAAACCACTTTTTCAAAATATTGTTTTAAAAATGTCATCATCTTCCTCAACAGCTCCGGCAATACACTTTGGATTCGAAAATCACAATTGTGCACAACAAAACGGGGTTCAACCAGCCCGGCTGCAGGGGTCGAGGGGGCAACGCCCCCGAAAGGTAAACGAGTTTTTTGATTCATGAAATACAAAACTATAATAGATCTGCCGGCGTTGGGTTGAAGGATTTTTCAGTTGAGGCGAAGACGAAGAAGGAGGAGGAAGGAGAAGGCTTACGACGGAGGAGATTGAAAAAGAAGGTGGAGGACGTAAACTGGTTCTTTATGTTTTTGTACCGCGATTCATAAACTTTATTACATTATTTTTGCACCGCGGTCCCAAAGTTTAATTTCCTAGCCTATTTTTCTACTGCAATTCATAAATTTCATTGCATTATTTCTGTACCGCGGTTCAAAGATTAATTTCCTAATCTATTTTTGTACCGCGATTCATAAATTTCATTGTATTAATTTTTGCACCACAATTCAAAGCTTAATTTGCTAATCACTTTTTGTATCGCGATTCATAAAGTTTAATTGTACTGCGATGCAAAAATAATGACCTCTGTAACGCGCAAACAGTTCATTAAGAATATCGTAGTCATTTTACCACCAAATTAAAGTGACTTTTTCGGTTGAAAATAAAAAATGGTGTATTGTAGCGATTAAATACTTTAAAAAGTTGACCGGCCCACAATTTTTCCATTTTAATACCTATAGTTGGAGATGATAATTTGATACATATAAATAGTTCAAAATGTTTGGTTTTGATATCTATTGTGGCAAGTAAAGCTATCAAAATTGAGCCCAGCCCATAGGCCCGGTCCAGCTCACCCGACTTTTCAAGGGCCTAGGCCTCAATTTAGAAGGCCAAAGCGGGCCTCTTTGTCCCGGCTCGCTAGGCTCGTGGGCCGTGTTTGACCCGGCCTTAAAAAGCCCAAAAAGCTCGGCCCGGCCCGATCATAAAGTTAAACACTTAAACTTAATTACAAAATTAAAAACTAAAACATAAATTTAAAAAGAAAAAACTATCAAACATTCATTTAGACAACTTTTTTTTTCTTTTGATTAGATAAATTTATGACATAGTATGATCTATTTCCAAATCATTGTTCTCTTTTTGGTTGAAACTCATATTCTAAATTGATGGAAGTGACACTTACAAAGAAGAAATGGAGTTGATCTTCCAAGTTTCAATCTAGTTTACTATGGTTGTGGTTAGTAATTTTATCAAAACTGATCTATTTAATTGAATATCTCTTTCTGATATTAGTTAATAAAAAGCCTCAATAGTATAAACTTGATAAAAAATAAAATTTAAATGCTAAATCGTGTCGGGCGAATCAAAAAATGAACATTTTCTAGTTAGTATGGTTTTGCAAACTAGAACCTGAAAATTTTTGTCTATCCTCATAAAACACATATTAAAAAATTGTGGACTGTATAATAAACTTCAATTTGGTTATAACATTTTTGAAAAAAATACCCTTTCAAGTAGCACATGTATTTTTTTTTTTGGTCTGTAACAATATAGTTTTTTCAATATTCTGTTTCGTTTAATTGTTGAAGTTACTACCTTTATTTATATTTGCTTTGGTTGCACTTTTACTTTGTAATTGTGTAAGTTAGACTAGTAAGTATGTGTGTTTTGAACTTTTTGATGTGTTATATAACTTTTATTAGCTAATTTATGAGTTTTTTTTAATAAAAAATAGTTATTTTTTTGGTCCATAGACTCGAAGTGCGCATGGACTGAACTTGAGTTTTATGAGGCCCGTCACTACTTCGGGCCGACGCCAAGCTAGGCACGGTGAGCTTGGACTGACCCGACCCGACCCGTTTGACAGCTCTAGTGGCAAGTCCACCAATAGACTTGCCGTTAGGCTTAGGGCCTTAGAACATGCCTTGGCGGCTTGGGCCGTGAGTCACCGATTCAAGACTTATGTGCATGTTCTCAACCTTTATTGCGCAATGTAATTTGGTTGATATCCTTTCGATAAATGTATTCGACTTCAACTACTCTTGTACTAAATATATTTTTTATTAGACTAGTAAGGTTCACGTGCGTTGCACGTGGTGCTAATGATTTTTTTTTTTAAATGACTTGCTAGTTTCTTCATTTTTATGTTTACTTTTAATTATTGGATTTTTTTTGTATTTTAATCATTACAATTTTTGAAACTTATAAATTGTGTTGTTGTACTTTTAGCTTTTTTGATACTTTGTTTTTCGATCATTTATAATGTATACTTTTAGTCATTGTATAGAAATTTATCCTACAAATTTGTCTTTTTTGTTGGTTATTTTCATTATCTTTTTTTATTACCAAATATGAATCCATTCACTTTTATGAGTGTGTGAATTGAAAATAATTCAAACTTACTATATTAAATAAACACATTGTTTTTGGAGACTTTATTTATGTCGTTTCTGAAATTTATGACTCCTTTTAGAAAATAATATATTTTGTTAGAAAAATCAAACTTTCAACCCTAAAGTACATATACTTACACTAAAAATACGAAATTCACTCAAAATATCTATAAAGCTCCACTTTGCCGCCCAACTTAAGTTTTATGTCATTTTCATATCTCATTTTATAATTCTTTTCTAGTTTGCCCCCTAACCACGACAAAGGTTACAAATCTGACGTTAATGTGCACATAGTATTTCACGTGTAGGGCATTTCAGTCATTTTCACTGCAACGCTTTCTCTGCTTTTATTACCTAAAGATAAACTTCCTTTTCTTTTTCTTCGGCAATGCTTTATCTGCATCTTCTCCAGTAATGACCTCGTATGTAAATTTTAAATGAGATAAAACTCAAGAGTGTATTAATGTTTTATTCAAATTATTATATAGAAAAATAAACAAAAATAGAGCGGAATCATATAGAGATATTGAACTCAAAATCAGATAATCACATTTAGGTGTCAAGGCCACCACGAATTAGAACCCACCAAAAAATTAAAGACGTACAACATAATACACAAGCATACACCAAGAATTTCCCCCTTCCTCTCTCGTACGACATAATACATAAGCATACACCAAGAATTTCAAATCTCATATTAATTTGAATCCATCACATATGTATACGACAATGATAATGTAAATCATGGTTCAATCTGTCTTCATCGTCCATACAACTCCAACAAATTTTCTCATCGACACCGTTGATATTGTTTATGGTTTGATTGGAACAAATTCTCGATCTTAAACATTATTCGCCACTCCATGTTTATCACTACGATTACCAGACATGACATTTCATCACCAAATTTGAAATGGAATATGGAAATGCTAAAAAATTACGTCGTGGGCCAAAGTGGATTTGGTGGATACTTTAGGGGAAAAATTATATTTTGGACTAATTAATTTTGATGGGGCCAAAATATGATTAGCTCCCAAAATTACACACCAAATCTCACATTGCACCCCAACCTACGAAGTGTCTCACTTTCATAACTTATTTTGCTATTTGTCCCACTTTGCCCCCTCCCGTCTATGGGTGTTAAAAATAGTAACGAAAAATGGTATGTGCATGTCATATGAATATTATTTTGGTCATTTTGCTTGGCGCACAAAATGAGATTTGGCTATAACTTCATTATTTAGTTAACCATTTAGTATTTAGAATATGTTTTTAAATAAAAATAATAAATAATTATTTTAATAATCCAAAAATAATTATAGGGCCAAATTACAATTCCCCCCCCCCCCCATTTTCCACCCTACCACTAACAAACGTTAGAAAATCAATGTTAAATAGCACGTGGTCTTCCACGTACGAGGTAAAAATGTCATTTCTCTTATCAGGTTAAGGAGTAAATGTATTGAAAGTACAAACCCTACTCTTACACCCTCTCCTTCTCTTTTTTCCCGGTGTAAGTTCTCATCTCTGAATCCACAGTAATAGTCACAATCTCCAGCTAGCCCCACCGTAGCCGCCGCCATCTCTAGGTGCAAGTTCCCATATACGGTCAAACCCTTCGCACTCTGGTCACGCCTATCATAGCTCTAGCGTCGTCCTCCTTCGATTCTAGCCAAGCTCCATCTCTGATCTCCCTTATTCTCTCTCCTGCAAAAGTCGTGCTTAAAGTAGAAATCAGAGGCTATAGAGTATACTTACTAAAAACTCTTGAAAAAACATGCAATTAACAGAAAACCCATAAACCTTATCAACGAATTCATCAAAGAGAGAGGCGGACTTGAATGAAGAGAAATAGTTATGAGTTTTATTGAAATACTCTTCAATTTTACGTGATAAAATCGGGCGTACACGGTTGGCATGCATATGGTTTAAAACAAAGTATCAAAATTGAGAAGATGTTGAAGAAGCTATGACTTTAGATTATTTTGACCTCATAGAATCTATATTAGCGATCATGTTGGTTTATTTAAAGAATTAGGAGAGAGAAAGTAAAGGAAAAGTCATGTAAGAGGATGAAGGGGAGATGAGAAATTAATTGATTTCGGTGGTGGATGGGTTTCACCAGAGAAGGTGGGTACGTGGATCCAATTTCATACATGAAATTGGAGATGGAGACGTGTAACTATGGGTAAGAGTTTTTTTTCTTCATATTTTTCGTTTACTTTGTTTTCATTATCAAGATAAGAAAAGTGACAATGAAATGAAAAAATGCATATCTATCATCTGGGTTAAGAGAGAAATTTAAGAGAAAATTTGGAAGGAGTGGACAAAACCAATATCAGGTTATGGGTTAATTTTTGTTGTGGGAAGTGAAAATCAGAAAAAAATAGTTGGTCTTTTCTCTATATTTTCTTTCAGTAGGAAAAAAATGGAATGGTGGACCCCACTCCATTTTAACATTTTAACTTTAAGCACCACAAAGTTTATAGTGAATTCCTAATATTTTCCTCGAGTTAATGTCGTGGAAGACCACGTGTTATTTAACGTGACTTTTCTAACTGCTGTCGCGGCTAGGGTGGAAAATATGAAAAAAAAAATATAATATCAGATATCATTATGAGACAAACCTTAGGTTGAGGTGCACTATGTGATTTGGTGGATACTTTGGGGGAGAAGGATTGTAATTTGACATAGTTATAAGGAAAATAATATCCTTACAAGACTTAGTAGTTGTAAGTAAAGTTATAAAATTAGTTGTAAGGCTAGCAATGTTATAATTATAATTTGTCTTATATTTAAATTTAAAGTTAAAAAAATGCATTACTCTCAAAAAATGAAATTTAGAAGTTATTTAATTTATTTTGTTTTCCTTCATTTTCTTCCACCAACCTCATCTCTCATAGACCCACCACCACTACCACCTCAAATAACATCATTAACCCAAAAATTAATTTTTTAATTTAATTTTATTTCTTTGTTTAATTCCGTACTCCTTCGTTCAAATTAACATATACGCCAAACTAATCATTTATAGACTCATTACCACATGAACTTTAATTTTCACTATTTACAAATCTAAATTCAATTTTTTGAATTTTCAAATTTGATGATTGAAACTCAAACTCATATGAAGATTAATTTGAAAAATTGATGATTTGAAAATCTAATAATATCGTATTCCACCTAAATCACTACTGTCATGGTTACAATCGCCCCCACTGCCACCACCAGCATCCCTGCAATTGCCACCACCGGTATCACCACCAAAAAACACGTTCACCTTACCTTGCTAAAACGAAAAAATAAAATATATTTAACTTCCATTAAATCAGATTGCTTTCTTCAAACACATCTCCTATAAATTTTAGCGTTCTTCTCTAACAAAACGCAAAGATTTGTCAACGAATTTTCTCCATTTTTGTAATCTTCTTAACATTATATCACCTTGCATTAACATATTTTCTTAGATTATTCACAAGCAATTACTAAACATACTAAATAAGTGTCTAATATCTTGATACTCACCAATTTATATTATTATAGTTACATTTTTTCATATACTTCTAATAATGTCTTTCCCAATCTATGATGTCTCACTTTCATACACAATTTTTATATTTGTCATACTTTGTCCTTCATTATTCATGGGTGTTAAAAACAGTAATGGAAAATCATACATGTTAGGATTATTTTGATCATATTTTACTTGCGACGCAAAGTGAGATTTGATTATATTTTCATCATTTAGGTTGTCATTTGATATTTAAAATATTTTTTAATTAAAACAATAAATAATTATTTCAATAGTTATACTTTGTCTCATTTTAAATTCATAGGCATAAAAAATGCATTACTCCAAAAAAAATGAAATTTATATTTTATTCAATTTATTATTTCATCCTTCACTTTCTTCCGTCAACCTCATCATTCATAGATTCACCACCACTACCACCTCAAATTTCACTATTAGTATAAAAGTTATTTTTTTGATTTGATTTTATTTTCTAATTCCTTACTCCTACTTTCAAAGTAACCCATTTGCAAAAGCCATCATTTATGGACACACCACCACCATAACCTTAAATTTCACTTTTTACAAACTCAAATTCATTTTTTTAATTTTTCAAAATTTCAAATTGAAACTAAAACTCATATGGATCTTTGAAAATTTGATGATTTGGAAATCTCACAATGTTGTATTTCATTTAAACCACCATTGTCATCCCTGCAATCGTTATCATCACCGCCCCTAACACCACTATCACCAAGAAACGCATTCACCTCGCCTTGCTTAATAGAGACATAAAATCTCTTTAACTTTCGTTTAGTCGAATTTCTTTCTTTAAACATCTCTCATTTCTTAGTTTCAATCCACTTTTTGTTCAAATTACTAAGTAAGGAGAAAATCTAATTTTAGGATGAGACTACTTAAAAGGATGTTGGTTGGTGACAACCTATTTCAATAAAAGGAGAGTTGCGATAGAAGAAAGAAAGTCGATAGCTAGAGGAGGGAATAGAAAGATTCTCACATGTAACTACCTCAAGTCCGATGAAGAGGAACAATCAAGCTAAGACCAAAAAATGTTAGAGGTTTGGAACCAAGTGATGAAAATGAGTAAAATATTTTGAATCCAGTTATTTGTGATTACTAACATTGGTTTTGTTTGTAATATCTATAAGTTAGGAACCAGTGATAGTTTTAAAAGCTGTTGTAGTAGTCTGAAATTTCAAAGAAGTAAACAATAGATTTTAGCATTATTTTCTAACAAAACACATAGATTCATCAATTGGTTCTTCATTTTCTTCATCTTCTTAACATTATGACACATTTTCTTAACTTATTTCTCTTAGCTAATGCATGGATAATAACTAAATACGTTACATATTTGCTTAATAATTTGATACTCACCAACAAATCTATTATTATAGTTACAATTTTCTATCTACATCTAATAATGTCTGTCCCGAATATATATATTTAAGAAATAAAGAAATAAAAATATATTATAATTTAGTTTCAAATATTTTTTTTAGTTTCGAATAAAGTTTTAGTCTCTTGAGTAAATGTATTTTTGTTATTTTAGAATATATTTGACGATATTTGCAACGATAATGGTAGGAGGGGCAAAATGATAACAAAATCAAAATACAAGACGAAATGAATAGAATTCAATAATGTAGGATCTAACTTTAAAATAGGTACAAGTCAAGGGATCAAATTATTATTTAATTATTCATGAAATTAATTAGCACATGACAAATTTACTTGTTTAACCTTAATTAATAGTGAATGATTTATTATGGTTAGGGCTATTTTTGTCCAAATATTACTTTTTGTCATGACAAATTTACTTATTTTGTCCTTAATTAAATGGTGGGTAGTTTATTTAGTGAAGGGTTATTTTTGTCTATCAATTAAATTGTAAGAAGCAAGCTTGACTTTTATAGTAAGAGAGATGTATCTAAACATTAGATATACAAAATTCATGTCTATATTTTAAAAAAACAAATAATTTTAAATATTATATATATTTTTAAAACAGTGGACACAATGATCTTTATCTCCACCTAAAAACCTTCATCATTGCAAAAATTAACCATGAACTATCTAAAATCCAGATCTAAATTTCTTTAAAAAATTAAGTCTAAAACTAAAAAAAATTATATTCAGAGTATACATATCTAATGTAGTTTACTAAAAAAAATTAAACAATTTCAAATTCACACATAGATCTGTATTTTAAACGCGTAAATGCATCTAAAAATTATAAATATGTACTTTTGAGTTTAGATCTAAACATTAGATATTGAACATTCATGTCTATATTTGAAAAAAAAAACATTTTCATTATTATATTTGTATTTTAAATTTATATATCTGATAAGTAAATATAGAGAAATGATAAATCTGTATTTTACGTGCACAAGTCAACACTGAGATAGTTAGGATCCTTAAGTTGTTGTGTCAATAGAACAAAGAAAACAATGAATGAGTGTTACTACAAGTGAGATATTGGAGTATCAGTAGTAAGAATAATAGTCTTGAACCCATTTCTTTCGGCTCTTTATACCATGAGAGTCGTAAGGTCACGTCTTCTGTAAACCTATCAACAGATGAATAACATATCACAAATGCATCTCTGGATGTTGAGAACAGTAAAACAAAAAGGAAATGACAATAAAAGAATTGGTAAAAAAGAAATACATATATTTGAATGAAGTGGAAAGCTTTGCAACTGGAAGCAACCTCCAGCTGCAAAACAGGTTGTTAAGAACTAAAGGAACGAGAAAGAGGGGAACGAAGACGCTGTGATCAAGATACACCTCGCCATCATCGGCCACGAAGGCCGAGGCTTCGAGCGCATTGGCTCAGACGCCTTTTCTCAACCATGTCCACCGGAGAGTTCATCGTTTGAACACCAATAGATCTATCTTTAACGGAGCTCAAAACACCAGTCCACCAAGGCCAACGACACCAAACACAAACGAAGTCTTTACATAACCACCTGCCACCAAACCCAAACCCAGGTTTACTCTCACTCACCAACAACACAGCTCGCCAGAGACGAGCTCGCTCCAAGAACACTTGGTGTATATCTCTCACACTAACCTACGAACGAGGTAAAGAGAGGAAGATAGAATGTGGGGTACCTCTGTCACTATTTTGCAAAACCCACAAAAAAATGCAAAGGAATGAGAAGTATGTACGGTCGTTATCCTCACCTCTCTCTCCCTTAGGACATAATGAATAAAAAGGGCTAATATAAATATATAAGGCAAATGAGCATTATCTCTCCGAGGGCATAACAAAGAACTCACATGAAAGCTCCACCTTTGGTTCAACGCAATGCGCGGATGGGCTGCCAAGTGGGCGACATTCGATTGGGCTCACAAACAAGTTAGAAATGAAAGGAAATGAGATAAGATGTCTCTCTATATATGTGACAATGTGGATGCTAGGATTTTTCTTTTTGGACCAAATTTTGTTTAGCCTTTTTAGTTACTTATAGATTGAGTATACCTTATAGGTTTATTGTATTGTTAAATTATCAATGAGTAATAACTCTTTGGATGTTGTATATTAACAACTTTGGGTCAATGATGTTTTAATAATTAGATGCATTTACATGGGGTTATTTTTTTTAATTGAGTAGTCGTGGAAAAATTATGATGCAGAAAATGTTGCCTCCCAAAATTTTCATTTTGGAGGTTCTGTTCCGAGCGTTTTATTTCCGACTTCAATTCCTCTTTTATCGAATAAAAAAATGATAAGATATCTGACTATTTAGTAAAGTAATTTTTATATGTTTGTATTTTCATAACCAACATTTTATTACATCTACTGCGCCAGTACAAAATATCGATAACAATCATATCTATCGATTTTCATCATTCCCAAGCAAATGTCTCTAAAAAAATTGCTAACTTAACGAATGCCAAAGATGGTTCAATTCCATCTGATCCGTCATTTCCGAATAAGAAAATTCGTTTAGATAAATCCCCGCCACTTGCTAAATGTAAAGTTGTAAATTGCATTTTTTTTGTTACAATTTTATTATTTTTTTAATGATAAGCAACATTCTCTAAGGGTGACCGTACAAAGTGGAATTCATATTTGGCTTCGAAATGAAAATTTTAATTATTAACGTTAATAATTTTATATTGTTAATTTTTGTAATTGAATGATTCGGGCTGAAGATGAATGCCGGACCACCACCATTGATGGTGGTGGCCGGTTGTGAGGGAGGGAAGAAGAACTCTTACAGCCAAGGAGAGAAAAAGAGAGAAATTGTATTATTGAATTGAATTGATTAATTTCCTAAAAAAACTATTACACCAATTATTTATATCTAAAACAAGGTAAATGGGCTAACTAAGTAATGGGCCCAAATGAGCTTACATGGATTGGGCTTATACTTTTAACACTCCCCCTCAACTCGAACATGCAACTATTGTGAAATGATCGAGTTGGAGAGGTGCAAACAAATGAGCCTCAATGGGCTAGGCCTCTTGGGCCAATACAAATCAAATGAGCCTTTACGGCAAATGGGCCACTATGGGCCTGAATAGTAACAATCTTTATCAAGATGTCAATCAAGTTGATCGAAGCCCACAAACGGATCACCTCGAACACTTGTAGTAGATGTAGAGCAAGTTGATCGGAGCCCACAAAACGGATCACCCCGAACACTTGTAGTAGATGTTGAGAAGCCCAAACAGGAGCCAATTCCCGAAAAGCTTGCTCGATCAATGGCTAGTAGATGACGAAGGAGTATCCAAAACGAACTTTTCTGTCCTAAAGATTACATCCTTAATCCAATAATGTGAATCGGACACCGACCACAGTGAAATGAAAACCAAGTCAACATTTGACTTTGATCAATCAAAGAAGTTCAAACAAGAACATCCAGTAGAAGGCAATGAGAAAAGTAATTGAGTCTCTTAACCTTGATAATTTGAGAGAAAAAGCTTGGATGGAACATTTTCCAAAGAATCGATCGTAGAAACTCGACCAACCATAAAATTGTCTTTGGCGGCCATGTATTCTCGAAGAATGCTAACAAAATCGGAGAGAGGCGGTGAGATATTCGACATTAAAAATTTCCATGATAGTGACAAAAGAATCGAGCAGGGAGAGGTTCAAGCGATGCAACATCACTTGTCAAAGTCAACCTTGAGGCCAAATCCTCTCGAGATAGTGTTTCAACTTTGAGCAACAATAAAGTCTATGGCATCGGCCATAGATGGTTCATGGGGACCATTAGGAATTCCTGTTAAGACATATCGCTTCAGCGGCGAGAAAAGAAGGGGTCCAACCAACGACAGGAGCCCAAGGCATTCACATTTACAATTCAGATGAACTGTTCTTGAGTTCTTGAACAAGAAGATTTGATTGAGAGAGATTTGATTGTAGGCGATCAGGTCGGCCCGGTTCGAACGCCTTACTTCGATTATTTGATTGATGGTTATGAGGTCGTTGTTCGGGCCGGGTTCAGCCGGTCGAGGCGGGGAAAACGACGACCCGCGTCACTCGCGAGTCGAAGAAACTTGAAGAGATATCCAAGAAGCGAGAGAAAGATCCGGAAACTGGAAACTTCTACCGGTAGAAACTGGAACAACCACGTATAATAGTAGTCCATAAGACCGAGTCGACATTTGACCACCGCCAGCGAAATTATGGCCTCTCCCATTCTTGTAACATATAAGCAGCTTGTAAATAACCTTTTCCCTGATGATTTAGGTTATTAATCATTCTGACGGCATGCTCAGCTTATCCAAATGTAAGAGGTACATAGGAGCCTTGCTCTGCATTTAACCCTACATTATGAACAAATACGCCACCTATCTTTTGATACCGGAAGCATCCATAGATGGAAGGCACTGAACCAAACTACAAATGGACCCAAAATATATAGTAACCAAGCAAATCATGGTTTCTTGAAAGACGTGTCAAGCAATTTCATGTCATTTTCCTCAGAAAAATCATTAGGATTCAAGAAATGGAGGGTGTCATTGCCTCGAATCGGCTTTTGGTGTGAAATGAATAGAAGATTCGAAAGAGAGGGCCGTATAGTCGGTTTCATGGCAGCTTGTAATAAGATTTCTTGATTTCAGAAGTATTGGCAGTTTGCATAACCCCAAGTAGATCGTAGCAATCGTCATCGTCGCAGTAGATGGAGATTGAAGGTTGGATGAAGAAGGAGACGATGAGAAGTGATACGACGGAATCAAATTCTTCTTTCGTATGAAAGAAGAATTTGCATTTTTGGGTGATGGGTTTCTTGGATTTTCTTGATTTGGGTAGGGATGATCTTGCCATTGGAGAAGAGCTCATCGGCAGATGAAATTTGTTGTGCGACAATGCAGAAATCGAAATCAAGGGAGGAAGAGGGTAATTGATTTTGATTGAAGATGATGGGTTTCTTGAAAACATAATCTTGCAATCGTTGTTGCTGTTGGGTGTCAAAATGACAAGCGCGCCGTTAGTCTCGACGCAATCCTCAACGAGACTGATTCAATTGGCCGGAATCGAAGATAAAGAAGGCCGGATAAAAGGAAGATCGATCTTGCCGATAGGGCAAGAAATCGGAAACGATCTTGAACTGTAATTAGTCTGATACCGATGATGGTGTGGACTGAGATCGCCTTATGTTCGCGATTAAAGAAAGGAGATGCTTCACCCATTATGAATCACCATTGTAGAGAATAGAAAATGTAGAGAAGGTTCACTTGAATAGAATCATCGGAAGATTTGGGGATCGCAATCAATGGCTCTGATACCATGTTAATTTTTGTAATTGAATGATTCGGGCTGAAGATGAATGCCGGACCACCACCATTGATGGTGGTGGCCGGTTGTGAGGGAGGGAAGAAGAACTCTTATAGCCAAGGAGAGAAAAAGAGAGAAATTGTATTATTGAATTGAATTGATTAATTTCCTAAAAAAACTATTACACCAATTATTTATATTTAAAACAAGGTAAATGAGCTAACTAAGTAATGGGCCCAAATGGGCTTACATGGATTGTGCCTATACTTTTAACATATATCTTAGATTCATATAGCTTTTAAAATTCATTTATAGATTTATGTTCAGTATCATAAATATACAACTGTGTAAATTTTCTAGAACGATTATTCAGCTGTATATTTTTTTAATTTTATTTTTCCTTAGTACTTTGCTTAAGTATAGTTTAATAAAAAAAAATGTTATACCATGCATTTAACGTATGGGTGCAAAAGTTATTATCTTAATGAGAAAAGAGTTTTCGACGGGGTTGTGCTCACTACTCGCATCACGACACAAACTTATATGAAACTTTAATAATATAGGTATTTTTGTATTTCTCATATGGTTGTAGTTATTGTCCCTAAGATTATTTTCTCCATTCCAAAATGATCTGTCATATTTTTTAAAGAAAACTATTTTACCATTTTATTCTTGTTTTTTCTTTCAACTTTATATATGGGTCACATAAAAATCATTTTTTAAGAAACTACATATTACATCAAAATTTGTAATATAGTGAATTAGTTTTTAAATTTTGTGTACTGAGTCCTTTAGTACGAGTATTATTTTCAAGGGAAAAATATCAAAAAGTCTCATTAAAAAAATCTCATATCCATAAAGTCTCAAAAAATATTATTCTATCTAAAAAGTCTCAAAGTTAAACTCTTAATACCGAAAAGTCCAAAATTTAACGCTTGGTTCTACCATCGTTAGAGTATGAGGTTTTATTTGAAAGTAAACTTATTTTTAACTTCAGTCATTTTAATGATTTAATATTTTAGATATAACATACTATTAATAGTAACAATATCATTAATTTTTTTTTTAATACTATTATTGTTATTAATAAATAATAATAAATAATAATAACAATGCTATAAAAATTGCTATTAATATTAATATTATTATTTATTAATAACAATAATAATATTAATAGCAGTTTTTTTAATGTTATTGTTATTATTAATAATAAGTTATTTGTTGTTGTTGTTGTTATTATTATTATTATTATTATTATTTTATCTAAAATTAAATATTGAATCATTAAAATGATTGAAGTTAAAAATAAATTTTCTTTCAAATAAAACCTCATACTCTAACGATGTTAGAAGAAGCGTTAAATTTTTGAACGTTTTGGTATTAAGAGTTGATGCTACACAATTTGGTCTTGGGTCGTTCCTTGCGGCTTGTAGGATATCTGGGCTTATGTAAAGGAATGAACTTGTCTAGACCTGTCAAAAGAAGAACACCTTAGTAGGAATGCAAAGATGGCCTCGCGAAACCCTCGGCGTGAGAGTAAGTAAGCTTTTAGAAAGCAAATGACAAGGTTTCGTGTAAAAGTGTGCGTACCTTTCAAATGTAACTTTGTGAGGTATATATAGCCCTTTTTGGAGTGAAATCCGAGTTGAGTTATTATGATGGAGATAATTTAGGACTTTATGACCATAAATACGGGTTGACCGCTGGCGATGGATATCCGGCTTGAATCATCGCTTATGGATCTCGGCTCTGATCCCGCCTCGATATCGCTTTTCCCTATTCAATAAGGTCCCCGCGTTATCCCGGATGCCGGGATAGATGTAAGGTGTTTACCCCGCGGTTATCCCGCCTGATGTTTTTTGGCTCATGACTGGTATATCTTTTTAGACCAAGATTTGGGCTTTATATGAGACTTTATGAGATTTTTATTGTTAATCATATGTTTTTTCATGCAATCATATGTTTTTTTCTTGGTATATCGATCATATGTTGTTTGTTAAACATGTGTATGAAGTCCGAAACGGTAAACTTGACTAGGTAAGCTATTTAGATATTCCTTTTGTTTCAAGTAAAGACTCACTATTTTAAAGTTAATATTTTTTTAAAAAATGATATTTTTAGTAACACATTAGTAATAAAATAACACTTTCATTTCTTAAGTTTTGAAAATGAACCATTTAAATGAAACATCTCAAAATAATACGGTGAACTATTTGTCCGAAAGAAAGAAAGTAGATATAGCAAAGATGATTCAACCCGTCGTCTCTCCAAAAATAGAAAACGACTCAGATTTTAATTACAGTAAATTCACCCGGTTAAGAAATTTTGAAAATTCAAATGAAACCCCAACGGTCGTCTCTATTAACATAACGCAAAGGGAATGGTCCTCTCTCCGAACGAAATCAACGGCTTCTCAAAGCAAACTTTCTTTTCCCTCATCACACACACACACATCTCTCTCTGTGTGTGTGTCTGTAAAAGCATTGAATCTCCACTTTTCTCTTTTCCTCAAAAACCGTTTTACTTGATTACTATCTCTTCCCTCTTTTTCAATTCAAACAAACAGTAGCTATTACCCCCCGGGTGTCAATGACAATCGATCATTCTTGGGTCGATCCCCTTCTTATCACCGACGTTACGCACCAGCATCATCAGCAACACTACCCCTACTGTAATTCTTTACTTCTCTCCCCAATCAATTTAGCTCTTATTAATCAAGCCTGTTCTCCTTAATTTCACCTAGATTTGATTTTCTTGATTTCCTCTTTTTCTTGGCAGACCCTTTATACGAATCGCCTAGCTCGCAGATTTTGACCATGGCAGATCCTGATCATTCTTGTTCAAATATGATTGATGGTAATGCCCATGATTTTTCATTTCTGTATTTATATGATTTAGTTTTATAAAATTTGTCGCTTTGTACTTGGTAATAGCGTTTTTTAGAGCTACATTAAGTTTCATTGGTTTCTCGGATAGACGTTTCTAGGGGAATTCAAAACTTTGAAGCAAGAAGTGCTGAAGATTTCAATGACCCAATTGCAGATAATGTGTTTGATGGTAAGAGTGATAGAAGTTTGAGTTTTTGTATGATACTTAAGATTTCTTGGCTGATCAACATTTTTTCTTTCAATTTTTTTAAGGTCGATCCATGCTAGGATTCTCTTTAACATCGCCTGATTTGGTCATCTGTACTGGATCACCTGATATTCCTAAACCTAGCTATGAAGATTCACCCAACTTGTTGAAGGCTGCCTCCATCGAGCTTTCTTTAGAGAATGGAATTGAGGGGTCTGTAATTAAGGATTCCAACGAGACCCCAGCAGCTTCAAGGATGTTATCTTTATGGCAAACATCGACGGAAGAATTGTCTTCAGAAGCTTCCTTTGAGCTTCTTCCGCCGCCAGTAGACGAAGATAAACCGGAATGTTTTATTCCAATTATGAGCATTAACTCGGGATCCACAAACGGCACTGTGATCTTTGATGGAACAAAGTTTTTGGAGGATAATTCTTTTTGTGGAGGTGATGTTATAAGTACAGACACTCGAATTGGGGACGAAGAAGGTCTTTCTCTTTACCAGACTGCACGCTTTGGGAGCTTCGGGTATCACTTCAATACTTTGGAGTCTGGAAATTACATTGTCAATCTTTACCTCGCTGAGATTGTGTTCACAGAAGGCCCTCCTGGGATGAGAGTGTTTGACATCTTTATACAAGAACAGAAGGTACGAGACTGTAATGCATGGACACAGAACACATATAATTTCAGGTTTTGATTGTCAGGACTGTCCTATATGCTTGATGAAGACACTTCATTTACTTTTGCAGGTTGTTTCCAGCTTAGATATCTATGCACGTGTAGGTGCAAATAGACCACTGGTCGTATCTGATCTAAAAACTTATGTTAAAGGTGGTGAGGGCTTATCGATAAGGTTTGATGGAATAACTGGAAGCCCTATTCTATGTGGCATTTCCATATGGAAAGATTCTTCTACTTGTAAGTAGAAAAGTTAATTGATTTTTAAGAAAACATATGATTGTATTAACAGAACTGATTAAGGTGATTAACCGATCCTTTGAATCACCAGGTACCAAAGAAGTTAAGTTGCTAAAAGTAGAGGAATTGTCTCAAGTGCCACAATGCGATACCCCAAATGTATTAAGTTCAGCGCTTTGGCTTAAGCACTAAATCATGTGATAATAAGTGATTGGATTTAATACTAAATATATATTCTTTTATGTGATTGTTAGGTAGAAGAAGGGCTTAGGAGGCTTCAAGAAGAATATGATAGTCAGAGAATGGAACTTATTGCAACCAACAAGGCGTTGGAGGAACTTAAGATGGAGAATGAACGCAAAACTAGAGAATGCCAGGCGGCCCTGAAGTCTTTACAGGACCTTCAAAATGAGCTCATGCGCAAATCGATGCATGTTGGATCACTTGGTATGAAAATCTTTCCTTTTTTCAGTAAGTTCAGTTGGCATGAAGTTCCTTGAAGGACCCTAAGGGATGGTCCAGTGGCGCGGGCCTTTATAAAGCACGAGGTCTTAGGTTCGAGTCTTTCTCACGCGCCTCCCTTTAGGAAAAAAGAAAAAGAAAATAAGAAGCCACAAAAGAGAAAAATTTCCTCTACCAGGGTTGCCACCAGTTGTGTTATCTTTAAATCAGCATGGTGATATATTGTTCTTTTCACAGCTTTTGCAGTTGAGGGACAAGTGAAAGAGAAGAGCCGATGGTTTTCATCCCTGAGGGATATGACAAGGAAACTAAAGGTGATGCAATGTTATGCTTACTCCTAAGATGTGTCTCAGATCAAAGGATTAGATGTCATCCCTATTTGAAAATCTTGTTCACACAGATAATGCAAATGGAACATATCAATCTGTCTGAAGAGGCTTTGTCTTACAAGAAGTGCATGGAGGATATGACTGACGTGACTTCTATGATTCAGTCGAAAGGTAAGTTTTACATTCCATTGGTCTAATTTTACTCAGATATCCATTTAGATTCTTTTTCCAGCTCTCATTTTATGGCTTGCTATTGATAGTAAATCAAGAAGTTAAAAAACATGAAGATCTTAAGATCAAATTCATTAGTGGGGCCAGGGAACGGAAAGAGCTGTACAACAAGATATTGGAGTTGAAAGGTTAGTCATATGCATTTATGATACATCTCACATTAGGATGTTGATGAGTACTAACAATTGATAAGGTTTTGTAGGGAACATTAGGGTATTTTGTCGGTGTAGGCCATTGAATTCAGAAGAGATTGCTGAAGGAGCTTCAGTGGCATATGATTTTGATGCTGCCAAGGATGGCGAGCTTACAGTTAAATCAAATGGATCATTTAAAAAGAGCTTTAAGTTTGATGCAGTTTTTAACTCCCAGGCAAACCAAGGTAACTAACTGCCTCAACAGTGATGTTATTTTTTGTACATCACGTATTGTTTTCTTGAAAATCATCCTTCTCTTGTAATTCAAATGTATATTGTTTTCTTTTTAATACTCTTTCTTTCTTCCCATTTGAATAGTTGATGTTTTCGAGGACACAGCTCCATTTGCAACCTCAGTTCTAGATGGATACAATGTATGCATGTTTGCTTATGGACAAACGGGAACTGGAAAGACTTATACGATGGAAGGTACAGATGAATCCCGTGGAGTTAACTTTAGGACTCTTGCTGAGTTGTTTCGCCTCATTGATGAGAGAAAGAATCAATTTCATTATGAAATATGCGTCAGTGTTTTGGAAGTTTATAATGAACAGATACGAGATTTACTAATCCCAAGTTCTCAGCCAGGCGTAACTGTAAAGAGGTAGCCCAAAATTCTTACATTCAGTTTCTGTTATCCATGTTTTGTTCCGACACTTGCCACTTGCTGCAAGGTCCATGGATATCTATGCTGTGCTCAATAGGTTTATTCTGTTACTTGTAGACTTGAAGTAAGGCAAGTGGCTGAAGGAGTACATCATGTCCCCGGACTTGTTGAAGCTCATGTGAATAATATGAATGAGGTATGGGAAGTTCTACGGACAGGCAGTAATGCTAGGGCTGTTGGATCGACCAATGTCAACGAGCATAGTAGCAGATCCCATTGGTATGTTTGATTTATATTTTTTCAAGCAACCTTGTTTCATTTTATTTTTGTATGTCACATGCTTGATGCTAGATTGTGTGTTGCTTTCTTAATCGCAGTATACACTGTGTCATGGTGAAAGGGGAGAACTTGCTGAATGGGGAATGTACCCGAAGCAAGCTATGGCTAGTAGATTTAGCTGGAAGTGAAAGAGTTGCTAAGACTGAAGTACAGGGTGAAAGACTAAAGGAAACCCAAAATATAAATCGCTCTCTTTCTGCACTTGGAGATGTTATATCTGCTCTCGCAACCAAGAGCCCACACATTCCTTTTAGGTACCAAGTTAGTTATAGTGATTTGTGCTCCGTAACGAACTTTTAATCTCTTTAATGTGACAAACAGTTCCATGACATTGTGGTCTATTTTGGTTGATTCACAGGAACTCCAAGCTCACTCATTTGCTTCAAGACTCTCTAGGTACTTCATTGCGTTATTCAGAACTAGAAGAAAGAAAACATATTTGATATGATTTTATTATTTTTGTAATCTTGTGGAAGAGCGCTTCATTTGAACCCATAACATCAATATAGGGGTCTTAAAGCTACTGTTAATACACCTTTTAGAACTTGAATTGAAAGTAATTGCTTGTTATGAATTTCGTTCTTACAGGAGGAGACTCGAAGACATTGATGTTTGTACAGATCAGCCCTAATGAGAATGACCTAAGTGAATCTCTTTGCTCTCTCAACTTTGCAAGTAGGGTGAGAGGGATAGAGTTGGGTCCTGCAAAGAGGCAACTAGACAGTACTGAACTTTTAAAATACAAACAAGCGGTAATAGTCGAGCCTCCTAATTATATTGGTTATATATATGTTTGATCTCTTTGTATACGTGCATTTACAATACGATGTTCCTTATATTTTTCGCTTGGGTAGGTTGAGAAGACAAAGCATGACATGAAGAGCAAAGATGTGCAGATGAAGAAGATGGAGGAAACCATTCATGGTTTAGATATGAAGGTGAAAGAGAAAGACTTGAAAAATAAGAACCTGCAAGACAAGGTATGCAACATGAATCCTCTTCATAAGCTTGTGGTGTTGGTAGGAGTTTGGTTTTGGATGCTTGATGAAACATAAGATGCAAATTTGGGGGTTCATTTTGCAGGTTAAGGAATTGGAATCACAACTTTTGATAGAGAGAAAACTTGCACGGCAGCATGTAGACACGAAAATAGCTGAACAACAGCTACAGATGAGACAGCAGCAAGAAGATGCACTTACGAGGTCTCCACTAGTCACTAAACCATTCGGTAGTCACAAGAACTTTACTGAAGTAAATATTGCTCAACCACTAGCTGAGAACAACACCTACAAAATTTCGACAATTCTTCCTCCAGTTGTCAAGCACAATGATACCTCAGAAAAGGAAAATAATCCTGATTTGATAGATCAACTACCGCTGCCAAAGCGGACTGGTAGAGCTTCTATTTGTACCACAGTACAGAGGATTATTCCTTTAACCTCAGCCTCGGCACCAAGGCGTAACTCCCTAATTCCTTTGCCAAGTGCACCTGGAACAGCCAAGTTTCTGCTGACACCAATTTCTGATGATAAGAGAGAAGAGGAGAGTGAGGTTGAGAGCAAATGCTTTCCTGAGGATAGTCCAAAAGAGAATAATTCTGGGGGTAAGAGAGTGGGCTCTTTATTGAGAAGAAGCATCCAAAAGAAAATTCAGATGAAGTCGCCGTCGCCTATGCAGCAGCACATGAGAAGGGTGGCGTAAATGTGGAGAAGGTGAGAGTGTCTATTGGAAGTAGAGGGAGAATGGGATATAGAGGATGCTTGGGAATGGTAGAAGAGGTGGGGCAGCAAAGGATAATCAGCAGAAGCCAAACCCAAACCAGAGGGAAAAGGAGCGAAGGTGGAATATCGGGACTGGAGGAGAACTATTGTCTAAAAGATAGAGAGATATCTGTACATGTTTATTTACGTTGTTTAATTATTATGGTTGCTTTGCTTGCCTGCATGAACATAAAAGAAACAAAATTTGATTGTTCATTGTTCATTGTACATATAAAATGTGTATATTCACGATTGATTTGGATTCAACTGTTGACTCTATGTAACACGGAGTCTTCACTTCACATTTACGGATTTACCCGCCCTTGGTTGCAACATGACATTTCACCTTTACTTTATTGGCGTTGAGTGTTGATGGGAGAGAACGTGTAAAATCTTACATTCTGATCCTCCAAAAGTGCTGCAGACATACCATTTACCTGTACTAGGCCTGGCAATTGGATGAGTTTAGTTGGAATGGGTAATGGATTAAAACATATCGAAATCCATTAGAACCCAAATGTCAAACGGGTTGAAATAGGTTGGGTTGGAATGAATCGGGTTGAAACAGATAACTGGTTAAAATGGGTTGACCCGTCTCAAGCCAAAAAACATAAATCTATAGCATAAAAAGTGTCGGGTCGAAATGGGCAACGGACCCGATCCACTTAAACCCGACTCAACCCATTAATATTATTGGGTCGAAACGGATTATCCGCTTCAACCCAAAAATATTAATGGATTGGATTGGGTAATTAATTGATTGGGTTGGGTGAGTTAATGAGTAATGAGTTACAATTGTCGACCCTAACATGCACGTAAAGGTGAAATGTTGGTACAACCTTTAACACAGTGAGGTGACATCTTTTAAAGTTTCTAATTTTATTAACCTTTGCCATTCATAATCACTAGGTTAGGTTGCTGTAAAATACTGTCCTCTTAAATTTATGATGTTGAACAAATTGATGCTGTTGGTACTTCCAAGTGCTATGTCCCTTGCTCAATGGAAAGTTTATGTATTATAAAACAAAAAAGATTATTATCTGGTTTAACTGCTTCCATATGACATTCACTTTATACAAAAGATATGGTTAATGAATTAAGACAGAATTTCTTTTCCATAAATCAATACAAAAGAGGCTCAAGTTCAGTAACACCTGGCTAGTGCCATAACCATAAGACATCTGCTGGTGTTTCTTTTCTCTGTATCTATGTTCCATTTTACACCTTCACTACATTGTCCCGTCTCCAAAACCCTAGTTTAAAGCTCTTTACTGGTTGCCTCATATGAACCATAGTTTACTTGAAGATGTGCATATGCTTCCACCTGAAATAAATATTTCAAGAGATAGTTACTTCTACCGAATCTACAATTGACGTGAGGATTTGAAATCAAAATGAACAATTATGATCAACAGAGAATCGTTTTAAGTACCAATGCCCAATTGATGAGTCCCATATTCTTTGAATTGAGCCAATGCCTCCTGAAGAAGGTTCTGAAATCTGCTCCTCCATAATCCTCTCAACCGAAGGCCTTCTTCGTTAACAAATTTGACAGATTCAGAGAGTCGATTAAGAAGATTGAGCAGTGCAATCACTTCATTCCTTTGCAACTGCAGCTGTATCCAATGAAAATAACTTTCTAAGAAATTTCAAAATTTCCATCAACCTGAGGTTTGTTAAGCACTATATAAAAGGAAGATTTAGAAAGCATCATGAGGGTACACGATTACTCACAGGTTGATCAGGGTGCGTTTGACCATCAACCGAAAATAAGATCTTTAATGCAGTTCCAAGACCAAGGACCTGAAGCTTTCCCCAAAGGCGACACTTCTCGCATCCTACACAATCCATAATGGCACTGCAATACACAGAAGTCCATTTATAAACAGGTTTACAATAGGCCAATCACTTAAAACTAACAGAAATCCAGATAGAAATACAGGTTCCTGGTCAGACCTAATGTTCCTAAACTGCTTTTGAATCTGTTGCCTTAGTTCAGGTCCACTTTGGCCCTGCCATAATTTAGCGTCGTCAAATGGAAGTGGGCATGCAGCTTGCAGTTTGGGATTATAAATTAACTGACGTATCAAGGACTGGGCTTTAAGATCCTCCACACGGTTACCAGAATCATACTCAGCCTGCTCTAAGTAAGGTGCTGCCTGCAAAATACATCACGAAGGCATTTGCTTCTAAGAAAATGATAATGACAACAAAAATCAGGGGAGTTTCCAAGATAAGGATATTAACTCACTTTTGTCACAGCTCTGAGAACAAATAGGAAAGTGAAGTACAAATTTCGAACACGGTCAGGATATCTCAAAACACGATCGTACAGCAATTCGAGATTTTCACCCCACTGAAAATGCAGCCAAACAGTGGTCAGATTCCAGTCAGTTTATTCAATTTAATGTACTACTTCTTGCTAAAAGTACATGTTTTCCTGTTGCCAATATTAGATGAAATCTACTGTCATTGCAGCGCATCTTCCCAAGTATAGCATGTAGATTCACAGAGAATAGTCTGTGGCGTAATACAAGGCAAAGCACAAACCGTGTTGGTAGTTTCATCAAGGAGATAATCAGCTGCTATGTGGATTGAAATTGAGGAGTGAAGACCAGATATTAATTTGTATAGTACTTTTTTCTCTTGGCAAATCTCTCCAGATGAATCTGCAAACACAGTTGGATTTCAAAATTTCATTCACATAACAACATAAAATCCCTTGGTGCAAGAGGGATCCAATAAATAGGCATTCAGGAACACACAACCTTAAACAACCATTTCCAATTTTCTTGCTACCTTTCCAATCTATTTATCTCTTACATCAGAACAGATAAGATATAGAAGAACCTTTACAAGATCAAACAACGTTACTAATTACCACGAAGTAAACTCCTGGGTCTACTCGGTGACCACATAGACTCATTAGCAGCTATCCAGTTCAAGTTCCAACAAGGAGGGTGGATGTTTTATTCAAAAAAAAAAAAAAAGCACAACAACGGCTCAAGGGAACTTGGTCTCAGCATATAAGAGTGACCTGTCTTCAAACAGTCACGGATCAACAAATTACTGTAGGGTTATCACTCAGACAGGCAGCACAACTACACAAGGGAATACAACTTGGCCTCAGTAAAGCATTTTAACACCATTTTGTGATGCAAGATAAAATTAATTGATCACAATTCATATTATTTCTTTGAGATATAGCATGTGGCATTCAAATTTATACAATCAGAAGGTAAAATTAAACATCCAAATATAGGGGATGACTCCAACTCACATCTTGGACAATTTTCTGAATAAATAGCATCCCATATCCTTCTGGCTGATGGCCCTGTGTAACCAGTGTACCTTTCAGGGTTCAGCTGTAGATTCACATACGTCATCTCACCTGCAGATGGCAAAACATCAGTCACATTCTGGAGTATTCTTCAACAAACAAGATTCTCAACACAGGACAACCAACCATTTTTCTATAATCATTATGGCCCAATGAAGACACTGTTTCTACTTTGATGGGAAACCGGAAAAGAATACAAAAAAGCAAAATGAAAAAAACAATTCATTTGTAGGCAGGATGTTATAATAAAAAGAACTTGCGGTTCTCTAACAGGGGAAGAGGGTTGAGAGGACCCTAACTGAAACTAGTAAGAAAAGCCTGGGGACAGAAATAGTACTTCAGGCTCTGGGGAAGGGGGGTTGGCCCTGGTCTCGCTGCACGCCCCCATTGATTATGAGCCATTGAAAACATTGATTTGCACTTACCAAAGCTACATTTATGTTCCCAAAATAGCATTTTCTAAAGATATTATACGGATTAACTTCTCTCTGTAAATCATGTCTGTTACTGAGCCCCAAAAAATCAAGTTTCAGTTCGTACACTTATAACATGTCCCAGCTAGCAAATAATGATGTCATGAGACAAGCAGGTATGAGGTATAAGAGTATTTCTCTTTAAACTAACACACAAACGATAGTGAGAAAATAGGCTAGGGACGAAAAATTGGTAGCTTCTAATGCATAATTCAGCATGGTAATTCTTATCGAGACAACATATAGATCACAAGTAAGTCCAAAAACCTAGAAACTTGGCAAGTCATAAACAGCATAAATGTACCATGCGTCTAGAATGACGTAGACCATTACCATTGTCGGTTTCATCATCATTCGTCCATGGGTTATCAACTTCTATCCAGCCTCTGAAAGCCTTTGTGTCTAGAGTGCGATCAACAGCTGCCTGCGGCTTCCCCTCTTGACATACCAGATCATCGGTTGGAAGACCATGAAGTGACGGCTTCTTGAAAGGTTCTGGAAATTCATTATCTGGACATTCACATACACTACAATCACGCAACCGGCACATACCGTCATCAGGCCAGAAAGGGCAGTCACACCATAACTTAACCTGTTAGATAACAAACTCAGAGGATTTACCAATTATACAAGAAGACAGAAACTATCAAAAGTTATAAACATAGACTAAAATATATGAAATAACGTAAATATACTTCAAGAGTTGGTATTTTTTTTATTTAAAATAGAACAAAATACAATCAGCATATCCTAAATTACAATGTTGCCAAGATTAATACCACATTGCAATCCTTAATGCAATTGGTTTCGTTACCAAGCTACGTCTAGATAAGTAGTGCTGGATATTGAAGGAAAAGCAATCCACAATCCTTGGATGAATTTGGGCAACTCACAAGATTATTACATTAGGCATGTGATGCAACAGGCATCAGTTACTCTCCCTGATTGTAGTCATAATTTACCAATTTGCCATTTTTAATCAGGACAACAGTTTTCAACAAAAAATTATACTAACAACACCCAGAAAAGCCAAGAGTTTCATCTCATATACTCTGGTAGAATATGTGAGATCTCTAGTGAAGGCTTTAAGCTGGGAATACTGAATGATGCGTAGAATTTTATTCTATTAAGACACCACTTGATCCACAGCATCGGATAATAGCATTGACACAATTGAAACGCTCATTTTCACCTACTATACACTAAACCTAAACATGTATAACCCTGAAGGGCACATAAGTACATAAGAGCTTGGGAAATCGAAAATATCATATCCAACAAGCATTAAAACAATAACCACTAGCTATAATATTTTAAGAAGAAAGTGAGATAGTTAAATAACTTTGATCGAATTACAAGTACAAAATTCAACATCAAAACAAGATCACCACACCTTAAAGTATCGAAAAAATGGAGTAGTAACAAGCTCCTGCAATAAGGGATTTAAGACTGCCCCGTTTAGACTGTCTACGGTTTCATAATCACAACAACAATCCTCAACAATGCCTGTATACTTACGAGAATCCTGTACGAAAAAAGAAGAAGAAGGGAAACAGAACAGATAATTAGTCACAACCACTACATGCAAGCCCCATACTTCTAAGTGAAGTTCCCCACAGATAACGAAAAAAGATAACCGACATTATTTTGAGGACATAGCGTTAAAAGAAGATATCAGCAACAGAAAGCGAAATCCTAACCATATGAAAACAAGAAATTTAATCAATATAAATTGAAATTTTCTAAATTCAAATATTTTTTTATCAAGTAAATAAGGTCCATTGCAGTAAGTCTAATTGATTCCTAACACAATCAGCTGCAAAAAATATACACACGCCCCCGAATACTTGGAAAGATGAGATCAATCATACCCAAACACAAACGAAAATACTCCCCTCATTCGATTTAGCAAGTCCCTTTTTGACTCATTTTGGTCCAACTTGATTAAGCCTTAACACAAAATTTATACTCCGGTTAAATGTACTTGTCGACCACAAAATTTTAACAGTTGAAACTCGTAGTAATTTTCATATATTTTAGCGATTGTAACTTTATCACCTAAAACGAAATAGATGTATATATCTGATATTGATACATGTTAGACTTTCGAATATAAAAGGAGGACTCTTTGAGTATAACGGAGGAAGTAGCAGGCAAGCAAGAATCAAATTCCTCCAATTCCATCAATCACAAGGAAATGAATCTGCACGAAATCAAATTAAATCAAATTCAACTGTAATATACCTCGGAACAGCTACAGGGCTTGTGAATGTTGAGGAAACGAGCGATGATGTGAGATTGCCTCGGCTTGAGAGCCAGAGCAAGTAAAACCACGATCACAGCTACGATAGCAACCCATTTCTTCTTTTGGCCGCCGCCACTACTGCTCTCCTTCTTCTCCGCTTCCACCATTACTCTCAATTCAATTCAATTCAAATTTCACTCGTCAAATGTGTGATGAAATGAATCTCTAAAACCCTAATTTTCTCCTATGCTCTAGTATGTATTCAAAATTACAGACAAATCAAAGTCAATTAATACACGTCTTCTCAGCTGTCGATTCCGTTTGAATTGCGTCGGATTTCAACACCGGCCAGGTCTAACACATAGATTTTAGAACAAGAAAGACGGTTTTATATGGTGTCGATGGGCGGGGACAATGTTGTTATTTGTTAACCATACTTGCCTAGGGAATCAAGTGCTTTACACGAGCCAATAAAATGTCTACCATTAAAACACCAATATGCCCCTCATAGTTTCAATCTAATTTCATTTTGGTCACATAAAGTTCACAATACTCCACATAACTCCACTACTTATATAAAATTGGTTCTCTTTATAGTCGGTTGTAAGAAAAATATAATGTCATTTAACGCTCACTAACGATTAACAAATGATAATCAGAGTGAGTTCTTTACTTGCATTCAAATATCCTCTTAGATTTTTTAAATTCATTAGCTACTCAAAAGATTAAATATCTTAATAAACTTTCGCTTAATCCATCGACCCTTATCCGTTGAATGAGTTAATTCGTTCTCTTATACCTTTTAAAACTAGCCCAGTAATATTTCTTTGGTGAACAACTAAAGGATGATTAAAGAAGATAGTTACTTCAAAAACTTTAATTTGCATATAGTTTAATTTTAGTTAAGTCTCCTTTGCTCTTTGTTTTTCCTTCTTAAAATTGGTGTATCTCGTAAGTTTTGATGTCTTCATAGTGGTGCTTGGTGGGAGAAAATCTCTACTTAACTCTCGAGAAAAGGACAAATATGCACTAAATGGTAACTGAGTAAACTTACATGACACTTTTAGTACTTGAGGTACCAAAACATGATTTGGTGGATACTTTGAGGTGCAAGATTGCATAATGGTAATGTCGACTAAATACGGTCGGTACTTGGAATGTTCGCTCGCGCGGGGACGGGCTAAATGCTAATACGTGTGCATGAAGCATCTCGGTGACGCGTGTCATTTTCAGGTTAATGACGTTGTTAATCCAATAGAAGCTTTTGCTTTTGCCACGTAATGAAAACCGGTGCATGCTACCTCACCTAATTACTCTTCCTGTGATTACTAGAATTTGAAGAAAAAAAAAAGCGTATACAGTCCTTGACTCCTTGTTATACATTATATCCGAAATTAATAAATTATCCGCCACCCATTCCCGGCAAACAATCTCCGATTTAACGTTTAAGCTTTTTAGGAAAATGATATTTTTAATACTTTCTCCGTTTTAGGTAAAAAATCAATTATTTTATTTTGTGATATTTTACTTAAAAAATCTACTTTTAAAAATTAAAGCATAAATGTTTCATTTTATTACTAATAAGCTACTAAACATATTATTTTCTTAATAATTTTGACTTTCAAACGGAGACTTTTTACCCAAAATGGAATGAGTAGTTTATTAGTAATAAAATGACACTTTTATACCTTAATTTTTAAAAGTAGATTTTTTAAAGTAAAACATCCCAAAATAAAATAATAACTCTTTTACTCGGAACGGAAGGAATAGTAATATACGGTCTACTATTCAAAAAGTTTATTTTGTTCGTAAAGTTTCCATTTTAGAAAAACATTTTTTGTCATTTTATTTTTCTTCTTTGTTTTACTTTAACTATAAACCACATACACATATATTTTAAAGAAAATTACATATTAATTATATCAAGATTATTAATGAAGTCAATTATTTTTTCTTACTTATATGTTAAGTCAAATATAACAATAATTTAGGAGGTGCTGCAAATTTACATGTTCAAGATTTACTTGTTCAAGTATTTACTAGTGCTACTTTTGACTTTGTGGGATTTGTTGCTAAAAAAATAATTGGCACGTGATGATTTTAGTCTAAAATTTGAGTGAGTCTAATGTTCCATTATTCCATAACTATGAAGAAGTTTTCCTTCTTCCCCATTTGTGTCTGTGTGTGGTTGTGTGTGTGTTTTTTTTTACTTTGTTCTGTTGGAGGTTTTCTAATGGGGAAATTGATGCATGATCCACTTATTATTGAATTTTCAATCTATTTAGTACCTCGTTTCTTTATTTAACTGCATAATTTCATTTTCATACTATTCTTTCAGTTTCATCTTGTGGCTCAACAAATACTCAAAATCCAAATCATGATATATACATAATCTGTGACTAGAGAGTAGAAGAGCGGGGGCAAAGGGGAAGTTGGTTAGAAGAGAGAGGGAGAGGATCAGAGGATGGAAGGATTGTCGGTGGCGAATAAGAAAGGGAGGCCAAAGATAGGACATCATGTTACAGAGAAAAATTCATTTAAAAATAAGGAGCAATAATGCACTCATATATAGCATGATTGAATTTTTGAAAGGAAATATATATAATTCACGGTGTAAATTTAGTTCAGTAGGTACCAATAACGAAGAGTTAAAGTCAAGTCTGTAACTGTGCTAAACAAGACGACCGGTGCGTGTGAGAGAAATAGTGTGGAGGTAGGGGAAGGGCGTTGTGGGATTTTGGAAAAAGAAGATAAGATTGGTAGTAAAGTTTCAACGCAGTTTTTTATGGCTCCTGCTTTGAACTTTGTAATATCTTTTTGTGTGACTAATTTTGATATCATCGATTAGGAATCGCGATACATAATTTTGGATCCGCGATGCATAATTTGGAATTAGCCCATTACTTGCAACATTCTCTATTTGTTTCCAACAATTCCATCGGTTTTCCCTGCAATGTGCAAAATACCAATCAATTAATATTCCTTCAATTTCGGGCAAAGAGTCCCCTTTGAGACTTATTTTTTTTTAAATGACACTTTTAGTAGCTCATTAGAAATACAATGACACTTTTATGCCTTAAATTTTAAAAATGCATTTTTAAAATGAAATATCTCAAAATAGAATAATAGACTTTTTACCTGTAATGAGGAAGTACTTAATAAGCACAGAATCATCCAAGAAATAACACCGAACTAAATAAAGTGGCACTACAAGTCTCTATACGTAAGTGTCCATGTGGCGGTGAGGTGTATACATAGTCTAAAAATATTCATCGGTTTGAAACCTTAACCGCCGGTTAGATAAACCTTCCGACCATAGTTTTTTTATTTAATTATTTTTTATAGAAACATGGGTAGAACCTGATCAATTTTATTATTAATAATAAAAATTTACAAGTGTATAAAATGTAAAAAAAAATGAAAAAAAGAAAAAGTTAAAAATACTTGAAAAAATATGAATTGTTAAAATACTAATTAAGTTATTGTAGAAAATTAAAAATATAGAATACTTGTAAATTGTAATTGTAAACAACTTGAGAGCTTGAGGATAGTATACTGCCTTGAAAGAGATGAGGATTGAGAGTGAGAGAGATGAGTGTTGGCGTGGGAAAAAAAAAGAAGAAGGAAATTGCGGGTGGGGAATTTAAGAGTAGGCCTTTTGTAAAGTTGTCTTACGGATCTTAGTTTATAACACTGTTTTATGGATCTTAGTTTGTAAGACGGAGATTCACTCTCTTACAGCTCAACATATCAATACATGTTGGGTCGGATAAAGAGGATCCGTCTTACAAAAAATGTTTATAAAACCGTCTTATTCAAATATTTACCGGAATTTAAATGCTGAAAATGGAAGTAAAAACAAAATGTTTTAAAATAATTTTTGGTGTTGAAAAGGGTCTGACCATTTCCAGTGGCTATCCAGCCTATCCAATCCTGGCCGTAGTCAATTTCAAATTGGTGTTTCAAATGGTTTTTTTAAGGATTCGAGCCAGTCCTCTCTTGACAATTTCAATCGCTTTACACCTAAATATTTTTTTAAAATCGGAAAAAAAATAGGGGATCCAACCCAATTCGCAGCGCAAGCTCTAAAATCTAAATGTTGCTAGTAATGGGCTAAAAAGTTGAAGGCCCAGTAGAGAACAAAACCCACACACGTCATAACAAAGAAGAATTGGTAATGGGCTAAAAAATTGGCTAAAAAAGTGGAAGCCCGGTAGAGGCTGGAACCCACACACGTGATAACAGAGAAAACTGCCGGACAATGTCGCTGTCGCACACATAAGTGTCTAATATACAAGCCCACAGGGCTGTAAGGTAACATATTTGGAAAAATTGTGGGCCGGTCCACTTTTTAAAATTTTTAATCGTTTTATTACCTTTTTTTTTTTTAATCGAAAAAAGTTATTTTTAGTGGTAAAATGACTATAATACCCTTAATGAATCATATGCGTGCTATGGAGGTCATTATTTTTGCACCTCGTTACAATTAAACTATTGAACCGCGGTATAAAAATTAATTTAATGAAATTTATGAATTGCGGTGCAAAAATATAATAAGAAATTAAACTTTGAATTTCGGTGCAAAATTAATACAATGAAATTTATGAATCACAGTGCAAAAATAGACTAGGAAATTAAACTTTGAACCATGGTGCAAAAATAATACTCCGTATAATGAAATTTATGAATCGCGGTGCAAAAATAGACTAGGAAATTACACTTTGAATTGCGGTGTAAAAATAATGCAATGAAATTTATGAATCCCGGTGTAAAAATAGACTAAGAAATTAAACTTTGAACCAAGGTGCACAAATATTATCTAATTCATTTTTGCACCGCGATACAATAGTATAAAAAATCAGTTTACGTCCTCCACGTTCTTCTTTAATCTCCTTCGTCATAAGCCTTCTTCTTTATCATTCTTTTCTTTGTGCACAATCGTGATTTTCGAATTCAAAGTATGTTCCTAAAGCTATCGAATAAGACGATGACATTTTTGGAACAATATTTCGAAAAATACTCTTTTGTGATTGAAAAAAAGAATAGTGGACTTTTGAGGTTAAAAATTTAGAAAATGGGACCTGTTAGAATTTCCCCAAAATATTAATTGGGGTAAAATTATGGCCGGTCCCTTTTTAAAAGTTTTTAACCCCAAAAGTCTATCTTTTTTGTTTCAATCACAAAAGGACCACTTTTCAAAACATTGTTCCGGAAATAACATCGTCTCATTCAACATCTCCGACAATATACTTTAAATTCGAAAATCAACATTGTTTCATTATGATTTTGAGTCATTAACTACAAAACTTTAATGAAAATGTGTTGGGTTGAGGGATTTTCACAGTAGGGACTAAGGCGAAGGATAAGAAATAAGAAGGTTTGCGACAGAGGAGAAGGAAGAAAAAGACTGAAGACATGGTTTGTTTCATTACAATTTTGAACTGCGATGCAATTAGACTAGGTAGTTAAATTATTTTGAATCGCGGTGCAAAAATATCGGATTAAAATGATGAATTACAGCGCAAATAGATTAAACAATTAAACTATTGAACAGCGATGTAAAAAATAATGCAATAAAATTGATGAGTCGCGGTACAATTAAACTACACAATTAAACTATTGAACCGCGGTGCAAAAATTAATACAAATATTTTTCAATCATGGTACATATATTTTTAAATTGCGGTGCATAAATTTTTTGAATCGTGATGTATAAATTTTTGAATCACGGTATACTTTCGTTGTGCCTCAGGCTTATTAAGGCTATCGCATTCATTTTGTCCTCAAAAATATCATTTTCCAGTTAAAAAAACATAATACCAAAACAAACTAAAACATTAAAAAGTAAACTAACACACAATTATTGATATTAATTAAGGCACTATCATAAGACCGTCGGCCCAAACTCTCAAAGTCGTAGTTTTACTAGTTTGGTTTGCCTTTAGAGTTTAGAGCACACCTTTCCTTGTAGGCTCAAAGTATAGTGAAATTAATTTAGGCCTGAGCATCAAATTGATCATCGCATATTTGTACTTTCAACAATTATTTATTAATGTCATTTTTTTTGGTAAAATTCTGATCGATTAAATTTTCAAAATTTGTAACCTTAAAAGTCCACATTTATTTCTTTTAAACGTAAAACACCACTTTTCAAAATATTGTTATGAAAGTGTCATCGTCACCTTCAATAACTCTAACAAAATATATTGGATTCGAAAATCACCATTGTTACCCAACGAAACAGGGATCGACCTAGCCAGTCAGGTCGAGGGGGCAGCGCCCTGTCGTGGGGTTTCGGGGGCAACACCCCCGAAAGGTAAACTATTTTTTTGATTTATGAAATATGAAACTGTAATTGATCTGTGCTGAATTGAGATTTTTCCGTAGAGACAAAGAAGGATGAGGAGGAGGAAGAAGAAAGCTTACGAAAGAGGAGATGAAATAAGAAGGTGGAGGTCATAGTCTGATTATTTATGATTTTATATCACGGTGTAAAATTATCAGATTAATGTATTGCGTTACAAACATTGATGCATCGCGGTGCAAAAATAGATTAGACAATTAAATTGATGAATCGCAGTTCAAACATTGATGTATTACGGTTTAAAAATAGACTAGAAAATTAAACTGATGAATCACGGTGTAAAATTAATGCAATAAAATTTTATGCATCGCGATTCAATAATTAATGCACCCAATTAAACAGATGAATCACGGCTCAAACATTGATGTATTGCGGTGCAAAAATAGACTAGATAATTAAACTGATGAATCGCAGTCCAAATATTAATGCCCTGCGATTCATTTTCATAGCGTGCTTCATGCTCATTAAGATATCGTAATCTTTTTGCCTTCAAAAGTATCATTTTTCGGTTTGAAAAAAAAAACACGATACTGAAGCGAATAAAAACTTTGGAAAGTGGATTGGTCCATAATTTTTTTTTGTTATCAATTTCATCATTATATATATATATATATATATATATATATATATATATATATATATATATATATATATATATAAAGTTGGTGAGGAGAACCATGGTTGTGCTGCCTCACCATCTTTTGATTAATCTTCATTGTCAAGCATCTATGTGGAGGCTTTAAAAACTTTTGATTTTCTAGCCATTAACTAATAATGATACATAATAATAATCAATATGATAAGGGGTATTAGTATATATAACTTCTTCTATTGTCTATAGTAGAAGACTTATATTTAAAAAAATTTACAACTAACATTACTTCTAACCAATATGAGATAAAACTCTTCAATGTGCGACATTACTTCTAATGACTCACTTCTAACATCATACTTTAATAATTCATATCTTATTTATCTAAAACTTGATTTGGACAAATATATCATTTCAATGCTCTTACCGAGTAGAACACATTTACACAATTACTTTTTACCAACAAACAAATGACACGTCATGAAATTCATGCCTCAAGTTGCACAATTTCTTTCACTAAAAACACTAATTTTTAGCAAGTATTATACTTTAAATCTTGATATCTTATTCATCCAAAACTCGATTTGGACAAAAAAAATATCACTTCGATGTTCTTACCGAGTAGAACACATTTACGCAATTACATTCGCCAACAAACAAATGACACGTAAAGAACTTTGTGCCTCAAGTTGCACAATTTCTTTCACTAAAAATACTAATTTTTCAACAATAGAAGAGATGTATATATCTCACATTGGTTAGAAAATGATGTTGGTTTAAAAAATACTATTATTAAGTACTAATAGAAGAGATGTATCATACATTGGTTGGAAAGTGATTTTGGTTTTCAAAGTCATTTGATAAAATATTTCTACCATTATTGTCAATTGAAGATGTATATCTCACATTGGTTAGAAAATGATGTTGATTTTAAATTATTTTATATTATTATCAATAAAAGAGATGTATAACACATTGTTTAAAAAAAATAGATTTTAAAGTCTTTAGACTAAAAACTTTCATTTTTACAAGAGATGTATTTCACATTGGTTACAAAATATTCTACTGTTATTACTAATAGAAAAGATGTATCCCACATTGGTTAGAAATTGATGTTTATTTTAAAAATACTATTATTAATTACTAATTGAAGAGATGCATCATACATTTGTTAGAAAGTAATGTTGGTTTTCAAAGTCTTTTGATAAAAGACTTCTACCATTATTACAATAGAAGATGTATATCTCACATTGGTTAAAAAATTATGTTGATTTTTAATTATTTTAGATTATATAAAAGACTTACTCTTATTACCAATAGAATATATATATCACACATTTGTTATAAATTGATGTTGGTTTTAAATTACTATTATTACCAATAAAAGAGATAAATCTTACATTGGTTAAAAAGTAATGTTGATTTTAAAAGTCTTTAAATAAAAAAAACTTCTACTTTCATCATCAATAAAAGAGAAGAGAAGAGAAGAGATGTATCCCATTGTATAGAAACTAGAAAGATATGTTGGTTTTATATTTTTTTAGAGAAAAAACTTCTACTACTATTACCAAATGATGAGATGTATTTCACATTGGTTAGAGAGTGATGTAGATATTAAAAGTCTTTTTTTTATAAAACACTTAATACCAATAAAAAAATGTATTTCATATTGGTTAGAAAGTAATATTGGTTTAAAATGCTTTTAGATAATGTATCTCACATTGGTTAAAAAAAATCAGCATTATTTAGAAACATATATTGGTTATAAAATTCATAGATAAAAGAATTTTTAGGTTATTATCAATACAAGAGATGTATCGCATATTGTTTACAAAGAGATGTTTGTTTCAAAACTATTTAGATAAAATATTACTACTACTATTATTATTTTTATATTATAACTAATATAAGAGATGTATCTCACATTATTTAGAAATAGATGTTCATTTCAAATTTTTTTATATAAAAGACTATTATTAATGTATCTCACATTTGTTAGAAATTAATGTTGGTTTTAAAAATAATATTATTACCAATAGAAATTAAAAGATGTATACCACATGGTTAGAAATATATGTTTGCTTTAAAAGTTTTTAGATAAAAAGTCTTTAAACTTTTATTACCAATAGAAATAGAAAAAAAGTATCTCACATTGTTAGAATATGAATAATGATTTTAAAAGTCTTAAAATAAATATTTTAATACAATAAAGTCCAAAATTTAATGTGTCTACTAACGCAAATATGTTAAAAAGCTTTCATTTTGACGAAAATTTATTTTTCTTTTCATTCTTGACAATGATGATAAGAATTGTACAATATTATTTTTATTATTACTATTGCTATTGCTATTTTTTTATAACACTAATACTATTATTATTCTCAAGTATTCATGTGTGACTTATTGTTTCTCAATCATTACCTATTAATAATATGTATTAATAATTAATACAATAATGAGATAATAATCTCTACTATTAATATCTTCTATTGTTAATAGTAGAAGTATATATATATATATATATATATATTTACAATCAACACTATTTTCAAACCAATGTGAGATACAACTCTTCCATTAGTAATAAAATGTTAGATTTTTAATCTAATAATTTTTAAAACCAAAATCAATTTATAACAAATATGAAATACATCTCTACTAATATTATCAATAGAAAATATGTATCTTACATTAATTATCTTATTTTGATAGTATATATATATATATATATATATATTTACAATCAACACTATTTTCAAACCAATGTGAGATACAACTCTTCCATTAGTAATAAAATGTTAGATTTTTAATCTAATAACTTTTAAAACCAAAATCAATTTATAACAAATATGAAATACATCTCTACTAATATTACCAATAGAAAATATGTATCTTACATTAATTATAAATTGATGTTCATTTTGAAAATATTTTGATAAAAGATTTTTACTTTTATCACCATAGAATAAATGTATCTTACATTATTTAGAAAAAGATGTTAGTTTTAAAAGTCTTATATTAAGTACTTTTACTCTTATTACCAATAAAAGATATGTATCTCACATTGTTTAAAAATAAATGTTGGTTTAGAAAGTTTTTAGATTAAAGACTTTTTGTTACAAATAGAATAGATGCATGTATTTCACATTGGTTACAAAGTATTCTACTTATTATTATCAATAGAAGAGATATATCACACATTGGTTATAAATTAATGTTGGTTTTAAAAATACTATTATTACTAATTAAATAGATGTATCATACATTTGGTAGATGGTAATGTTGGGTTTTCAAAGTCTTTAGATATAAGACTTTCAACCATTATTATCAATAGAAGATGTATATCTCACATTGGTTAGAAAGTTATGTTAATTTAATTTTAGATAAAAGACTTTTACTATTATTACTAATAGAAGAGATATCCTACATTGGTTAAAAAATGATGTTGGTTTTAAAAATCTTTAGATAAAAGATTTTTACTTTTATTATCAATATAATAGAAGAGATGTATCCCACATTATTTAGGAAGAGATGTTGGTTATAAAATTTTTAAGATAAAAGACTTCTACAATTATTACCAAATGAGGATATGTATTTCACATTGGTTAGAGAGTGATGTTGATTTTAAAAGTCTACCATTATTAACAATAGAAGAGAAGTATTTCACATTGGTTAGAAAAATGATATTAGTTTAAAAAGTTTTTAGGTGATGTATCTCACATTGGTTACAAAGAAGTGTATCTCACATTATTTAGAAATGAGTATTGGTTATAAAAGTCATTAGATAAAGACATTTTTATGTTATTACCAATAGAAAATATGTATCCACATTACTTAAAAATAAATGTTGGTTAAAAAGTTTTTTATCTACTATTATTATTACTAATAGAAAATATGTATACCACATATATGGTTAGAATGTGGTGTTGGTTTTAAAAGTTTTTAGATAAAATATTTAAACTTTCATTATTAATAAAAATAGAAAATAAGTATCTCACATTGTTTTAAAATGAATTATGATTTTAAAAGTTTTAACAAAAAGACTTCTAATATTATTATCAAGTTAGATGTTAATTTTAAAAGTCTTTAGATCAAAGATTTTTACTATTATTACTAATACAAAATATGTATCTCACGTTAGTTAGAAACTTATGTTAATTTTAAAAATATTTAGGTAAAAAATCGTTTAATATTAGTAACAATAGAAAAAAAAATATAACCTTGAAAAAGATTAACAATCTAATTATAATATCTAAAAGTTATATTATTATTACAAAAAATATATATACCTCACATTATACCCATACAAAACACGGGCTAAATAACTTGTATTTAAAAGAACGTTAAAGAAAAAAAATGATAAAGCAAAAACATGACAGTGTTTAAGGAAATGTTTTTAGGAAAAGTTCTCTCTCCCTCTCTCACACACACATTAAATTTGTGTTAAAAAAATTGTGATTGCAGATAATTCAGAGATGCTGTTATTTAGGGTGTTGATCTCTAGCTTTTTTATTTATTATTTTGGTTTGTGTGGTAATACAAAAGATCCCACAAATCTTTTAGTAGTACATATTTAATGCTAGTTAGTTTTTTTATACATATTTTAACATGGCAACAACTTGTGTAAGTCGATTTTAAAGATATTTTTTGTAAGACGGATTTTATTTACCCGACTCGTCGTGTATTTGTGGATTGAGTTGTGAGAGAATGAAGCTCCGTCTTACGAATTAAGATCCGTAAGACGACATGAAAACTTATTCTTTTAACAAATATATGGAAAAATGTTACATTAACGTTATGACACAAGTGTATCACTATTATAACAACTAGCAATTAGAATTGGATGCGACAAAAACAATTGACGGTCCAGATTGATCTATAACAATATAAATTACATGCAAATCTCTCAGTTATGAGTTTAGTTTGAATTATCCCACTTATAACCAATAAGTATGTAAATAACTTCTCAGTTATGAGTTTTGATTGAATTACTACATCCACAACCAATTACAATATTAATGTCTTCCTCTACCGAGCATCCATCGAGAAGATACCATACCAAGATACCAACTTTTAACCTTAAAAAATATAAGCATATGAATTTTAGACAACAATTTATTTGACTTTTCATTATTTGAAGTATTGATCGAAAATGGATAATACCCAAACATATAAGAAAATAAGTATTAAATAATTACTAAAAACTGTTATTTTTCATTCGTTAAAATAATTTACAATAAAAAGAATATACTTAATCAATTTTTTTCTTTTATTTATGTTTTGACTTCTAGATGGATATTTTTTTGGTAACATGTATTGTGTACTATAAATTCAAGTTAAAAAACAATCAACTAACAAAGCAAAGAATTAAATAAACATAATAAATAATTAAAAATGATAGTAACATAACAATAAAATTTGATTTTTGCTTGAAATATTGATATTATATGCCCAATAAATTGTTATTTTTTATGACCTAGATAAAAAATTGATGGTCAACTAACTTTTTTATAAGTAAATTTAGCTAAAATTAAGGTTGAATAACTCTACTAAAACCGAATACAAACTATTTATCTTTATATAGTAACTCTTTATTCATTAGGTTCCGGAGTAATTAAAACATATATATAAGTAGATTTGAAGTTGATAATTAAAAAAAAAAACTTAACCACAACAATTATATTTACAATACAAGTGGAGGATAAAATGAAATATTGTGAAATTATAAGCATATTTTTTAAAAGTTGATTATTTACGTAAAACCTATCAAAATAATATAGAGGACTATTTAACTAAATCAGAGAAGTATATGATATAATATGCATATAAAATAATATTAATAATAATTAACCATAGACCCAAAATTAAAAAAAATTACAAAAATGACAATAAAGGGGCTTAAACCTTTGACTTCGATACACTTATCACATATACAATTACCCAATCCATTGAGTCAAAAGACTATTTGTTCACTATTGTTACATTATTTATACTATATCTATAACACTAGTGGACCCTCTTAATTACATTGCAAGATCGATCAAACCTCCAAAACCGTAAGCCACATGTCTATGTCACTATACTAGTAAATATGTTTAGAAAAATAAAGAAGGATAATTTTGAATTTAAGTTATTTTTTAACGTTTTTCATTGAAAAGTCTTATTAAAAGTGGATGAAGTGAGTTGGGTAATTTTATAAAAGCTTATGAAGGAAAGATAAAAATATGTTGAGCGATTAGCAATGAATTAATTTAGTGTTAGCAAGTACAAGTAGCAATGCCTAGCACAAAATCAGTGGAGATGTGATTTGGGGAAACTGTGATATGATCTTTTGTGGGTGCTCATGTTAATTAGCTTTTTTGTGAGCGGAGACATGAAGTTGAGTGTGTTAAAGGAAGTCGAATTTGAGGATTCAATTAGAATTAGGTAAGCAAAGACAAATTATGGTTGGTGTGTGGGGGAACCTTTGATGGGTTATGTTGGAATAATTGAAGATGAATGGTCCAGCCTTAGCTTGTTCCATTTTCAAACTCGGTTAGTGAAAGCCATCTAAACAACACAAAAACTCTCTAAAAACAAAGTGCTAGTCTTTTACCCGTGATCACGCCCAATACTTGTCATCAGCTATACCTCAGTTATAGTCCATTACATGAACTGTCAGCGTAGTCATCCAAATACTCTCCTAACCGCTGGACGACAACGGAACCAACCCAGAACTGAGGGAGTAATTAATAGGGATGGAAATATTGTTCAATTTACAAACTGGAAATTCAGGTATTTTGGCTGCTTGCATGCGGTGCCTACTGCCTAGCTACCTTCTTGCTCAGAAGTCAGTATGGAATTGAACTACGTATACATGCATTCTTAGTGGGTCTTAACTCTTATGATTTATCCTAGAGTTTGAAAGATGAAAACCACCCAGGCCAGCCGTTATGGCGTTGTTGGCATGTTGCATGGAGGATGTCAAGTCAAGGCCCTCTTCAATGGGAGAAGAAAATAATGTAGCCAATAGTTAGTGATGGCAAAATTTTATCCAGTTCATTGGGTTATCCAATATAACAATTATAAAAGATTTATTAAGTGTTATTTATTAACACTCAATTAAGTTAATGAGTGTTAATGGATAACACTTATTAGGAACCAATAACAAAATGGATAATTTATGGATATTAACCAGTTATCCATTGAGTTTATCCATTATAATGTCATCACAACCATTTGGTTTATCAACTAATGCCACCACCACCACCCGCCTCCTCCCACCACTGCCACTTCCCAACTCTGGCAACCACCATCAATCACAACCACCCACTGCCCATCGCCACCACCACCACCATCTGTTGCCCATCGCCACCAACCTCCGGCCACCACCTGCCAACACCGCCCACTGCCGCAGCCACCACCGTATGCCGCCAACCTCAGCCTCCGGCCACCACTTGTTGCCACCGCCGGCACCTTCGCCAACCACCACCACTTGCTGCACATCGCCGCCACCACCACTACTATATGTTCTTTACTTAAAAATGATAATAAATAGAAATGAACTTATTTTTTTTAATCAAATTCGAACTTTGATCAAGTTAATTTATACAAAAGCTTGCTACCACTAGGCTAGCCTCCTTTTTGAAATTTATTTGAAAGTTTAATATAAATATAAATGAGTAATCATAAAAGTTGTTGATTATTATGAATTTATTTATTATTTTGTTTTGGATTATTTATAATTATAATGAATATAAGTATTTAAATTAATTTTTTTTGTATTTTGTAAAAATTGCACCTAAATTGCAGCTTATTGTACCGCACACCCTCCATTTGCTTGTCTATTTCATTTTGTTAAATTAGCAATTGGCTCCATTTCATTTAGCTTAAAAAATATTTAGCTAGAAATTAAAAGTTGGCAAGACAAAAAAAAAACAAAGTCTACACAAGTTTAATATGTATTTTTTTATTAAAAAAAAATAATGATCACAAATTATGACATTTTTAAATATTTGATGATTCATTTCATTTCATTAACTTTTAGTAGCTCATTAGTAATAAAATGACATTTTTATGATTCAATTTTTGAAAGTTGACTATTTAAGTGAAACATCTCGAAATGAAATAGTGGACTTTTTGCCCAGAACGAAGAGAGTATATTGGTCTGATAGTCGTGAGTGTTTGTTAGTATAGTCGGAATCATAACTATCCACTGCTTGTTGTCTTTTTTAATTTTTGTATGTAGATGTTACTCCCTCCGTCCCTAAATTATCGTCTTCCTTTCTTTTTTCGTCTGTCCCAAAATAATTGTCAACTTTGAAACTTACCTTTTTAGAACATAACTTTTACCACTTTACCCTTACTTTTTCACTCTACTTTAATTATGGGCCACATACACATGTGCTTTAAAGGAAACTACACATTAAATCAATATAAATAATCAAGTCAATTGTTTTTTCTTAAACTGTGTGCCGGGTCAACTAGAACGATTATTTAAGGACGAAGGGAGTACTTTTTTTTATTCTACTATAATTTCTCTAATTTATTTGGAAGGACAAAAATATTTTATAGCCAACATGTGCCGAAACAACTGAAACATTTTGTGATATAAAGTTTCCTAAAAAGGTCCCCAAGCTATGGTTGTCTTGCTTGCCAATTGCAATTAACACAAGTTATGGTTGCGTTATTCTTTGAGTAAGTATTGTGTGAGTGCTCGCATATATATATATATATATATATATATATATATATGTATGTATGTGTGTGTGTGTGTGTGTGTGTGTGTGTGTGTGTGTTTATGTGTTTTTGTATAGTTTTGTGTGTTTTTTTATGTGTTGTGATTAGTGAATAATAATATATCCAGGAAAGTAATACTCAAAAATAAATTAAAATATGATATTACTTATTGGGTATTATCCGGATAATATCAATTTATTAATGGATAAAATTAGATATTATCCATTAACACCCATTAAGCTTAATGGGTGTTATTGGATAATATCCAATAACACTCATTAACTCTATTGGATAGATAATGGTTTTATCCAAATTATTCGGTAACACCAAATTACCACCCCTACCACTAGTGTAGGTGACCGAACCAAATGAAAACCTGAGAATCCTACAAGGAATGGACAACATGGGAGCTGCCTTTCACACAGGGCCGTTCCTGACATTTTATAGGCTCGGGGCAAATGAACAAATAAAGGCCTCAATAAATTGATAATACCCAAATATGAATGTCTATAATATAAATTTCATACTTCAAAAGACACTTTTAATTGCATTTAACAAAAATTAGTGTGTTTTTGTTACAAATCTCAAAAATACATCGAATTTCAAATAAAAAATTCCATTAACTTGCAAAGATTCAAACATTCAAACATTCAAACCGATAAATCGATAATACTCATATAAAATCTCGATTTATCCCCAAATTGAATGGTTAAAACTTAAAAATTACAACAAAATAGGCAATCAAATACAAATAATATTCATAAAAAATTCTCAAGTTGAGACAATTTCAACAGAAATATAGTAATAGAAATATAGAATCAATAGTCAATAAATTAATACTGGAATTGGAAATAACTAATAAGGAAATTATTACCTTAATCGGAGAATTAGGGAAAGAGAGAGATTGAGTCATTGAGAAAGAGAGTGCGTCTATGCGTGTGACTGTGGTCTGTGTAGTTTGTGTGAGTTGTCCTTAACTCCTTGTATCCTCCATGGCTTCATCCTTCGACCTTCGCCAGTTCGCCCAGCCCTTCGGTCCTCGTGGAGACTATGGAGTAAACTGTAGTCTATAATAACAAAGGTCGAATTTGATATGCGATTTGCGAATTGTGAAGTCCAAACTCTTTGATCTTCACGCCATCAATCAAGGAGCGGAAGGGTCGTCGATTGATGTCTCTGGATTGGGCGATTGCAATGCTGATTGGGTATTTGGAATCGGGTCTTGTGACTGCCCCTGCTTCACGCGAATCACGTCTTGCCTTCACGGCTTCAATGCTCCATTCTCCAATATTAATTTAATACAAGAGATTTTTTTAAAGTAACCTATATATATATATATATATATATATATATATATATATATATATATATATATATATATATATATGCATTAAAATTTGGGCCCCTAAATAATGAAGGCTCAGGGCGGTTGCCACTCTTGCCTAAGCCTAGGGCCGGCCCTGCTTCCATAGGTTTTTATGTGTTGATGAAGAATGTAATAGCAGATTGTTCATTTCACATATTTGCGCCTTACTATATCTGATGTAAATGCATAATTTGTACTCTTTCATATTGAAATAAGTAGGTGTTCATCAGGAACCACGGAAGCACGAAATCCAACCAAACCAGTCGGTTTGGTTCGGATTTCGGTCGAAAATGGTTCGGTTTCGATTTTAAAAATTGGGAAACCACTCGGTTCGATTTACGGTTTATGGTATCTAACCAAACTGAACCGAATCAACCAGTATATTTTTATTTATTTATTACTCCCTCCGTTCCAGACAAAGAGTCCAGTAGTCAATTTTGAGATGTTTCACTTAAAAAATCTACTTTCAAAAATTAAGGTATAAAAGTGTCATTTTATTATTAATGAATTACTAAAAGACTAAAAGTGTTATTTTCTTAAGAAAATTGACTTTCAAACAGAGACTCTTTGCCCGGAACGGAGGGAGTATATAATATATATTATATAATATTTGTTAACTATTCTGAACCTTTTGATCATCTCATATGCATAATCTAGGTTTTTGATTTAGTGACTATATATATATATATATATATATATATATATATATATATATATATATCAAACCAAACAAAATCTTAATTGTTGGAAGACTATTATTTATTCATTTGTTTGTGTTTATTTTGGAATTTGTATTGCGCTTTCTTTATGATAATTTATTTTTAGTAGATTATTTTCTAATTTTGATGTAAATTTTAAATTAAAAATTTATTTTTATATTATTCTTAATATTGGCTAAGTTGATTAATTTTTTTTATATATAAACCACAAAACCAAACCGAGTGGTTCAGTTCGATTCGGTTTGAAATTTTTGGAACCTATAGGGGGCACTTCGACTCGTGGTTTTGACATAAACCGAAACACGTACACCCCAAATAAGTCTCTTCTCTCGAAACTCTCCCTCTTTTCTTGTTTTGCGCACTAACCTCTTTCTCTTCCACCATCGGTCATCACCGTCATTGGTGGTGATCGGGTAATCTCTTCCCTTTCACACACATAAATTAACATTATACAACTTATTTTGTTGATTCTTTCCTTTCTAGATGTTCTTCAATCCTAGACTATTAGAGAATTTGCATAAAATTGAAATTCAAGTAAAAAATTATCAAGGATAATACTGGAAGTTGAAACATACTTGTTTTTAGATAGTCGAAAAAGGTGTAATAGTGAAATACTTCATCGAACAATATTTGTTGTTAACTAAAAGGTGGAGAATGATAAGATGGTGAAATATTGAAAGGTAGGTTGGGATGACTTTCCTTTGAATTTATATTAATTAAATTCCTTCTCTCCGTCTTCTTCAATTTCTCTTTTTCTTCAACTTTCATGGATTGCATTGCATTAATTTCCTTCTTACAACTCATAACTTCTTTCTCTTCCAACTCCCTTGGCTCGCAGTTGCAGAATCTACGATGGGAAAGAGAGTTGGAGCTGATGGTTCTGTACTTGACATGAGTTTGGCGAAATCGACAAAAGATGGTGAATGATTGGCCAAAATCAGAGATGAATGAAGACAACGTGACTGAAGACGGGGGCGGCGCGAAGAAAGATTAAGGTTGGGAGGAATTTGGTGGTAAGTGCGAGAAGGGGTAGGGATTCGATCGGAGGTTGCTGGTGATTGAGATGTGTAGATGGCGGAATGAGAAAATGAGAGAGATCTCGGATGCCAGAGTAGCAGATGGAGAGAACCCAGAGATGAAGAATATAGAGGTCGATGATTTGGTGAGAGTGGCTACGGAGATTTGTTGAAGAAGAGAGATGACTGATTGGGGTTGATATTGCAGCGAGTTTATGAAGACAACACAAAAGGCTAATGACGTTTTTGAAATAAGTTGCGCTATATACCCCACCCTAACATATAAGTTGACCCCCCAAATCTAAACTTCCTAAATTACCCTCCCTTCATAAGTTGCCCCCCTCCCCAAAAAAACCTAGCTTGAATCAAATCCTCACCCCCCCTCATCGCCTCCTCCCTTCCCTCCCCAACCACTCCGTTCTCCCTTCCCCCACCCACCATCCACTGTGTTTTCCCTTCCCCCACCATCCACCGCCTGCTCCCTCTTACCGTCCTCCATCTCTCATTTCCATTGTCTTTCCTTTTTCCTCTTCTCTCCTTCCCATCCAAACAAAAGTCTTATTTTTCTTCTTTTTTCCAGCACCACCAATCGAGTACCTAGCTCACACCTCCAAGCATCTTCTTTCTTTCATGTCTCTTCCTCTTAAAAAAAAAATTCAAGTTCAGCCCTAGTCAACCGAAGAACCCTAATTTGTTTGACATTGGCTACCGAACAACCCTCATATGTTCGGCCATAGACGACCGAATAACCTTGTTGCCGAACAACACAAGGTTGTTCGGTCCCCTATGGTCGAACATACGAGGATTGTTCGGTAGCTTGTGGGTGAACAGATGAGGGTTGTTCGGTCGACCAGGGCCGAACAACCCTTGAATTGATTTTTTTTAAAAAAAAGAGGAAGATACATGGAATAAGGGAGATGCTTAGAGGTGTGAGCTAGGAACTCGGTTGGTGGTGTTGGTGATGGAGGAAGTATAATGTGATTAAGGGAGGGAGAGGTGGTGGTGATGGAAGGGGAATAAAGAAATATTGGGTTGGGGGATGGAGGAGGCGGTGGGGGGAGGGGAAGGAGCAGGCGGTGAGGGGGGTGGGAAGGGAGGAGGTGGTGAGGGGGTTGGGAATGGAGGAGGTTGTGAAGGGGGGGTAAGTTTGGATGAAGGGAAGGGTAACTTAAGAATTTCGGGTTTTTTGGGGGGTCAACTTATAGAATTGGAGGGCTATATAGCACCACCCTTTTGAAATAGTCTGAGAAGATGAATTGGGTGTTTGAAATTTTCAATTGACCCCCTCAAAAGTCAGTTGATGAATTGGATTTTTAGGAAACTGATGATGAATTTTATCAAAATTCAGGAATTAATGATGCATTTAGCCATTTTTCATTGTAAGTAAGCACCCCTTCTTTCCGTGATCCCTATATTTTGATTAAATTAGCTAATAGCTAGTTACACTTACGTATTTTCTACTTAAAGCTGATGCTTTCAGCTTTCTCCATTATTTGCCACTTTCTATTTAATATGGGATTCTCAATTTTTATTTTTTAAAATTCTTTTATCATAAATCATAATAGAGGGCTTTATTCTCTATTGTTTTTTATAACAGAAATAACTACATAAACAAGTTGCTTGTTGCAGGTAATCATCAATCATGGCTTGTCTTTTGATGAGAGTAGTTGACACTTTGGTGAATCCAATTTTTGGTGGGTCACCACTCACCACTCAGCAGACAAACTGAAGCCAACTGTGTCTCTGTATCATAGGAAAAATGTGCCTTATTTTTATAATCTTCCTTTTAAGGACACTAATCCAGGCATCTCTTTAGTTGAGTTTTGATTAGTATATAGGGAGTAATAATTACTGCTCCCTCTCTCTTGAACAAACATACACATTTTAGTTAAATCTGACTAATGATTGGGAGTTTCCAAAGAGTGACAGCGCGATAAACAAGACAAGAATGGTTAGAAATTAATGCATAAATCATTGGAGTTTAAGTTGTTACGTCCAATTATTTAGATTGGATGGATACATTGCATTTGGAAAATTAAATTTAAAGGACAGTGGGAGCCCTCACCCCAATTTGTATTCCTTCCCACTAAACAAACTCTTTAATTTGTGTTTCCATCTAATTATATGTCTATATCCTTTCTATAATTCTTGGAAATGGTCTAAACTTAAGCCTCAAATCACTAGCAAAATTGACTAAGTCAAATTATGTGGACCCAATCCAAGCCCACAGTTTTGGGCCCCAAATATTCTAATTGGTTGGCCTTTAGGCATAAACCCGCAATATCAAACGTCACCCTCATATATACCATTCCGCATGCATTCTGTAGTGTCCACATCAGATTCAACTGTTGACGTATTTGTAGCACATGCATTTGCCTTTTCATTGTTCGCTTCCCTATAATTCATAATTGTATGTTTATTTTTATCTTCATTTATTTTTTTTGCAAAGATGCACCCTATTACTATTTACTACACCCTTTTTCCCACCCCCAAAAATGGCAAGGAAAGAAAAATGAATCACTATTACCATTTAACTTATTGACACTATTTTTTTAATACTCTTTCCGTTTCTATGAAAAAAAAGTTTCATTATTCTTTTTTTTTTTTTTAATATTCACTTTTTCATTTTTTTCATTTTCAGATGTTAAATTTACTATTCTTTAATTAACTGGTCGTACTCTCACCAAAGAAGATTGAACTGAGTAGAAGGGATTCTTAGGAGAGATCTCCGCTTCTAGCATGTGTTTGTACTTCAAGAATTAGTCTTAGATCTATCAGCCTAGAGATAATTAACTTGCAAAAAAGAGAGGAATATAATTGATCACTCTCATATAAATGTCGGGAAACACTAAAAAAAATTAAAATAATAAATTTTACTCCCTCTGTTCTTGAATAATCGTTATGTATGACAGACATATATACTGATTAAGACAAACTAATTAATTTTAATATAAATATTTTAATAATATATATTTAAAAAAAATCCTAGTGCATGAGACTATAGTTAAAGTGGGAACAAAAAGTAAGCATAAAAAGGTAAAATTGCTTTATTAAAAATAAGGTTCAGAAATAAGATAATTATTTTAGAACGAACAAAAAAAAACATGATAGTTATTAAAAAGACAAGGGGAATGATATTTATAATAGGGTATATAAGTCTCTTGTAAAATCGTTTTATGGATCCTTATTCATAAGATGAAGCTGCATTTCCTCACAGTTTAATCTATCAATACACGGTAAATCGGGTAAAGAAAATCTATCTTATAAAAAATATATGTAAGACCGTCTTACCCAAATTTTTATCTTTATAATAACATTAAACAACTAAATCTCACTTTTAAAAAAAGTGTATATATATTATGAAATGTGTGGGTAAAATTTTTGGAGTACTAATGTCACTTCTCATTTCTCAATGAAACGAGACCCACTTTTTGCCATGTTAATTGTTAAGTCCCTTGATCACGTATTCACGTGCCGATGGCAGATATGTTTTCATTTATTTATCCTATTATATATTTTCTAGGAATTATTAGGCATTAACTCGATAGGTAACGCATTATTGTTGAATTATAAGAGAAGGTAATATTTTATTTTCGGAATTTTATTTATCTTTTAATAATAGAATGCATTCATGAATGTATCAGCTTATGGGAGCGACATTGTAGGACCAGTGTTGACCATGTGGAAGACAGCATCGTCCATGTGGGACCCGGACCTAAGAGAAAAAAGGCGGTTAAATAGGGCCCATCACGTGGGTCATCATCTTGGGCCTTCGCGGATGAAATTCCTATACCTGCTACTAATTGCCATTTCCCAATTAAGATACTCTATTTCTTCGATAGTTATTTTTTTGAAAAAAAATGCGGGAAGTTGATAAGTACGAGAAGCATGTAACGAATGATTAACATTTGAATTGTGGTTTATAGTTGTATATATTACGGTATAAAATTTATATTTTAAATTTAATTTATACCCCTTATATATAATAATATTACATTGTGATATAAATTTTTATTTAATTATATTTCTCTATTCAAATACTAAATGAGTTACTATTTTTGTATTACAATGTATAGTTTTTATATATCATGGTGCAAAATATACATATAAAAACTATGAACCGCGATATATAAAAAGCTATATCGCGATACAAATATCTATTTACTTCAATTTTTTATTAAAACTTAAATAATGTAAAAACTAATAAATATTAATTGTTATAAACACTGGTTAACAACATATATGCACCGCAGTATATTTTTCAAAATCTTTGAATCGTGGTGCAAAAATATGTAAAATTTATTGATTAAAGAAACTTTGCATCGCGATAAGTAAATTTACACTTTATAAATTTTGTACCACGACGTATAGACTTGTTGTAAAAAATATTTAAAAATGAATTTTTGAATCGCGGTGCAAAAATATGTAAAATTAATTGATGAAAGAAACTTTGCACCGGGATATATAAACTTGACGTAGTGCATCTATTGTTCATTAAAGGTATCGCAGTCTTTTCGCGTCCAAAATTGACTTTTTCTGTTTTTTTTTAAATGATGTACTTTAGCTATTAGAATTTGAAAAAGTGGCCCGACCCGAATTGTAACCTATTTTTTTAGTTAAAAAAATTGTTTCAAAATTTGTGGTATTTTAAATTTTTGATAAATATTTGTATATACTTATTTTTCTTCTCTCGAATTTAAATAATTAGGAGTAGTATTTTTTTAATAACTATTTATAGTTTTTACTTTATAAAGGTTATCTTCTCTCAATTTTTCTTTATAATCCTAGCATAATAAATAATGCTCCATATGTCCTAAAATTAATATTCTGCTTTTTACTTTTTCGTTTGCCCTAAAAAAATTTATAAGATTATTTTTTAGAACTATATTTTTATCATTTTATCGGTGATTTTTTTTTCTAACTTTAATTATAAGCCACATGCATATGAACTTTAAAAAAATACATATTATATCAATATTAATAATCAAGTTTATTGTTTTTTAATCAGTTTGTCGAGTAAAAAATGACAATAAATTTGTGACGGTGAAAGTAATATTCCCTCCGTTCCAAAATCATTATTCTGTTTGACCCAATACATTGATTAAGAAAAACATAATTGACTTGATTATCAATATTGATTTTTGATATATTATTTCTTTAAAACTCATATATTTGTGACTCATATTTAAATTAGAATAAAAAAGTAAGGATAAAATGGTAAGAATATTATTATAAGAAGGAAAATTTTATACAAAACAATTATTTTAGGACATATGAAAAAAAAAGCAAGACAATAACTTTAAGACGGATAAATTAATATTTATGAAGGATATATTAGGCAACATACAAATTTTAAAATATATATTATCCTAAATTACATTTATTTTAAAACGGAAGGACGTTAAAATTGAAGTAATTTAGAGTTTCTAATTGTACATCCATCACCTGTATCGAGTTATAAGTCGGCTACATGTCCGCGTTTGTGACGGCTCCGGCGGTTACTTTCGGCATGTTATTTCTCCAATAGGATAAGGGGAAAATTCAAAGTAGGTACTTATTTATCGGTATGAAAATAAAAATTTAATATCCATCGGTTATTATTTATAAGTATCAAATAAATATCTTGATCATAAATCGATATTAATAATATTATTTTGAAAAAATTATATTAGACACATATTGTGTATTATATTAAAATTAAAATTAAAATAATTTAATATACAATAATTAATACCAATCGTATTATTACATAAATATTGGTCAAAATAAAATGTATTAATCATATTTTGTTATCTACCAAACAGCTCCCTTGGCACCTTCAATCATTGGTATCAAAATTTGATACAATAATAATTTTGAAAAAAATTATATTAGACACATATTGTAATATTAAAACAAAATTAAAATATTAATATACAATAATTTACCTATACATATTATTACATAAATATATGGTCAAAATAAAGTGTATTAAAATTAGGTGTGGTACTAGGGGAGGTATCAAATTTGGTACCTTCCTTAGTACCACACATAATTTTGATACCTTTTACTTTAACAATTAAAAAGTCAAATACTCTTATATAGTTATCAAAATAAATTAGGTTTAGTACTAGGAGATGTATCTAATTTGGTACCTTCCTTAGTAACACACATAATTTTGATACCTTTTACTTTAACCATTGAAAAATCAAATACTCTTATATAGTCATCAAAATTTGGTTTAGACCCCTACTATTAGATTTGCCCTTAAACTATAAAATTTCAATATTTCATGTTCCAATAATTCCTAATTAACATGTATTCCATCCGTTGTTTAATTATTAAGAAGAATTAATGTTATTAGAATTAATTATAATTACAAAAATATATAAATACAAACAATGTGATTATAATATAAGTGAAATATATATATGGAATGTTATACTATAAGCATAATATTTGAAAGTGAACCATTAAAGTAAAATATTCACAACAGTACAGTAGATTCTTTGTTTCAAATCTTAGTTTATGAAATTTTAGATATTGTTTTTTCATTTTAAATGTTTATAGCATGAACCTTTAAAAATAGTCTATCTTTTTCTCTATCTTTTCTGGGTCAAATAGTTTCATATACAAATAAAAGCTACAAATCCCTATTTTCCTCAAGTTTTTAATATATGTTTTATCTAACATTTCTACAAAAGGTGAGTGTAATTTTATTCTAGAGTAAAAAAGTTTGACTTTGTTCGTAATAGAATTATTCACTTAAACATTTAATGTTTGATGATACAAAAATCAGCATTTGGTGGTATGATTAATGCGTTGATATTTGAGTTTGATTATATGAATTGAATCTCTTTGCAATCTGTCTAAAAACACTAAAAATACATTAGTTTAAGTGAAATGCTTGATCTCTTCCACCAAATTCTTATTTGTATATGAATAAATGATTGCACTAAGTTTACTGCACTTCAACATTAATTCAACAATAGTATTACTCCTTTTGTCCAAAAAAAAAACTCCAAATCTCATTCTAAGAATCCTGATTGCAAATCTTTTTTATAATTTTTGTTCTCTTCATCTCGAAACTTTATAATTGTCCATTTTAAATGTCATGCAAAAATCTACAACCTTCATTCATGATCACGCCACAAAGATGAGGTGACTAAGTTGGTAGTTCACGTAATGGACCGGAGCTAATGTGTCTTGTGGTTAATGTTCACGTCGATATATGTGGGTATCGGATGTACTAAGTTTGATAAGATATCTGGGCTTTGTGCTTACTCTTTGATTGTTGGTCACCTGAAAGTAAAACTACCGTTAGGGTGGTGGGGGTTTCCCAGCTACAGCCCTCCGGTGTGAGAGTCAGTAATCAGGGGGTTATGTATGTGTCGGAGGTAGGCATTCCCTTAAGCTTTCGGTGTGTGTTTTGGTAATGGTCTTTTTAGGTGTATAACATGTGCAAATGCTCTTTGTAAGTATTAGAATGCAAAGTAAATTATACATTTCTTCAAGGGAAATGTTTCCTTTTATAGTAGTTTGGATTAGGGATCATGATTGGGATGGGGGTCCCTGATGGTGGGACTTGTTCCCTGGATCGACTTCTTTGGGCGCCTCGAGTGCTCAACAACGCGTGTGATGTGCCAATTATAGGCGGTTGATGAGCCGATAAGATATGCCAGCTTGCATGGCTTGCTCGCCTCCTATGAAGATGACATCTGGAGGCTATGTTCAGGCTATAGGTCAGGTCTATCGTATCACAGAAGGGTTGTCGGCCGAGCATAAATAGTCCTCGCCCGTGTGGTCGGGTGTTACTCATATGTTCGGAATGATCTAAGACCATTGAGGATAAAGGTCGGCTAGTTGATGGTCCTCGGTTCTGGTGGGACCTGCCCAAGTCTGACTGGAGTCCACGTGGTCGTACCACGTAGGGGGACCCAGGTCGGGTCCCTACAATAGCCCCCGAGTTTCCAAGTGCGAGGATTTATCCTTAGCTTGGAAAGTATAATCGAGTATTTTGCTCGGTTTGTAGTCGCTCCTTGACCTTGACAATTTGTTGCTCGTTCAGTTGAGCCTGATCACTTTGATGTCGAGGACATGTTTTGGAGTTATTAGTGGAATTTTCCTAGGAAATTGGTCCGCCGTATGCATTAAATGCACTGTAACCGAGGAGTCGTAGGTAATCATTTCACTTACTTTTCATAATGTGACGACGTCCATTTTATCAAAACGTCGTCGGTTTGCAGCCGCTTATGTGCATGCAGCTCGCCACGTGTCGGCCAAGGAATGGTTAGGTAGGATCCGCGTGTTTTTGGTCGAGTCGACCCGATGTCTTCAGGTTTGTATAAAAGGCGAAAATTTCCCGGCTTGTTGTTCACTCCTCCTTCTTCCCGAAATTTCCCTCTCATTTTGTGAACTTGGTGAAGGCGAAAAACCAGACTCTGCTACTTCTTCCATTTCCGCTCTTTCCAGTCGTTCCTTTGTCTTATAACCCTAGCTTCCAGGTTCGCATTCTTCCCCTCTTCCATTTGATATAAATTTCATAGTTTTTTAGCCCATTTTAAGTGATTTCTGGGTTTTTTGCACTTTTCGGTGACTGCTACTTTTCCCAGTACACCGGTGCTAACTCCGGTTTTTTTCCTTTTTCCAGATCTTCGCTAGACCTTCTCGATTTTTCCTCGACGCAAGCTGAACTCCTACTCGCAAGTACTTGTTTCTTCTTTGCTCACATCTTTTTTAATTGCTAGGTTTTTATGGTTAGGCTTTATGAGACCTGTCCCTTTTGTCCCTGCCTTTACCCCGAGCGAAACCTCTTCTTCTTCTTTGCCCAGCTCTTTGATTGCCTTTAAATCGAGTATGAGGACCAAACACGTTAGCCCGGACCCAGTGTACGCTCGATCGCCGAAGACGAAAAGATTGTACTCGCAAACCGATGGGGCTTGGTCGTTCGTGAAGCCAAGCCAAGCGATGCCGTTGTTGATCGGCGGTGGATACAATATGAAGGATCTACCTACTTTAGCTGACGAAGAATACGCGGCCGAGGATATCCTAGCTAGGGCGTTTATGCTAGTCTGCGGTGACAAGACCAGGGCCTTTCGATATCTCTTCAACCAATACTACAAGAAATTGTTGCCAGGAGGTGGTCGAGGCGAATAAGGCTCTGGCTAAGGAAAACGAGGAGAAACCTACTCGACTACTGACCTTGTTGAAGAAGACTTGGTAGAGGCAGATGATGCTCCACCTGCCCGTAGTATGCTAAGGGAGTGGAGAAATAACGTATGGCCGAGTGATGTAACGAGATGGGACGAGAAATATAATCATAGTCGAAAAATATTCCGGGGATCTTCTCCCATGTGAGTATCAGAGGTACCAAGTTTGATAGGATATCTGGGCTTTGTGCTTACTCTTTGATTGTTGGTCACCTGAAAATAAAACTACCGTTAGGGTGCTTGGGGTTCCCAGCTACAACCCTCCGGTGTGAGAGTCAGTAATCAGGGGGTTATGTATGTGCCGGAGCTAGGCGTTCCCTTAAGCTTCCAGGTGTGTGTTTTGGTAGTGGTCTTTTTAGGTCTATAACGTGTGCAAATGCTCTTTGTAAGTCTTAGAATGCAAACTAAATCATACCTTTCTTCAAAGGAAATGTTTCCTTTTATAGTAGTTTGGATTAGGGATCATGATTGGAATGTGGGTCCCTGATGGTGGGACTTGTTCCCTGGTCGGCTTGCTGGCAGTTCCTGAGTGGTCAACAGGTAACGTGTGATGTGCCAATTGTAGGCGGTTGATGAGCCGATAAGATATGGCAACTTGCATGGCTTGCTCGCCTCCTATGAAGATGACATCTGGAGGCTATGTTCAAGCTATAGGTCAGGCCTATCGTATCACAGAAGGGTTGTCGGCCGAGCATAAATAGTCCTTGCTCGTGTGGTCGGGTGTTACTCATATGTTTGGAATGGTCTAAGACCATTGAGGATAAAGGTTGGCTAGTTGATGGTCGCCGATGGTGGTCGGCTAGTTGATGGTCCTCGGTTCTGGTGGGACCTGCCCAAGTCTAACTGGAGTCCACGTTGTCGTGCCACGTTGGGGGACCCAAGTCGGGTCCCTTCAATTCAATTTTACAAAGTACAATTATTATTAATTTCATTTTAGCTGCCCTTTCTTTTAGGAAAAATAAATTCTACCATATCTATAATTTGGCCCCATTTCTTTACTTCAATGATATATCCTGTAAAGGTGCAATCAATGTTTAGTTATATACTCAATGAGATATTTGATGAAAGGGAAAATTGCACAATTGGTCCCCGTAGTTTTAGAGTTTTTGGCTTTTCGTTCCTACATCTCGTAAATGGTCCCTAAACTGAAAACTTTTACAAAATTGATTTTTCGTCAACTTTTGGCCGTTAAGTACGCTCACGTGATACACGTGTATTTTTGGAAGGGTAAAATAGTCATTGTCTCTTAAAGTATAGGGACCAATATTAAAAAATATAAAAACAAAATAATGCACCATTTCTTCTTCCTCCTTTTTCTCTCTCTGGACTTGCGGCGACCGTTCAAGACTTTCCTTTCACTAATTAACACCCCGTTTGACCATTCCCATCTCTCTCTTTCTCTCACGCGCACAAACTTTGCTCTGCACCTCCATCAAACAACCATTGAAGGCCATGAAAAAACATCATCAACAACAAAACTAACCACTATCCAAACTAAACAAACTTAATTGGGATTTTTCTCTCTTTTAGATTTTAAGGGTTTGGTGTAAAAATGGTGATGGAAGGGTTACAAGAAGACATGGGTGAAGGCAGGAAAAGCTTCAGTCAAGTCAAGTGCGAATATGTGCCTTCTATCTCCAGGAAAAGCTTGGGAAATTAGTCTCCTCTTCTTTCTTCATAGTTGTATTTCCATCATCTTCCTCCTCTTCATCTCCTTATATGAGTTCATCAGTCAAGTGTGCTAAAGCTCGAATTTATTGGCATATCTACTTTCACTTCTCTTAACAAAAATTCCAATACACATTACTAGTGGTACTAATAGATGAATTTAAACAATTTTGACTTCAATTGTCTTGGGCTCCCACCACCAATCTGAAATCCTCTATTCCTACAACTGTGCCATCAGAGGCTTCCCCGCCACACTCACCATTACTCAGGCATCCGAGATCAGCCGCGTCCAGGGCCTCCTATCCTTTCTTCCAGACGATGTCCGCCAGATCCATACTACTCACACCTCTAACTTCCTCGACCTTGCCAACTCCTATGGCCTTTGGTCTAATTTCGAGTACACATATGACATCATTTCGTCAGAGTCCTTGACACTAGACTTTGGCCTAAATGATCGAGCTTCTCCGACGAAGGCCTCTTTCCTGTTTCTTCTGGTTGGAAAGGTATTTGCGAGAGTGGGCTGGATTTTTCTGCAACCCCCTACAATCGTAACATTATTAGATGCAAGAGTCTATTACAAAAAGGTACCTAAATCATCAATTGGGGAAGAGTTAAAAATGGTAGGGGTTATGGTTAGCTATATATAATTCCAGAACTATACCCCAACATTAATACAGTTGGTCCTTTTTAAAAACAAAATGACTATTTTACTCAGATCAAAATACACGTGAGACACACATGTATCAACTTAATGCCAAAAAAATTACGAAACTAAGTAGAAGGACCAACTTTATTGAAATTAATTAGTACAAGGACCACTAATAAATGAATTTTTATACAGGAACAAAAAACAAAAAAAATAGAAACTATTGGGACCAATCGTATAGTTTGCAAATGGTCAAAAAGTTTTACGGGTCCGGGTAAGTTGAGCCTTGAATTCAGCAGAAGACATTTACTATACTGTAAGAGTCAGTGACCTCTTCACCGTTTAATTACTACTACAATCTTCAATTCAATAACAGAGCAATTATTATAACACAGAAATCAATCGATTACTCCTTAGCTCAGTACTGTCACTGTGGCTAGCAAGCTACCCTATCAAGAATCCAACCCTTCGGCTTTTCCCTTCCCCGCTTCTAGATAATTCTATAAGACAAAATTTTAATAAGACAGTATTACCTAAATTATAATTATAGTTTTTTTTTTCATTTTAAAATAATTATTCTTTCCATTCCATAATAAAAGTTATTTTGTGAGAGTTTTTTTATTTCAAAATAAATGTTACTTTGCAATTTTTAATAAACATTTTTTTTTTAATTTTACTCATATTTATTGACTTTGCATCTTGTGGTTGATTCTTTGAGTAAGAGTATCAAAAAACACTTCATTAATGTTTGAAGTAAAATAAATAAGTGCAGTTTAGTCTTTGTAATATATTTCCTTAATTTGTGTGAAAAACTCCGAAACGAGTATTTTGGAACGGAGGGAGTATCTTTTTTTTTAACTTTCATTTTTAAAACAATATTTTTACCACTTTACTCTTAATTTTTCATCATACTTTAATTATGAGTCATATACATATGAACTTTAAAATAAACTACACGTCAAACTAATATTAATAATCCAATCAAATGTGTTTTCTTAAATCGTATGCCAAGTTTACAAAGACGATAATTTAGAGACGGAAGGAGTTTATATTTTTTGTAAGGTGAATATATCCTTCTTACCCTATTCACCCCGTGTTGATGATTTAAATTGTAAGACTCCGACATATGATTTAAAATCTGTACTATCATCTTACAAAAAAAAAAAAAAAAGGAGTACTCTAATTATTAACAGTAGTGTGTTTAAGAACCAACTACGATGCCGAAAATTAGTGGTATGTCCAAACGATGCCAAATGTACAGCATGATGATGGTAACTCTTTATTGTAGTGATAAAAAGTTATACTGCGTTCTAACTATAAATGAATTATAGAAACTACTAAAAAAATGAATTAAATCAATTTAAACTTGAAATATGAGTATTTTAATAAATATTTTAAATAATGTTAATTCTAATAGATAATTATAGTTTGTGTAATTGGAATAGAAAAAAATGGATTACGTACTACTTTTATAAATACATATAAATATAAGAGTTAATCATAGTCATTAAAAGTCGTAAAATTTTAGAATAATCAAATATGAGTCATAATTTAGCTTTTGTTAATTATCACGTGTGGCATATGTGAAGTAAACTATTGTAATTTGTAACATAGATGGTAGTAAGTTAGTTTTCACTTTTTGACCATTTCGACAAGTTAAAATGTTATCTTGCAATAACCATATCATATGACACTACGCACATTACTTGAAATAAATATTGATATTCTAACCAAAAATTCACGATTCCATTTTTTGATATTTTATTTAAAAAGTTTATTTTTGAAAATTAATATATAAAAATATTATTTTATTACTAATATGTTATTAAAAGTGTCATTTTCTTAAAAAATTGATTTTCAAATAGGAACTCTTTATCCGAAATAAAACGAATATATAGTATATTTAAAAAAATTTCTCTTAATTTTCAAAAAAAAATCAAATCAAATTTAATAAGTCAAACATTCTAAAATTTATTCGAACGAAGTATACTACGAATCTCACGTATTTTTTTTATAAACCTTTCCCTTAAGATCTTACATTTTGTAAAACATAAATTCTATCACTGGGCCATCCCTTAAATCGTAATCTCACGTATTTTATGATTTTGATATAAATACAAAAATTAATATCAATTTTTATTTAACAAATAATCAATTTAACTTTAAAAAGTCAAATACAACATTTATTTGGGACCTAGGAGTAGTTAATATATATATATAAAAAATTTAAAAAGGACAAACAACGTCTTATAGTAAGTTACCAAATTACCCATGGGTTTGGCAAAACCAGTAGTTAGTTTTGACTTTTGAGATCTCCTCTACAACATTGATATTTTTAGCAATTTTTTTTAATATCATATAGTTTTATATAATTACGTTAATTAATAATGTAGAATTTTATTATTCAACCGTATATTTTACATGATAACGTACAACTAATTGTCCACTTGAAAGTCATGGTGTAATGTTTGTTGCATGCATTTTATTGGGAACGACATGACTCGATTACCTTGACAATTGGTACAGACTTTTGAGTTTATCACACGAAAGTCTTTTTCGTTTAAGCAGTCGTGCTAAAAAAGAAAAGGCGACTGCGTTGTGATAAGACACCAATTTTTCTATTTCCTTGTTTAAGATGATTTACGATTTGAGACTGTATTTTCATATATAATTGTAGCCTTTGAACGTGTACAGAGCTAACGTTAATAAAATTTCAATAATCCGCACCCTAATTTGTTTCTCTATTCACTTTGATTGATCTAACTATACTCTGTAATTATTTGTTAGTTTCTTTGGTCATGCCCACCACATCATTTTACCCTTCATTTAGGCTCCGTTTGTTTCACGAAAAATGAACTTTCGGAAAACATTTTCCTTATTTTTTCTCCGATGATTGGTAACATTAGAAAAATGTAGTGAATGTAAAAGGTTTTCCATGTCAATAAAAAGTGAAGACTTTTTTTTTCCAGAAAATGACTTACGGATTCATTTTCCGTAAGTCATTTTCCAAATGTTCGAGCACCCTCCGCTCCCTTTCACAATTGCACATATTTACTTACACACAATATTTCACTAACAAATAAATTGTTTAGAAATATAAATAAAGTTTATGCACACTATTTATAAATTATAATGTTAATAAATAATCACTATGTCCTAAAATTAGTGTCAACTATATTATTTAGGACATCCTAAACATTGTCAATTTTCTATTTTAAAACATTTTTTTCATATCAATTATCAAAACAAAAATTGTAATTGTAAGATTGAAAAAAATAGACTTTGATTTGATACCACTAATGATAAATCAAGGATTACTAAAGAAAAATTACTTAAAGTTCAACACTATCTTATATTCAATACGTGTATTAATATTAGAATATTTTTTTTGTATTTATTCATATATAGTTTTCCGTAACATTTTCTAGGGACATCCTAAACATTGTCCATTTGCTATTTCAAAATGTTTTTTTTTCATATCAATTATCAAATTTTTTATTTGTAATTGTGAGATTAAAGAAGATGAACCTTATTGATTTGACACCACTAATAATAAATTGAGGGCTACTAAAAAAAAAACTACTTAATGTTCAACATTATCTTATATTCAATATGTGCATTAATATTAAAACATATTTTTTGTATTTATTAATATATTGTTTTCCATAATATTTTTCGTGTGTTTGTCAAACACCAATAAATATTTTCAAAAATATATCAAATACCTAAAAATAAAATCTTTTCATTTTTTAAAAATTATTTTTGGAAACAAACGGAGCCTTAGTATTCATGCATTCAACCGCAAGTTACTTTTCAGTCTTGGATAATACTTGGGAAGTGCCGACTTGGGTTAAGTTAACATAGCCGTTGCTCTCATCGCAAGCTGTTTTTTAATTAAAGCCAAGGTGACAGACCCAATGTAAACTTAACGCGGTTTCCATCGCCCCTCCTCAGTCCTCTCCGACTCCAAATTCCTCAAACCCTCACCCCATTTTCTACTTGTTTCATTTTTATGGTCAACCAAACACCTAACTAAGTTAATTAATTAATCTCTCTCTCTCCCCTCTAAATCTCTGCTACAGTTGGGTTGGGTCAACCAGACACGTTAATATCATTAATACACATGTCCCCACCCCCTTCTCTCTCCACATTCGATTCTGCTTTATATACTAAACCTTTCCCTCCTCACCTTCCTCACTCAACCTCATAATCCATCTCCACCCCCATCACCATAACCATGGATAATTTCGAATCCGACAACAACTCTTTCTACCCTCCTGACTCCGAACTTGATCTCAGCTTCACCAGCTGCGCCTCCGCCGCCACCAACACCACCTTCGCTTCCTCCAGTGCCCGCAGCAGTCTCGCTCGCAGCAGCCTCACTCTCAGCTTCAATGAATCTCGTTTCTCCTCAGCTGCCTCCCCTCCACCGCGGTTCCTAATCTCCACCCCCGCCCACATCGCAAATCTGATTCTCATTGGTCCGCCGTCAAAGCGGCTACCAATCTCTCCTCCGACGGCACTCTCCACCTCCGCCACCTCAAGCTTCTACGCCACGTCGGTTCCGGAAACCTCGGTCGCGTATTCCTCTGCCGCCTCCGCGACAATGATCACGCCAACTTTGCCCTCAAGGTGGTCGACAAAAACTCACTAACCACCACCAAGAAACTCTCCCACGTACAAACCGAGGCCCAGATCCTCTCCACGTTAGACCACCCCTTCCTACCTACGCTCTACGCTCACTTCGAGGTCTCACACTACACGTGCTTCCTCATCGACTACTGCCCTAACGGAGATCTCCATTCCTTGCTCCGCAAGCAACCCGCTTACCGTTTACCTATTGACTCTGTCAGGTTCTACGCAGCCGAAGTATTGGTAGCTCTAGAATACCTACACGCACTGGGAATCATATACCGAGATTTGAAACCCGAAAATATTCTGATTCGGGAAGACGGACACATCATGTTATCAGATTTCGATTTGTGTTTCAATGCCGACGTGGTGCCGAAATTGGAGAGTCGGTCCCACGCACGACAAGTGAGGACCTCCAGGAGAGGGAAGGATGAAATGGTAACAGAGTTTGTAGCTGAACCAACGACGGCGTTTTCCAAATCCTGCGTTGGGACCCACGAGTACTTGGCCCCGGAATTAGTTAGTGGTAACGGTCATGGTAACGGAGTTGACTGGTGGGCCTTTGGGGTGCTGGTATACGAGCTGCTGTACGGTAGGACGCCGTTTAAGGGAGGGAGTAAAGATTCCACCCTGCGCAATATAGCATCGAGCAGAGGAGTGCGGTTTCAAGAGGAGAAGAGAGAAAATGAAGAAGGTATGGCCGAGGCTAAGGATTTGATTGAGAAGCTGTTGGTGAAGGATCCCAGGAAGAGGTTAGGGTGCGCCACGGGTGCGACGGATATTAAACGACACCCGTTTTTCGACGGGATCAAGTGGCCGTTGATCCGGGCATACAGGCCACCGGAGGTACGGGGGCTGGCGGTGGGGAAGAGCAGGGGTCACGTGAGCGGTTTGTCAACACCAAAGAGACGGCGATGGCTGAGGAAGGGGCTGGGTTATTTTATGAAGAAAAGTAAGGGGTCAAAACATAATTTAAATTCCAACCACAACTATTATTGTTACACTTACACCAATAACAAGAAGGTTGTTGGGAATTAAACATGCTTTAGACCTTTCTTCAATTCCTTGTGAATTTTAGTGGAGATTTGTAAAAAACACAGAGATGAGAAAGATAGAGATAGCAATTTTGGGGGGCTTGTTAGAGATTTGTATATGAGAAAGGGCTTACATGTAATATAAAAGAGCGCACACACACTCATTTGAATTTTTCTTGTTAATTTGCATGAGAGATACTCCATGTTTTTTATTTTTTCAATTGTGGAATATTAATTTCCAATCTGACTTTTTTGATAGAAACTGGTTGGAGTAATACGTTCCTTCTTAGAAAGTGAATTTCATTCCAAGAAAATCAAAACAGAGTAATGAAAATAAAAGGGGTTTATAATTATGGTCATGGATAGCCCTACAATTATAACTCGAAACGCACTAACTCACCCTACCCAACTCAATTCATTAATATATTTTGGTTTAAAAGAGTAATCAGTTGCAACCCAATAATATTAATGGGTCGTGTCGGGTTAAAGCGGATTAGATCTGTTTTTGACCCTATAGTTTTTATTCTATAAATATATGAATTTTTTTTGAAGAAATTTGGGTTAAGACGGGGCGATCAGTTCAAACCCTTTATCCATCTCAACCCGACCCAATTACAATATGTTTGATATTCAAATTCTAATAGGTTCCATCCCGTTTTCTGTCTCAACCCGACATAACCAACCAAATTGCCAGAGCTAGTTATGGACAAATCATGCTAACAATTTTTGGAACTCAATCAAGTGCTTCTTCGGTTAAAAATAAAAATGTACAAGCTAATTATCAGAAAATAGATATTGGAATATAATTTGCTTGGATTAAAGGCAAAATTAGTTTGATAATTAATTTAATTCGAGTCATATAGAAAGTATAATATAAAGCACAACAAAAATTTAAGTGTAGATAGTATATGCATAATTTAGTTTGGCACAAGTTAAAGGGTTAGCATGAGGACTTTTGAGTTAAATTTTGTTTTTTTAACGACTCACAAGAGAGATAATGAAAATCCAAAAACTTAATTTTAAAACTTTGACGTGGAACAGACCCAAAATTGCCGTGAAAACGAATTAGATCTTCTTCAACTAACTTTGAACAAACTTGGCTTCTATAGTCTTTGAGCATTTCTTTATAGGAAAGAAATGTGAGCGTTGTATCCTCATTTAAACCAGGAATTGGTCAATTAAAAACTACGTACGCAGGACTTGGGGAGTGGATTCATACCTAATTCAAGAAATTTAAAATAACTTAATTAATTTCAAGGTACAACTCACCATGTACAGTACAGACTCAGACTCAGACTACAGACTACAGACCACGAGCTTCATCACAATAGTACCCTTTCATTGGCTCTCTCGCCATTTCAAAAACTCTCCCTCACTAACCACATGATATTTCAACCAATAAAACCTAACTACAAATCAACACTAAAACATCATCACATTTATTTTAATTCAGCAAGTTAGTGGGGTTAAGGGCTTACTTCTCTTTGATGATTTAGTGATTTACTTTTGTAATTTGGACATTCTCTCTCTTTAATACATGCTCACTACTAGTATTGTTAGAGCTACTCAATATGTACTTATATTTGTGCATCAAATGATATGTTATTTTATGTGTCATATTATTAACATAACTTTTTAACTCATACTAAAGTCCATAAAATGTCAAATAGGATGATACAATGAAAACCATATCATTTGGTGCATAAATTTGAGTACACATTGAGTGGCTCTAACCCATATAATCTCAAAATCAGGTTGCTGACTAAAAATGTCAAACACACTCTATATACTCTATTCTTCTCTGACTCTAGCTTCAATCAATTTTAACTTTTTTTTTTCAAATAAAACACCTAAACGTAACATTTAATTTACTAAACATAACATCATTTAATAGACTAAATTACCTCACTACCTCTCATCCATTACTCCCTCAATTACTATCCCACAATTAACTCCCTTAATTTGCACCCCCAAGCAACCAAGTCTCTCTCTCTCTCTCTCTTTCCCCAACCGCCATCTCCTTCTCTCCTTCCAACTCCCTCAATTATTATCCCACAATTAACTCCCTCAATTTACTCCCCATAACAGAACCAAGTCTCTCCTTCTCCCCAAACCGTCATTTCCCTCTCCTTCTCTTTCTCCACTTCCATTCATCTTCGGATCAAATAGATCCCAGACCGTCATCTCCCTCTCTGCCTCTCCTTTTCTCTCCTTTCATTCATCTTTAGATCCTAGACTCTTCTTTGACCACCACATTGTCCCGCTCACCGTTTGCCATTTGTTTTCTGAAAGCATCCGCTAGTGCACAGTGGCACTCCAAACACATATCCGTTATTTAGTAAATAGTCGCTTGTCTTTGCGGATGTTTAGCTTTACATTCGTCGGTCTTTGGGTATTACATTTTGTATATTAAATAATGTTACATTTAGTAATTTGGATGTTACATTAAGAGCGACCCTTTTCAAAGTATATGAAATATTAAAGTCACAAAGGGGGTGGTCCATGAGATTTACGTTTTTGGCTTTGTGTAGATGCGCTAGTGAAGGGCAGTTGACAGGTTCCCACTTCCCACAGTGGTTTAAGTTCCGCCACCAGGTCAAGACTAGACTAGTAGTGTGATTAAATTATGCAAATAGATCACAGCACTAACTTTACTACCCTAATCTTCACCCATTCTTGAATTGAGGTTAGATTTTTCCGTGGAATACACAGAAATTTCCAATTGTTACCCCTTCTATTATAATGGCTTCAATGAATGGATAAAATAGGAAATTTCGCAACCATTTGACTACCGTCCAAAGATAATGGAGTTTGGGGCCGTAAGAGGATAAGAGCACTGTAGTACTGGTAGCCTAGTTGCAATGCATATGTTGATAATTGGATGACAGACTTACCAGTTGGGTCATGGGTGGTCTGGATAATGGATATATTGCATTTTGCCTTTTGTCTAGATAATGATCTTTATTAATTATACTAAAATTACTGTTAGTCGATTCATTTGAATAAAAATCAAACTGAGTTTAAAAAGTACAGAAACACTATATATATAAGAGTAGTTCAGCTCACTGATTTAATCTAGCCCCCGCACCCCCACCGACTTCAGATCATATAATTGAGCTACTTGCTGTAGCTATAACCAAATGGCAAAAATGGCTAACCAAAACCAAACTCGAGATTCTATTTGAAACAGCTAAGAACAATAATGTAATTCAATTTCAGGTAGTGTACCAAGAACCGAATAGATTATTATATACGCCTCTTGACTTGGTAAAATGATGACACAGGAAATTAGAAACTAGTAGTATATAATTCATCTAATTTTGTCAGCTCGAAACCAATAATTTTTTCCACAACAGAATGCCAAACTGCGTTCGATTGTACAATTAGTAAGAATGACATCCTTCTAGTCTAACCTTGCACGTTTCATGTCAGCCGCCTAGTCCGGCTTCATAAGTCATAACAAATAAGTAGAAGATGGAGCACGATATCATCTTTTTCTAGCGTTATCCGACTGTGGTAGGGAAGACATCCCAGGACCAGGATTATCAACTCCTGCAACCTACCTTTGGAGGAGTCCATCACTCGAGCTTATGACTTGATAAATCTGAAAATATAACTCGAATTCTGCAACATTAGTTGCGTGTAAAAATAACATGTCAAGGAGAGTTTTGTGAGGGCTACTGTAATATAGACTGAGCACATTAATTAACTTACCTTCGTCAGAATCAGCCTCCTCCAATGGAGCTTCCGATGTTGTGGATGAAGATGAACTACTCCTGCCCTCCCTGGCATCAATCATCATGGCAATAACTTCTCTCATCGTAGGCCTATTCATAGAAGACACACTGGTGCAGAACAATGCAATCTTTAGAAAGAGAAACATCTCGTCAGTTGTTCTCTTACAACTCAAATCTAGCCTTTTGTCATATAGATCAAAATTCGGAACCACCCCATGGAATGATGTCCTCACCCAAGTCACGAGATCCCCACCTTGATCAAGAGGTTGAACAGGAGACCTTCCAGTAACCAGTTCCAATAAAACAACCCCAAAGCTGTAGATGTCGCACTTCTCTGTTACTTTCATCGTATATGCATATTCTGAAACCAAACCAAGAAATTTGCAGTTATAAGATATTCCATACTAATTAAGGCTTGTATTCAAACTGGTTAAAAATCTTAATCTTACCTGGAGCAATGTAGCCATATGAACCGGCGACAGCTGACATGGATTTCGAGTAAGGTAAGTCGATCAACGTCGCCAACCCGAAATCACCAACATGTGCCTGAAGCGTTTCGTCCAATAAGATGTTGTTCGACTTTATGTCCCGATGAATGATGTGAGGCTTACAATCAAAGTGGAGATAGCACAATCCCTCGGCAGCTCCAAGAGCAATTCTGTAACGAGCATTCCAATCTAACAAACACGTCTTCTCATTTCCGTGAAGTATTTCTCCTAGACTCCCATTTTCCATGTACTCATAAAGCAAAAGATTGGACCCTTGGTGATTGCAAAAACCATGGAGCTTCACAATATTACGGTGCCTGATCTTTCCAAGAGTTGATATCTCAGCAAGGAAGCTACTGTCAACATTACCTGCTTCCCCACGGGATTTCAGCTTCTTCACCGCGATCACCTCACCGTCTGCCATGATGGCCTTATAGACGATCCCACAGGCTCCCCTTCCTATAACAACACTCTCTGAAAAATTCCCAGTAGCTTCAACAAGATCCTGATATCGAAACCCTGCTTTTGGGAAGTAGTAGTTATCTAACACGTCAGGCTTTACTTGATCTTCGAGTGACACAAAGGCAGGCCTGCGACGTTTTATAGCCCAACAGAGGCCCACGGTGAGTATCAAAGAGATTAAGCCAACGGTTACGGAGACAAGGCTCACTATTTTTTCCTTGGAAGAACCATCACTTAACCAGCTTGACTTCATAGTAGATGATGGGGTTACAGGTGGGTGACATCGGGAAGAAGCAAACATGCATAAGCCATCATTTCCAGCAAAATTACTCGAGTCCATCCTCTGGAAAACTGGTGTGTTTGGTACTTCCCCAAACAAGTTATTGTTCGAAAGGTTGCAGACAAGAAGGCTCATCAGTTCGCCAATGGAAGCAGGGATTTCACCAGTGAGTTGATTATCGTTCAAGTATAATGATTCCAACATCTGCAGGCTTCCCAATTTCTCAGGAATCGAGCCGGAGAGAGAATTATGACTGACATTGAGGGCAATTTGGAGACTGGAAAGTTGACCAAGCTCGAAAGGGATACTGCCAGAGAAAGCATTACCCCCCATCTGCAACTCAGTAAGTCGGGCAAGACTCCCTAAAGAACTTGGTATTGGCCCATTCAAATTATTATCAGATAGTTTAAGCAATTCAAGATTTGTTAGATTGCCAATGTTATACGGAAGTCGGCCAGTGAACCAGTTCCTGCTAAGATCAAGCCTCTGGAGCTTTGCACATTGTCCCAACTCATTTGGAATGTTTCCGGAGAGCTGATTGGAAGAGATGTTGAATGTAACAAGCTGAACCAAGCTTCCGATTTCAGGAGGGATAAGTCCGAAAAAATTGTTATCTGACAAGTGAAGCCTCTTTAAATTCTTGAGTTGGCCTATTTCTGGGTGTAAAAGCCCTGAGAATCGATTTTGATGGAGTTCGAGGGCAGAGAGGTTATGGAGTTTTGAAAATTCAAGAGGCAGGCTTCCTGTGAGCAAGTTATCTCCTAACATTAGCTGCATAATCGATTTGCATGTTTTCACGCCATGTGGAATGTTTCCAGACAACTTATTCGACCCGAGGCTTAGGAAAATCAATTTTTGGAACTTGCAAAGCTGTGGAGGGATACTTCCCCCAAGATTGTTCAAGGACATATCAAGAATCGAGATATTGCTTCTAACTCCAATCAATGGAGGAATACTTCCCTCAAGATGATTGTCAAAAAGCTGAAAATTCTCCAAGAATGTGAGATTCTGAAACCCTACTGGAATTTTCCCAGTCAAATTATTTATCGATAAATCTAAATTCTGGAGCTGTTTCAAATGTGCTAGCTGTTTGGGAATAGAACCCTGCAGGAGGTTCTCAAAGAGGTGAAGCAAACGGAGATTTGGAATTTGCCCTAATTCAATTGGGATAACTCCACTCAATCGGTTTTCAGAAAGATCAATCTCTACTGCGCTAACACAATTCCCTAATTCTCGTGGAATTGTTCCATTTAACCGGTTGGTATAAATGTACAATCTTTTCAGCTGAGTTAGCTTTCCAATCTCTTTCGGAATGCTTCCAGAGAATGTATTTGCATGCAGTGCGAGCAATTCCAAACTACTGAAATTTCCGATTTCAGGAGGGATCTCACCGGACAAAAGGTTCTCCCAAAGCACCAAATTGGTCAGCTTCTTAAGCTTCTGCAGCTCTACAGGAAACGAACCCTCTAGTTTATTCTGGGCAAGCCCAAGAATCTCCAAGTTGCTACATTCACTAATTTCAGCAGGTATTGGGCCTGATAAAAAATTTATGCCTGCCCTGATGATCCTAAGCTGTTTCAATTTGCTAATGGACTTGGGAATCATCCCGGTGAGATTATTACTGTGAATAACAAGCTCTACAAGTGAAGTTAGATTTCCTATTTCCTCAGGGATTTGACCATAAATATAATTCTCACACAAAGAAAGCACTCTAAGGGAGTTAACATTGCAAAGGTGGGTTGGGAATTGATCATGGATCCTATTTGTGCAAAGGTCTAAAAGCTCTAAACGGTGACAGTTTACTAAGTCGCTAGGAATGGGGCTGGAAATGAAGTTTTTTGACATATTTAACTCCTGTAAGTAAGGAAGCTTACAAATGATTGCCGATAAATTGCCAGACAAATTGAGGCCATGGAGATTTATAGACGTTACCTTGTAATCATTAGTACAGCCTACACCCATCCAGTTGCAAGGAACGGAATCAGATGAATTCCAGCTAATGAGATTGTTATCGGGGGATGAAATGGATTTCTTGAACTCCAAAAGTATGCTGCCCTCTTCATTTAACGAATCGACGAAGACAACAGCATGAAAAACCAGCAGTATCAAGCTCAAAATGTGCTTTTTGAAGCGCGGATTCTTATGAGCCATCATTTCTATGGAGAGAGAACAAGGGTCATAAGGATTAAGGAAGAAGCCAAGACCCTGACAAGCCTAGGAGTGATAAGAAGGCAATAAATCTAAGACTAAGGAACTTCAAGAAATCACCATTGACTCTGAGATAGGAAGTATGGAAAAAGAAACCAGACGAGACATTGGAATGTGATCATAAGGCCAATCGTCTACCCATTAATAGAGTTACCATAATAAAATTCGAAGACATATGGGCTCCAAACAACAAAACTCAAATCAATATCACAAACAGGAAAGCAACAGTCTAAAGTTGAAATGAGAAAGCAATTCAACAATTCAAGCGAAAAGCCTACTTGGGGACATTATATATGCATGCCTAAAGTGCCTAATGACTAACAACTAGAGGACAAAAATTAAGGCAAATTAGAGATGGGTTTTAGCAAGTGAACAATACAAGGCAAGTTTGAAAAATAAATACTACTGCTACAAGGAGATAGAGAGAGAGCAATAAAGGAAATAGGTAAGGAAGAGAGAGATAGAGATCGAGAAAGACATGTGCCAACCATTAAAATTGATTGATTGAAGAAAGCAAGAAACTTGAGAGAGACCATGAAAGTCACGATCATAAGGTGTTTGTGTGTGTGTGTGTGTGAGAGAGAGAGAGAAAGAATATTAGTCAACCAACTCAGAAGCGCTTTACAGCAGTGGTTAAGGGTGCCGCTAGTTGGCTCTGCTGCAACTGCATTATCATATCATCAATTCATCATCATCATCATCATCTGTGTGTTCTCTCATTTTCTTGATAAATTTTTAGTTGTGGGTGTTTCTTGCTTTTCATGATAATGGGGTCTATAATTGGTTGAAAGATTGATGGAGAGTGCTGTTGCTTTATGGAGGGTGGGAACGAGACGAGTCAGGGGGGAATTCTCTCGGATTGTGATTTCCGCCATTTTTGCTGGGCCTGTCAAATTGGGATGGGATGGGATGGGATTGGATTGGATTGGCATTTGGGTTTCTAGAGGTTTGGGAATTGTCCTCTTTTTGGTATTGAAAATGGTCTAAAATGTCATGATTTGCATGAAGACTGTTACTAGTGGAGGGATGAATTGGAATCTCTTTGTGTTTGTGACTTTGGGTGTGTTTAGTGACTCTGGCCTCTGGGTGCCGACTTTTTTTACTTTTGTTGGTGTTGTAGTCTTGGATAGAGCCTAGAGCCTAGAACCTAGAACCTAGAGGGGGTATTGGGTTTGGCAAAACTTGGAGATACTGTGGAAATTTTTGTAAGGCGTAAACGAGTTGAGCGCTTCCAAACTGACGTGGATATGATCCATGTCTTCTCCGAGTGTGACCAGTTTCAAATAATCCAAAGTGAGCAAACTACGTTGAGTTTGATTCATAAGTTAAGCTTGATTCAATATTAATAATTATAAGATCAAAGTTTTAAGCCAATCAAGTGTAAGCGTGGAACGTGATTAGTATTTGTTATTGGGTTAATACTTAATAGTACTATAGTGACAGCAAACTGAACCTTCGATTCACCGGTTCAATTAAGGTTCGACTAAATTTTTTTTTCGTGAACCGACGGTTTTTAGTGTTTTCTATGAAAAAAAATATTTTTTGGTTTTTTTTGTTCCTAACCTATAAATACTCCCACTCCTTCAATTTTTTTTCCTACTTCTAATCTCTTCAATTCTCTCAAAACTCCTCGTCTCTATTTTTTTTTACAAAATATTTTTGTTATTTTACTAAGTAGAAAATGTTTAAAATAATTGCTTTTGGTCACTTTTAAAAATTCAAAAATTATTTTACACAAAATTTACAAAGGTTTGAAGATAGTTTTTTTTTTAAAAAAAATCAATTAAAAAATCATAAAATGTAAAAAATAATAATTTAAATTTTGGAACCGATGAACCGGATTTAAGGTTCATGATTCGAATCTGATTCCCCATATACCCCTCCAAAAATCAACGGTTTTGGAACCATGAACGGGAACCATTTAGGCATGTGTGCACTTGACTCTATAAAGCGAGGAAGTATGCGTCTAGGCGAAACCCCAAAAATAAAATCAAGAAAACTTTCCATTAATAGAACACTAATCACTAGTGCCACTTGACTTAGTACTGGTCTACAACGGGAATGAGAAATACTTCCTTTATTGAACCCAAAAAGTTTATGCAAAACATACAAATGTGCTACCAAACTTTTTCATTTTTTGTAATTCAGTCATCGAAAATTTGAAATATTTATTTTGACCACCCAATTTTAATTTTGTTGCAAGCGAACCCATTTTTTGGATGAACATTAGATTTAGTCGTTAAGTTATGTTAAATATATATTTTAACCTTGTAAATATCAAAGGATGAACAATTATATTCATAAAGGTTTCAATTGTAAATAATAGAACTTTGGGGGTTTTACAGATCTGTTAATCTTCATCTTCAATTTTGTCCACCCCAATTTCGTTTCACCCCAATTGTTGTCTCTCTCGAGGCAGGCTTCTCAAAAATATTTCATGAAGAAAGAAGTTAAGCCCAAGCCCCCGGCAGATATATATGATTTTGCCGACCACAACCCATTAATTTGGTTTATCCAGATCTAGACCAAGGTCCATGCAACCACAACGAGCAAGCCAACCTACCTATCGGAAATCGTCCCTGTCAAATGCAGTGAATGCGCCTAAAGTAGCCAAAGTTGTATGAATAGCGAATGCGGCTAGTGAGAAGTACGCCAGAGGATCCATCCAACCGTTTTCTCCCATTTGAATTTGATACCTCGTAGCTGCTCCGGTGCCCGACAATGGAAGCAGGAGGGTGGTGATGTAGTTGATACCGAAGAAGAAGAAGTCGAAGTCGAGTCTGAGTGAGGAGAGTCCAGATATGGAGGTGGTTTTGACCGGATCTGGGTTGGGGTAGAGATGAAGATTCAGCTGGAGAAAAGAGAAGGACGGAGGGAGAAATCAAGGAAGGAGAAGCAGGCTCGCCGGATCTAAAGTAGGGGCGGCGAATATGGTGGATGATCGCAGAGCTGGGTTTCTGCTATAGAAGAGAATTAGTTGGCTGAAGTCGAGCTCGCTGCCGTGGGTGTCCCAATCACATTCCTGACAGAGCCTAATGTTGTCGGTCGAGCAGCGGAAGGAAACCGGCTCGGAGCCATAGTTGTCGCAGATCTGGGAGCGAACGTGACAAAAGTATCTTAGATCTGTAACTGTCTGATTAGAGAAGATGAAGATGATTTATTTGTTGACTCTTGGAGAAACAGAAATCTAGGGTCAAGATTCAAACGAAGATTTATGTTTCATGAGTTGACCGTTTGGAGTGTTTTCTTTTTCTGGTCAAATGTAGTTGGGTCACCAACCTAATATTTTGTAATTGGAACCATGAAAGTGGAATTCTGTGTCTGTATTTGTTAATTAATTAATTTTACTGATTTATGTAACCCTCAATTGGAGAAGATGAAGATGAAGATGGAGATGGAGATGAAGATGAAGATATCCAAATATGTAACCCCCCCTCAAGTCTATTATTTACCGTTGAAACCCTTTTTGAACATAATTGTTTCTCTTTTGATATTTATAGGGGTAAAATAGATATTTGACATAACTTAACGACTAAATCTAACATCCATAAAAAAAATGGGCTCGCTTGCAACAGAACTAAAGTTGGGTGGCCAAAATAGATATTTCAAACTTTCGGTGGCCGAATTGCAAAAAGTTGGAAAGTTGGGTGGCTCATTTGTGTGTTTTGTCAAAAGTTTATTATATATTTCAACTTTACCATAACATATTAATTATACTCAAGCATTTATTGTAATTATGATCAACTCTCATGTTAGTTATATACCTTTTAAATAATAATTTTTTTAAACATGAACTCTTTGAGTGGAATGGAGGGAGAGAGTATAGACCTAAATATTTAGGGTGAAAAGTGGATCGGTCAATTTTCCAATATCTTCAACCGCTACAATACTCAATATTTTTTAGTTTTTTTAATCAATAAATGACACATTTTAGGGCAAAAAGACGAGAATACTTTTAGGGCGATTAGACACGCGTTGTATCACAATTCAAAGTCCATCACATTAATTTCTTTTTGTATCGGGATCCAATTTATGCATCGCAAATCTTATTTGTGCATCAGGATTTTCTGCATTGCAAATCTGATGCATGCATCGCGAATAGTTTATGCATCGTGATTTACTTTTGTATTTTAATACTGCTACGAATATAGTAGGTTTACTTGTAGTCGAATTCAAAATGTTATAGATTTGGCTAATTAGTCTGCGTCTTAGTTAACGTGAAAATGATCTTTAGGACTTCACTCAAGTTAGATTGTTCTGAAATGTTATGAAGACAAGATATATAAGACATCAAATTCGTCTAGAATTATGTTGTCTAAAGTCAGCTACTCAAACACGGCCGAATTACTTCAAGTATACGGATGTGACAAGCACGTGGATCTAGTTACTATAGTTTCCATTTTGGGCTAAGTTTCAGATCAAGTACACTCTGCAACCTTTGTCTATCCATTTGTGGTGAAATACAGCCTGGCGTCGTTTGAAGAACATAAGTTGTTGTACGACCCAATCAATTACGTCTTCAATAGCTAAATGCATTTAATACATTCAAAATGCATTTAATGCATGAAGTTCTTCCCATTCATCTCAAAGATCAAACATAACAGTTATGAGGATCATTCAAGACTATGTAAGCTACAATTGAAGAATTTAAGTAAACATTTATTGAGCTTCAAGTATGATATTCATTCAAAACTTTAAGGGCTTTCAAGAAAGATCAAGCAATCATCAAGCATTCAATATCTAGAAGAGTTCAACACTTAGATTCTATTATATTAGCTTCTTCTTCCGTTAGCTTCTTCTTCTTCTTCTATTAGCTTCTTTTTCTTCTTCTTTTATTAGCTTCTTCTTCTTCTTCTTCTTCTTCTATTAGCTTCTATTAGCTTCTTCTTCTTCTTCTTCTTTTATTAGCTTCTTCTTCTTCTTCTTCATTATCACCTTCTTCTTCTATTAGCTTCCTTTTCTTCTTATATTAGCTTCTTCTTCTTCTTCATCACCTTCTTCTTCTATTAGCTTCTTCTTCCACATCTTCTTCTTCTTCTTCTTCTTCTTCTTCTTCTTCTTCTTTCTATTAGCTTATTCTTTTTCTTCTTCTTCTTTCTATTAGCTTCTTCTTCTTCCACTTCTTCTTCTTCTTCTTCTTCTTCCACGTCTTCTTCTTCTTCTTCCACTTCTTCCACTTCCTCTTCTTCTTCTTCTATTAGCTTCTTCTTCTTCTTCTTCTTCTTCTTCTTCTTCTTCTTCTTCTTCCTCCTCCTCCTCATCTTCTTTCTCTTCTTCTTCTTCTTCTTCCTCTATGATATATGATGAATAACCTATCTTTAACACTTAGTATTTCTCTACTACGAAACCTAGTATATTTCTTTAAATCTACTATGTTTTCAAAGAAAGTTTCTAAAGTTGAAATAAGCTATTCGACCCCTCATCTAGCCTATTTATGAGCCTATCTTCAATTGTCTTGAGCTTCTTTGGCTCCAATAAGCACTCAAAAAAAGTCAAAATAGTGAAACAAGTTCAAAAGCTATTACATTTATAGAAGGAGTTACACATTCAAGTAAGAAATATGCGTATTCATTTTCGGTCGTTTTCCTACCAAGGATCTTTTTTCAGAATTGATTAATTTTTCATCGATTTTCGAAGCAAAAATATGATTTTTTTGGCCAAATTTCAGGAGAAAACTTTAGATGCAGCATATGACAAAACCTTACTTTCTGCCTATAAAATCGAAAAAAGAGGGCTTCTTGAGAGATTTGAAATCGTAATTTCATAAATAAAGAGATTTGCCGTTGGATTCATCGTCGGTTGAAAGGATGGGGTGGAGTGCGTGGATTAACGGTGAGTCAAAAGGGTGGCCGATTGCTGAACAATAGTAGCATTTTGGGAACAGTTTTGTAAAAGTACATTTTTCAAGTTTTAAAAAATAGGGATAGTGAAGAGGTTGAAAACTCTCCAAAATTAACCAACCTTCAATTTTTCCTTAATTTTAAGATGCTACAGAGCGATCATTCCTGAGCCTAACTTCAAAGCACCTATAAGTCTATAATGTTTCTTGAAGATATCAACTGAGTGCATTACAAATTTACAATTGTGCTTTTACCAAAGGTAAAAATTTGGGTAAAACAATCGGATACTTTTGTAAGATTGATCTTCTTTACCTGACTTCACCGTATGTTGGTGGATTAAGCCGTGAGAGAGTGAGACTCTGTTTTACAGATACTTACTCTCTACCAAAAAAAAAAAGAAAGAGTTTAATCGCACAAGACAAGGCCACAAGCAACATAAATTTCGCCCAAAGGTCTTAAATAAGGTAACTTTTTTGTTGAGTCGATTGGTTAACTACAATTTTTCCTCAATTTTAAGTTGCTACAGAACGATCATTCCTGAGCCCAACTTCAAAGCACCTATAAGTCTATACTGTTTCTTGAAGATATCAACTGAGTGCATTACAAATGGGTTAATATCAATTTTGGTACCCTAAGTTTACCCGTTTTTCACTTTTGGTACCCATTGTACAAAAAGTATCAAATATCATCATAAACGATTGCCAGTTTCATCAATTTCCATACTTTTTGTTACCAATCTGTCAAACCCAAATGGAAGACCTGCTTTTCTAGGTTGGAAAGGCAGGGAAACCGGCTACGTCACTTGGTCTTAGTAGAAAAGTGAGAGAATCAACTTCCAGCCCTCATTTCTTCCCCCCCCCCCCAATTTATCCTACCATTTCAACCTCCAGCATCATTTGAAGCGATTCTCCTGGATTTCTGGTCCAAAGTGAAAGAAATGCAGAGATTTCATCCTTCTTTGTAATCGTATCATTCACTTTGTCCTAGCTTTCTTAAGCAATTGACGGAAATGAGACTTCATTTCTTCCCCAATTTCTCTTCATTCCAGCCCTAATATTTATGGGTGTCCAATTTCTTCAAATCTTAGCCTTTACCAGGTAATTCCTTCCTCTAAATTCTTACTTCATTTTCTCTCCCATTGTATTCCCTTTTCTCAATTCGTCTTCCCCAATTTCTTCCTCAGTTTCCCATAACAAGTAATTCCCTCCAAATTCTTACTTCATTTTCTCGAGCTCATTCTTCCCTTTTCTCAATTCGAGTTTATTCTTCCCCCACCTACCTCCATCTGTTTTCTTAAGCTATTGATTTTTAAAATGAACAATTCCACACCAACCTCTTCAAATGGTAGTTGGAGCTCAAGTAATATGGAAGATGATGAGCTCGGTCCAAATCCTGGTCACGAGCTGGGCACGTGTGCCCTCACATGATAAGCACATGGAAGATAGGGATCAAGAAAAAGGTCACCCGAGCAGGATAACCCGGGGAGAACATCCTACATATCTACCGACCAGGAATCCTCCTATCAATTTGATCGAGCAAGGAGCAAGGCTACTCGAATGAGACAGATCCATCCCAAGGCTTAACTATCAGATAGTACTGGAGCCCGAGATTTGTGCCGTGACCCGTCAGTTACGCGGTCAACCTGCATTTATGGTCATAAAGACCTAAATTCTCTCCATAATAATAACTCAGCCCGGATTTCATTCCCAAAAGGGCTATATGTACATCACAATGTTTCATTTCAAAGGTACGCACACTTTTATACATCGAAACCCTATCATTTTGCTTTCTATAAGCTTAATACTTACTCTCACACCTGAGGGGTTTCGCGAAGCCCTGCCTTGCATTCCTTCTAAGGTGTTCTTCTTTTGACATGTCTCAACAAGATCATACCTTCACATAAGCTCAGATATCCTATAAACCGCAAGGAACAACCCAAGACCAAATTGTGTAGCATCAGAAGACATGTACTATAAATGTGGAATAAAGATTGGATTGAAGACTTCTTGGACTAGAAATAATTTAGGAAGAAGATATTTGTCATGCCCAAAATATGGGGCAATTTTAATTTTTATTGCATTTACCTCCTGTTTTGTTTGATATGGTAGATATGCCTGACATTCTTTTTTTTTTTTTAATTATAGCAACATGGATATTGTGGATTTTTTAAATGGTTGGATGATGAATGTAGCATAAGGTCCAAACAAATTATTTCGGGATTGTTAGCCAAGTTGAACAAATTTGAAGTTGAAGTAGAGAGATTGAAGATGAAAGAGGTTGAAATGAAAGCTGAGTTGATGATGGCAAATACCATGGTTGAGGCCATGAAGACTAAAGTCATTCAGTTGAAAATAAAACTCAGATGTGTGTTTATTGTAATGACAATTATAATTGATTTTTGTATGACCATGATGTTTGATTTGTAATTATAAATATGTAAAAACCTTGCAATCTTCTAAATACAATATGTTTTTTGTTAATCTATTGATTGCAATGGAAGTTGTATTGGCAATTCTATTTGGCAAGTTTGAAGAGTTTGGAAAATTTTGTAACCAGCACAACAACTTACAACATTATGAACCAATATAAATACCTGACATTACAAGAAATTATGAACTGGACATAACATAACACAAATCCATACAAGAACATGTATAACTGTGAAATTATGAACCAATATAGCTACCTGAATAAAAGCCAAAGTTAAGTCCACAAGTACCAAACATAACATGTATACATGAACTGGAAATTATGAACCAACATACCTACCTGAATAAAAGCCAAAATTCAATCCTCATGTACCAAACATAACATGTATACATGAACTGAAAATTATGAACCAATATAGCTACTTGAATAAAAGCCAAAGTTCAACCCCCAAGTACCAAACATAACATGTATACTTGAATTGGAAATTATGAACCAATATAGCTACCTGAATAAAAGCCAAAGTTCAATCCCCAAGTACCAAACATAACATGTATACATGAACTGGAAATTATGAACCAATATAGCTACATGAATAAAAGCCAAAGTTCAATCCCCAAGTACCAAACATAACATGTATAACTAGACATAACATAACATAACCAATTTCATTAAAATAACACAAATCCATACAAGAACATGGTTTGATAAGTCAAATCCACAAGTACCAAATTCCTACTCAAATCCATACAAAGTTTGACAACTACCAAATACCAAATTCCAAATCCATAGAGTTTGATAACATCAAATTGTTTAACAACAACAAAGTTTAACACAAATTCAGTTTTCATGTCCTCCAGATCCACCTCTAATTTCATGTCGCATTCCCTTAAGTGGTTATATCTTGTCTTTGCCACTTGGATTATCATTCCCTTTTGCATTTGTTTAAGTTCCACCTCCATATCCATCTCCAATTGCATGTCTCAAATTGGCCATTATAATGTAATTCACTCCTTCCCTCACAATAAGTGGAATACTAATTGTTGATGTTTGATTCACCTTAAAAATAAAAGGCAAAGTCAGAAATTTTCAATAAAAAAAGAGAATATAAAATGGTGAAATTATATTTCTTACATTTACAGAAGCAATCCTATTTGTATTGCCCCTTATGTTCACCCTCACACTGCTTGAACCTCTCTTTCTTTTAACCTGAAGATGATTAGAAAGTCAGTATTCAATTTCACAAAAAGTCAGTATAATGCATATCAACAAAAAAAGTCAGTATTCAATTTCACAAACTTATAGGTAATTTTGAAGGATTTGATGACTAAGGTTGACTGCTTTCCTCCAACATATATTTTAGGGTCATGCTTCATAACACCACCATGGACAATTTTCATTGTAAAGGAAATGATATCCAATTCAGGGTCTACAACAGAGCAAAATAAATAAATATCATCAACTAACACAACAATTTCAGAAAATACAATAAGCTAACAATAATACTACTATTATTTCTTCTAATTTTCAGAAAATATAATAAGCAAACAAGTCTAATTTTAAGAAATTAAGCTAAGACAAGTCTAATATATTTTCTGAAAATAAGCTAAGACAAGTTGATTTTATACTGATTGAAGAAAGCAAGCAATATAATAGCAGGTAATTATGAAAATAAGCTAAGACAAGTTGACCTGGTACTGATTGAAGAAAGAAAAGGGTTAATATCACTTGGTACCAAGTCAGTATAAAATCAACTCTTTTAACCAAAATTGATATTAACCAAAAGTGATATTATAAGCTAGCAAACAATAATCTAGGAGCGAATGACAAGATAGTTTAAATGGAAGACACATATCGTAATCTGGTTGGGACACATCCTTGTTTCTTCTCGTCATGTGAGTTCAATTGCACGAAATTTGGGGATTAGGGTTAGGGTTCTAAAGGGAAGGGGTAGAATTGGGGAAACTTGACGAATTACGGAAGAAATGTCGGGCTAATTTGGGGATTAGGGTTAGGGTTCTAAAGGGAATGGGGCAGAATTGGGGAAACTTGACGAATTAGGGAAGAAATGTCGGGCTAATAGACCCTTATTTCCCTTTCTCTCTTTTCTACCAAAACCAAGTGACGTAGCCGATTTCTCTGTCTTTCCAACCTATAATAGCAGGTTCTCCGTTTGGATTTGATAGATTGGTAACTGAAAGTATCACAATTGATAAAACTGACAATCGTTTAGGATGATATTTGATACTTTGTGTACAATGGCTACCAAAAATAAAAAACGGGTAAACTTAGGGTACCAAAATTGATATTATCCCCATTACAAATTTACAATTGTGCTTTTACCAAAGGTAAAAATTTGGGTAAAATAGTCGGATACTTTTGTAAGATTGATCTTCTTTACCTGACTCACCGTATGTTGGTGGATTAAGCCATGAGAGAGTGAGACTCTGTTTTACAAGATACTTACTCTCTACCAAAAAAAAAAAGAGTTTAATCGCACAAGACAAGGCCAAAAGCAACATTTTGCCCAAAGGTCTTAAATAAGGTAACTTTTTTGCTGAGTCGAATGGTTAACTACAGCTTGACAAGCCTGGCTGGTTAGTCGACATGGCCTCATTACATCATTGCTCATTAGTCATTATTCATTACATGTCCTTGTATGTGTAGACCTTGCTTTTCCTTTTCATTAGGCCTCCTGACGAGTCCAGATCTCCTGTACCACTTGTGTGTACCACTGGTGTACCACTTTTCATCTCAACCATTGGTAGAGATGCAATGATTGGGATGCAATGGTGGAGATGAAAAGTGATACACCAGTGGTACACACAAGTGGTACAGGAGATCCGGACTCCCTCCTGACCTATCATTTAAGGGGTAAATTCGGGCAGTTCTTTTTTCAAATATTGTAACGGGTACGGTTCAGTATGTTTTTTTTTCCAAGACAAAATGTACTTTTAAAACGAAAAGACTACGAAACCATTAATGAATCGATGACGCGTTACGAATGTCACTTAGTGTATTGCGTTGTATTAATTTTTGTATCGGAATACATCAATTTAAATTACCTAATCCAATTTTGCATTGTCAAATTTATGCACCACGATACATCAATTTAAATTATATAATCCAATTTAAGTATTGCCATGCACCAAGTCAAGCACCCAATCGTTACATTGCGCTGCAAGTATTGATGTATCGCGCTATAAATATTGATGTATTGTGCTGCAAAATTATAATGAGCCAAACCTTCATGTCATCGCCTTCTTTCCATCCTCTTTTGTCGTAAGTCTTCTTCTTATTCTTCCTCCTCCGCTTTTGTTCATACTTTAAAATCATTCAACTCAACCCATGTCCATTCCATGTTAATCCCCGTTTAGTTGTCACAACAAATGTTGGTTGGTGATGTGGAAGGAGTCGATCTAGACATTTTATGTACAATTTTTTGAAAATGAATTTTAGCAATTGAAAAAAAAAAGGTTAATGTCACCATTCTTCCATATACTTATCAACTTTATAGCATTAGTCCATGTTTTGGAAAAGAAAAATTTGGGTCCAAAGTTGCATTTTTTTTCTCTACGTTGGTGGTCCCTCCGTTAGATACCGTTAGTTGATTCACCGTTAACTAATCATTGTGCGCATCACGTGAGATTTTTTAAGGGCAAAAAAGTCTTTTCTATTAGAGATATTTTAATTTTTTACATTGAAAAATGATATCATTGTTGGGTAGAACCCTATACAATCTTACAGAATATGAAAATAAATAATATAAAATATCGAAAATAAAACCGTTATGCTATGCGGAGGAAGACTTGTAGAGTATTGCTCTGAACGAAGGTCTGCTGGTAAAGAAAAATGTGCAGTGCAAAAGGCGGGTTTGTCTAAGTAGCACAATTTGACATTCGTGTCCGCATGTGCAGGCACACGAGTTTCGCCAGTCCAAGCCAAATTGGACCTTGATTTACACCCCCCCTGCGGGCGCGGGAGGGATAGTTCTTTCTATACAAGCTTACCCAACACCAAGGGAGCCTTTGTATATAAAACCTTCAAGCCTTTCACATTTTCCCAATGTGGGATAACCCACTTCCAACATTTCAAATGTCTTACTTTAAACCTCTATAACTTATTCATCCGATATCCGAATTGGACAAATAAATATAGTATTCTTATGTACTCACCGAGGAGAACATTATTCCACAATTACCATAGTCATTACACAAATGACTCACAAATAAATTAGTGCCTCCAAGCCTCAATTTACTTCACTTAAAAACACTAGTTTTCCAACAATCCTTACCACTAACTCTACAACTTTCTTTACAACTAAGCCTTGAATTGGGAAAAGTTGTTTTGGACAAAGACAAGTTTACCCTTCTTCAAAGCTTAGTTGTAAGGAAAGTTGTAGAAATAGTTGTAAGGCTAGCAATGTTGTTTTACATTTGATTCAATTTGATTTAATTTTTTTTTTCTTTCCAATCTTTCACTTCCCCCTACCAAACAGATATGTCCAGATTGATTGCCCTTCCGCCACCCTCTTTCATTCTCCTTTCTAAATTGCTCGTTGGGCCTGGTTTGGATTCCATAGCTTGGACTGGATCGAGCCTTCAGCGCCAAACCCATTGTTTTGATAATTGAAATTAAATTTGAATGTCTAGATTTCAATTTCGTAATTAAATTGGAAATGTAGTCGTATAATATAGTAAGCTCCATGCAAAAAGTTTACTACCCTTCGTTTTGGGTAAAAAGTCTTCGTTTGAAAGTCAAAATTTTTTTAAATGACACTTTTAATAGCTCATTAGTAATAAAATGACACTTTTGTGCCTTAATTTTTGAAAGTAAACTCTTTAAGTGAAACGCCCCAAAATAAAACAATGGACTCTTTGTTCGAAATGGAGGGAATATTATTTTTTGGAATATATCACTTAGAAAAATCCACTTTCAAAAATTATAGTTACAATTTTCGTAACATTTCATCTCATGTACTACAATATATATCCCTCGGTGTGCTACAAAGTTATATGACCCATGACTCATGTTCAAATTTGCTTTATGGTACGGTGAACGGTACAGAAGATCTGAACTTCTTTAACCTCCACTTGTATTGTAAGTATATTGCATATGCTTAAATATATTCACTTGTATTGTAAGCATATTGTCTATGTTTAATTTTTTATAATTATGACCAAATTCTATCTATGATGGGGCATTACAATCTCATCTACTTAAATCATTGACGTTCTCGTCAAGGCAGAATCGTACCCCGGGCGATGCAGGATTCAAAAGGTGGCTCGTACTGGGATCAAGAGGTGGCTCCCACCTTCTGCAGTGTAGCACTTTGACCCGCACAGCACTTTGTTCTCATATTTTCGATCGGGACCCGCTCTGATACCATTTGTAACACCCCGAGCTAGAAAGCTCAGCCTACTACGTGTAGCCCAAACACAGGTCCACCGAGCATGCAGCACCTTGGGTCATCATACCCACCATAAGTCGACCAAAAAGTCCATGTGTGATGTTGGTGCCCAGAGGTAGTGTATGGTCACCTTATAAATCGAATACAATTCTCACACCTACCCGATGTAAGATGGGGTATTACAATCTCCCCCAATTAAATCATTAACATCCTCGTCAAGGCCATATGGGATGGGGTATTACACGTGGCGAACTTCAATTTCTACATAAAATTTGATGCAAATCTATTGGTTCTTTAGGTAGAGCAGTAGGACGCATCTGAAAAGGATTAGTGCAAATTTTCCTTGATTGAAATGGGATTTTTCTTCTTGGTTAAAGAATCTATTTGGTTTCCCATTTGATTATCTTGTAAATCATAAATTGTGAACAGTTAGAAGCTTACATAACTGTCCAATCTTTTATTTTATGGAATATTGGAATATACAATGCAGGTAAACGAGAGCGGACGTAATATATGGACAACCATAGGAGAAAAAAGGAGGCAACAGTGAAGGAATTGATCGACTGTCTTAAGTTGGTGGAGGGAGAGCTTGGAGACTCATAAGAATGATGATGATCATCATCATGATAAAGTAGCAGTTGAGCAGACTGAATGTAAGGGTGCTAAGTGTACACTTGACAAATGAGACTCAGCTGGTTAATCAAGTCCAGGGGTGTCGAGTGTCAATAAGGTATTGTCTCATGAAAATATCTTCAGTCAGTTAGAATTTGGTATTGAGTGATGTACAACTGTTGTAAATTGTAATGTTGTTGTAAGTAATAGGTACTCTACTTGTATAGTTTTCAGGAGTATAAATACATAGGTTGTTTATGGTATTGCATTGATTGAACATAATAGAAAGAGATATTTTTCCTGTTAAAATCCTTTTGCACTCTTCTCGTTCTCTCTTGCTCAAACCTTGGATAATCAATTTATCCAAAGTGCAAATCTAACACATACAAGCCTTACTTTGGAGGTGAAACATTGGGTTTTGTCGGCGTTGCACTCATTGGATTCTATAGTTGGTTTTATGCCTATGAGACCATCGGAAAGTTTAGTATTGAAGGAGAGTGCCCCAAGTTGATTGCATGGGCGAAAAGGTGTTTGGAGAAGGAGAGTGTTTCCAAGGCTCTCCCTAACTCTCATAAAGTCTATGATTTTGTTATGATCATAAGAAAGAAGTTTGGTGTTGATCATGAGTAGAAGCTGATCACGCCAAAGTTTGGGTGACTACACGTGGAGTATACGTGGGATTGGTCCTGATGAAGACTATCTGTGTTGGAGTGGTGAGGTGGATATCTGGCTGCTGTTGCTGTTGGCTTCCCTATCGTCTTCCTTGGTTTCTTGTGTAAGCCCTGTCAAATAAGAGAAAACAGGTCGGGGAGGCTGGGAGGTTATCCTAAAGCCTCCGGCGTGAGAATCGGTCTTGAGGGATAACAATGGAGTGAGCAGTACCACAGTGATCACCCTTAGTAATGTATATAGTTTTTAGCTCAAGGTAGAGAGTATGCCAAGCGTGAACAGTATCATACCTTATGAAGTTGGTTGCTTCCCTTTTTATACTCCTCTTCAGGTCTGGCTTGCCAGACAAGCAAGGACGGCACGTTGGAGACAGGATCTGTTGGTCGGCCGAGGTGGCCGATTCTTATTGGTTCTCTCTTTTTCAGGTTTGTCAGAGTATCGAGGCGGTCAAGCGTAAGTGGGCGGCGGGCGCGAGCTGCGTTGGTGTCTCTCCAATCGAACGGGGCCACCTGGCGTACTTTGTACTGTGCTGACGTTTCTTTGCTTAGGTCGGTGGGACTTAGGTCCCTGTTTTCTCTTGGTGGTCGGCTAGGGTCGAGGACCGATCATATAAGGTTTGCCTGATGACAATTGGCTAGTTCAGAGTAATTCTGCTCGGCCTGGGCCTGGTCGGCCCAGTGGTGCTCGTATCGAGGATGGTTGCCGAGTTGCGCCACATCAGCGTAGCTGCCAGGTGTCGTCGTTCTAACAGCCACGTGTCTGTCACGTGGAAGGCGAGTGGTGGAGTCCCTTCAGTTGCCCCCGACTTTCCGAGTGCGAGGATTCATCCCAAGCTTGGAAAGTATAACTTGACTTGTCCTTGGTCGGAATCTCCTGTGTCAATCATGCTCTCTGTTTTAATTTTTGGGGACAAGCCGAGGACGGGTTTCAACTAGTTCCTCGGGGCGAGCTCGTGTTGATGGTTGGATTGGTGGCGTCGGTTGGGGTCACGTCTCATTAATGGCGTGTTTCCCGAAGCGTCGTAAAGCCGACTTTCATTTAATTCGTGGAGTGACGGCGCCGTTATTTCTTAATATTGGCGACGTCGTTTCGGTTACTGTGGCCATGTGTCGGGCGTCTATTGGTGGAATAGGATCCGCGTGCCGGTGTTCGGGTCGACCCGTGCATCGTGGGTCGTATAAAAGAAAAAACTTTGGCTTCTTCTTCACACTTCCGCTTTGTTTCTCGGTTTTCCGCTCAGCGATTCTTAGGCGATATTTCCCTCTAGGCCTTACGGTTTGACCTTCATCCGTCATTTTGTTCTTTTTCAAAAGCGGTGTCTTAGGTCCGTTTTCTTCTTCCGCTCTTTCTCCTTTTGCTTACGGTCCCTTTCTGCAGTGTAGCGGCGGGTTTTATCCCGTTGTTCTTTCTCCGGCGAGCGGTTACCAGTCGCTTGTGTTTCGTACTAACGCCGGCGGGTTTTTCCTTTCAGGTTTTTGCCCTTTCTTTTCCGTTCCCGTCTGCTTCGTCTTCATACACTCAAGGTATCTCTCCCTGTTTGCTCAAAGCTCATTTTTAATTTATCTTTGTCGCGATATTTATGAGTTCTGGGTCGGAGTCCTCGCATCATACCCCTGACCATTCCTCTTCGAACAAAGCGTCTGAGACACATTCTTCGTTCTCTTCGTCATCTTCTCAGGGGATCCCTTCGCCTCGGCCCTTTCTTCAATCATGCGGACCAAAGGAGCTAATCACAGGGGTGATCTATGCTCGGTCCCCTACTCTAGGGTATACAAACAAATTGATGGAAGCGGGAAGCCGTCCTTCGGTGAAGCGAGAAGGCCGGGCTATAAATTAGACGGGCTTCCCTTACGCGAGGACGAGTCCTGGAAAGTCGAGGACCGACCTCTTGGGGCTCAGATGTACCTTTGTGAGACGAGGGAGCAGGCATATTTTGACCTTTATCAAATCTTTTACAGCGAGTTCGAGGCGCAACGTATAATGGAAGCGAGCGTAGAGTTGGCGAAGAGAAAGAAAGAAAGATGTTGTTGGCTCTTCGTCGGCACCGAGGTAGATGATCGGGTGAGTAAAGCGAGCAAAAAACCCTGGGAAAACCCGAGTAAGAGGATTACTCGCCGAGGAAGGTGGTAAAACCGAGGCGGGTGGTTAAGGGATGGTGTAACCATATTGACCACGAGGGCGTAGAGGCTTGGAGCAACCGGTTTAATCACAGTCCCAAAGATTTCTGGGGGTATGCCCCTGATATACGTTTGTCTTTGCCCGAACTGAGGCTTCTCCGGAGTGGTGTTGGGTTCTATATCTCGTTCTTTGAGGCAGGGCTCCGGCTGCCTTTGGACCCTTTCATATGCGAGTTATTAGACGAAGCCGGGGCTCATCCCTTGGATCTATCCCTCAATCTGGTGAGGTATCTGACCAGCTTCATTGCTTGTCTGCGAGTGCTCGGATTTGAGCCTACCCTTCCTCTTTTCAAGAATTATTTTCTTTGTGACTATGTCACAGGTCGTCTTCAATGCAAACACCACAATAATGGGGTCAACTTATTCGTTCGACCTCCTAGGAAAATAGGGCATTGGGCTGATAAGGTCCTTGTTGTAGAGAGTCGACGAGGGTGGAATTTTCCCACTCCTCGCGATGCTGTCGAGTCAGTGAAGTCACTGTCCCCTGTTTCCTCATTGACCAAGTATGAGGAGAAAGCCAAGGAGGCATTGGAGGGTTTTCTGGGTGCACGGGGCGAGAACCCGCTCGTGTTCAAGTGGAGCTCGGTTTGCACTAACGAAGAATTACTCGATGCGGCAGGGATATCTAGCAAAGCCATGAAAGACCTCAGACCTCGATGTGCCATGCACGTAATTAGCACTTACACATTTGGTTGGTGCATAAGGACTTGGTCTTCAAAAAAGATTGCCTTTCTTGTCGAAATTTGAAAGCCGAACAGCCTTGCCCAGATCACCGTGAACACCTTCTTCCTTAATTCTTTCCTTGCTTATTTTTCTTCTTTTTGCTTGTTCTTAACTTCAAGCTTTTTGTTTTTCAGCGATGAGGAGTCTTGATACCCGAATGGGTTTGACGAGTAAAGATTTAATTTGATTGATCGTCGTCTTGTGCCGTCTTTGAGGCTAGCGTCCCAGACATGGGAGTCGGTATGGTTTGCCGGCAGTGCCTCCGCAGGGGGTGGGCTGCTCCTATCCCCCAAGTTCGAGGTGTTCCCTTCATCAGGGAGCTGGATCGAAGAGGCATTTCCATCACCGTATCCTCGACTCCTCCTTCCGCGGCTATGCCCCCTAAAGCTCCGGTCGTTACTGCAGAGCCTGCTATTGATCCGCCTCCTCGGAAAGCCGAATCGGGTAGCGAAAGGCGGCTGCAGTCGGCGAGGAGGATGAAGAAGTAGGAGGTGTTGGCCGGGCCTCTCCGGCGAAGGGCAAGTCGATGGCCGAGGAAGGCTCCCAGGCTGAGGAGGTAGGGTTACCTTGGGCGGCGAGAACTTCGAGTTGCCGAGCCACGAGAGGTGGCGAGGAATGGGCTAGGGTCATTGCCGATGTTGCTCCTCTTGGCAACCGACTTTCTTGCCGCGGCGACATCACGGCGGCGTTGGGTCGAGGGTGGTTGCTCGAGCTGCGCCCAAAGATTTGATTGGGGTGATGAACTCGCTTAGCTCGGCGCAGCTGCTAGGTCGTTTTGGCCTGATAACCGGCGAGGTACATCGTTGTATAGTTTATATTTTCGACCTGTTTCATCTCTGTTTCAGATTTTGATAACTAGTTGATTTTCTTGGTCGTAGGCTTGCGCCGTGGTGAAGTCGCTGTCAACTCGTCTTGGCCGAACAACAAATAGCGAGAAGAGGCTGCGCCGAGAAGCCCGATCTCACGAAGATGACATGAACCTTTTGAAGGCTAAGGTCGCGTCTCTGGAAGGCGACAATAAGCAATCAGAAATGAATGAAGCTTAGGAAGTGAGTGAGGCTCTAAAGCTTTTGGAGGAGATGAAAGACCAGCGAAATAAGCTTTCCGGTCGGGTTGACGAGCTTACGAAGGAGAATTTGAAGGGACCCGGCCAGAGACTTTCTTCGGTTGTTGAGGAGAGGAGGCTGCGGTGAAGGAGGCGAGGCTGCTTTGGCCCAGTAGTGGGGTTCGGTGCTCAGCGGAGGCGGCTCGGGTGGGCTGGCATGCTGAAGATACAAGGACAGCGACGACATACTTGACGAGCTGGTGCCTTATTATGCTAAAGGTTCTCGGCACATTCTCCGGTGTGCGGCGGTCCATGGCGTACCAATGGGGGAATTGGTCGACTGGGGACTTGAGCCTTTCTCGGGCTCCCATGCTCGGCGAGGTCATCTGATGGTTCCATACCGGGGCGATGAGCTCGAGCTCGTGCAGCGAAGATCGAGCGGGTTTGGATAAGTGGGATCCGCCGGTGCCCCGGATGTGAGCGTGTTTTACGTGATTGAGGCCGCCAAGCGTAATGAAAATGTGCCTTTTGATTACGAGCTAACAATGCGGGCTTTTCAAGGCAGAAATCTAGCAAGGCGCCTTGCCGCCGATATCTATCTTCTTAGAGCACCGAACTCTTCTGCGGCCACGACCCCAGGCTCCCCTACAGGCTTTCGAATGGTTTCTCACTGTGACGAGAGTTCTTTGGGCCTTCGTGCCAATGTAACAGACAATTATCTCTTTGACAGCTTTTAACTCTCTTTTTTATTGACTATCTACGCTAAGGTCGTCATTCGGTTGCCTTGCTTTTTGTGATCCTTGTAGTTTATGAGAATGTCTTGAGTTTTTAGAGTTTGTTTGTGGTTTCGAAGGGGCCTATCTTCATGTATCGAAGATAGGTCTTTTTGGGCCGTCCTCGTATCAGAGGGCGGGTCTTTTATGGGCCTATCCCGTGCAGGGGATAGGTCTTTCTTGAGCATCCCCTATCCTCGTAAGGGATAGGTCTTTTATGGGCCTATCCTCGTATGCAGGGGATAGGTCTTTCTGAGCCTATCCTCGTATCAGGGGATGGGTCTTTTGAGGCCTATCCTCGTAGAGGATAGGTCTTTCTGGGGGGATAGGTCTTTCTGGGGCCTATCCTCGTATGCAGGGGATAGGTCTTTCTGAGCCTATCCTCGTATCAGGGGATAGGTCTTTGTTTTGACAAGTGAGGCTTTCCTCGCGTGCAGAGGAAAGTCTTTTCATGGTAACACAAAACATAATGAAATTTCTTCATTCCTCTATTCAATTCATAGGTTACATCATTGATAATATTTCTTTAAGTGATCGGCGTGCCATGGGTTCTTTAGTGGTGTTCCGTCTGGTTCTGCTAATCGGTATGTCCCTTCTCGAACAACTTTGGTCACCCTCAGTGGTCCTTCCCAATTCGGAGAGAGCTTGTTTACGCAGAGCTTTTTGCTGTTGCTTCAATCTTCCTTAAGACCCAATCTCCTACTGAAAAGCTCCTCGGTCTGACCTTTTTGTCATGGTTTCTCTTTGTGAGCTTCTTGTAGTTGATCATCCTTAGTCTTGCCTCGATTCGCTTCTCCTCAATGTTGTCGAGGTCCAATAATCTTGACAGCTCGTTTTGAGTTTGGTCGAAGAAGGTAACTCGAGCCGTGGGGAGAGCTAATTCTACCGGTGCCATGGCTTCCGATCCATAAGTAAGTGCAAAAGGGGTTTCGCCCGTTGGGCCGTGGACGGTGGTTCTGATGTTCCATAAGACGATCGGCAATTGCTCGAGCCACTTCCCTTTTTCCTCGTCCAGATCCCTCTTTAGTGCATGCATAATTTTCTTGTTTCCTGCTTCGGCCGTTGCCTTGAGGATGAGCCAGGGACATTCTATGTTTAACATTTAGCCTTTCGCGGCTCATTTGTGAACTTTTTAGAAAATTGGGTGCCATGATCGGAGACCACCATCCGAGGAAGACCGAATCGACAGAAGATTTGCTCGTATACAAACTTCACCGCTTGGTCCTCGGTGATACTGGCTAGGGGCTTGGCTTCTATCCATTTGGTGAAGTAGTCCACAGCTACTATGACATATTCGCATCCATGTTTGGCCTTAGGGAAGGGACCGATGAGGTCTATCCCCCACATATCAAATGGCCATGCCGCGATCACCGGTGTCTGAGGTATGGATGGGAGTCTAGGAATATCTGCAAATCTTTGACACTTGTCGCACTTCTTCACGTATTCTGCTGCGTCTCTCCTCATGCTCGGCCAGTAGTATCCGTGAAAATTGATCTTATCTGCCAAAGTCCTTGCCCCCGGGTGTCCTCCACATTCCCCTTCATGAACCTCAGCTAGGAGGCCTTGCACCGTTTCTGGTCTCACGCAGCGAAGCAGGGGCTTCGTATTGGATCGTTTGTACAGCATTCCCCCAATAACCGAGTACCGGCATGCTCGGTTTCTTACCATCTGTGCCTTATCCTTATCCCCGGGTAGAATACCTTGCTCGATGTAGTCTTTGATCTCGTCGATCCAACATCCTGGGGCCTCTTCGACCATCATTACTTTCTCCTCACTGATTGCCGGATTTTTGAGGAACATCAGCTCGACTTCGGCGGGGATGTCCTCGCTTTCAGAAGAAGCGACTTTTGACAAGAAATCTGCTCGTGCGTTGTTTTCCCTCGCAATCTGCTCCAGTTCCCAATATTTGAATTCCTTGAGTTGCGCCTGGACTAGTTGTTGATATTTGGCCAAGACCGGGTGATTCGCCCCATATTCTCCCAGAACTTGTTTGACCACTAGCTGGGAATCACTGCGTATTACAATGTTCTCGGCCCCCAGCTTCCTTGCCAACTCGATACCGGCTACCAATGCCTCATATTCGGCTTGGTTGTTTGAAGCCTTGAAACCGAACTCAAGGGCCAGACTTAATTCCCCCCCTTCTGGGGTAATCATTGAGATTCCTGCCCCACTTTTAGTGGCGCCCGAGGATCCATCCACGAATAGAGTCCAATGCTCGGGTGGTCTAAGCTTTGTTAACTTGTCCTCAGTCTTTTCTTCGGTCGCACTCGGCTGTCCCCGACTTTCCTCCGTATTATCCTTGGCTGCTCCTTTTGTAAATGAAGTTTCGGCGATGAAGTCTGCCAAAACCTGTGCCTGAATAGCTCTCCTCGGCTCGTATTCAATCCCGTACCCTGATAGCTCAACCGACCATTTTAGCATTCTTCCTGCCATGTCCGGCTTATGCAGGATTTGTCTCATCGGGAGGTCCGTGTAGACCACTATCGGATGAGCTTGGAAGTACGCTTTCAATTTTCGAGCACCAATTTCTCGATCTCTAAATATCTCTCCTCGACCTCGGTTAAGGCATGAGACACATAGTAGACCGGCTTTTGCAACTTATCTTCCTCTCGATTAATCTTGCCTAGCTGAGTCGATGCGACCAAGTATACGTACAATTTTTCCTCAGGGATGGGGATGCTGAGCAGAGGCGGCCTGCCAAGATATTCTTTGAGCTCATTGAAGGCTTTTACACAATCGTCTGTCCATAGAAATTTCTTTCCCCCTTTCAATGTCTTAAAGAATGGTAGGCTTCTCTCTGCCGACTTGGCGATGAAGCGACTAAGAGCGGTGATCCGACCATTCAGTTTCTGAACATGCTTGATACACTCGGGAGGGTCCATAGTTGTTAGGGCCTTTATTTTCTCGGGGTTGGCCTCAATTCCCCTCTCATTGACCATGTAGCCGAGGAATTTCCCAGCAACTACCCCAAAAGCGCACTTTCTTGGGGTTTAATTTCATTTTGTGCTTCCTCGAGTTTGCAAAGGTTTCCACTTAAGTCCTCGGCATGGTCGGCTGCTTTGTCTTGATCACCATATCGTCGATGTAAGCTTCCACGTTTCTCCTAGGTGGTCACCGAACACCTTATTCACCATTCTTTGGTATGTGGCCCTGCGTTCTTTAACCGAAGGGCATCATGAGTGTAGCGGTATAGTCCTCTGCGGCTCGGGCAGTGTGAATCAGTCGCCCGACCACGTTCGTATCGATGATACCGGAATAAGCATCGACAAAACTTCGAGGATTTTGTGCCCGGCCAATGAATCCACGAGCTGGTCGATCCTCGGCAAGGGGTACCAGTCTTTGGGACAAGCCTTGTTTAGATCGGTGAAGTCTACGCACATTCTCCATTTTCCGCTCGCCTTTTTCACCATGACCACATTGGCTATCCATGTTGCATACATAGAACCTCCTTTATTATTTTTGCTTTGAGCAGCCTGGACACTTCTTCCTTGATCGCCTCTTGCTTCTGGGAAGAAAAAATTCTTGCCTTTTGTTGTATAGGAATGGCGTCGGGGTCAATACTAAGTTTATGTACAGCCACGTCTTGGCTGATTCCTTCCATGTCCTCGACCCTCGGGCGAAGACATCCGGACTCTCCTTGAGAGTTTAACGATGGTGCTCGTTCCTCTTACGGTATTTCTCGTCCGACCTTAACTTTACGTTGCGGGAAGTCAAGGTTGATCACTATTTCCTCGAGGTCCTCATCGGCTTGATCTCGATCGGTCCCGATGTCAGAGCTCTCCACCATCTCAATTTTCTTTCTTTGCTCTTTTTGGCTTTGTGCGGGGTTTAGGCGCCCTTTGCCTCCATGCTTTCTTTTGGCGGCGGTGGCGTTCCCGGCTTCGCGCTAATTGCTATCTTTGTGGGAGCTTCAATTGGTGCATTGGCGGCGGGGACAATTTCCCTCCGTCTTCTCTTGCCTTCTTTGTCGGTCTATCCTCCTCCGCCACCTCGGATTCGAGGTTGGGGTATTCACTTTCTCCTTGTTTTCTTTTCTTTGTAGATGTATTCAAGAGTCTTTGGCGGGTCATTGAGCACTATTCTGTCCGTTGCTCGTGGGGTATTTTACCCTTTGATGGGCAGCGAGGAGACCATCTGAAACTTTGTTTGGGCCGGGGAACCCAGGATTGCATTGTATGGGGATGGGAGGTCAATCACAAGAAAATCCACTTCCTCCGTTCGAGGTGTGGTGGTTTCTTCTCCTAATACAACCTTGAGGGTGATCGATCCTTTTACCGCGACCTGGTGTCCGGTGAAGCCTTCCAATTGTACTGAACTTGGCCTGAGGTGGGCGTCCCCCAACTTCAGACCGACAAAGCATTTGTAGTACAAAATATCCCTTGATGCCCCCGTGTCTATCAAGACTCTTTTTACGTCGCTATTGTGGATTCCAACCCTCGAGGTCAGCTTGCCTTGCCGTCTCGCTGATGGCTAGCTCACTCGGCATAAATGTGATGCCCCCTTCTTCGTCTTTTCGGGGCATCGTGTTCACCACATGCTTCAGATTGTAGATCATGTTCTTAAGCCGAGTACCACTTGGAGTAGCCTCTCTGATCGTGTCGATCACATTCCTTGGCCTTGGGTTGTCTGGTTGCGGTTCTTGATTTCGTCGTTGTTCTCCTCCTCGGTCTCCTCGATCTCCTCGGTTATTTCTCTGTTCGAACCTTCTGAGCTCGCCTCGATCTATTAACCGTATTGCTCGCTTCAAGTTGATGCATTCTTGGTTGTATGGCGGCGTCCTTATGATATCTTGCGATGCTTGTTGGGATTTCGAGTGCAGTGTTTCCTTTAGCGGGGTGGTCGCCCAATTACATTACGATCAAGGAGGACGTTCATGATGTGCTCGCGACTGGTGTTTAGAGGAGTCCAGTCTATATCATCCCATTTGTTCCTTCCTCGGTTATCCTCGCGCCTGCAGGAATCACTTCGGCCATCTCTTCTCCAGCTATCCTGTGTCCGGTTGGCCCCTTCCTGGTCCTTCTTCTTTCCATCTTTCTTCGCATCCTCGGCGTTGATCACCCTTAGAGCGTGGGCGTACATTTCTCCTACTGACCCATGATCCCTGAGCATCATCTCTTGTCTCATCGAGGCCTGCTTGTAGGCAGAAATAAAGCACATTTTGATGGATTCCTCAGAGATGTATGGTATTTGGTCGACCATAGCCATGAATCGGTCCATGTACATCGATTAGACTTCGTTGTGGCGTTGTTGGATCTTTGCGTAAGTGCATTTGCTTCTTCTTTGCCTGCTTTGAAGCAAATTGCGTCACGAACATCTGCGAACTCATCCACGTTCCCTGAATGCAGGGGTAACCCCGTGTACCATTTCAAGGCTTTTCCCTGTAGGGTGCCTGCGAAGATTTTTCCCCAAGCATCCTCGTCGTCTGGGGCTATTGCATTCATCTTGACCTCGAAGCTGGCGATGTGGTCGACCGCACTGGTGAGCCCCTGGTAAGAGTCAAAGTTAGGCAACTTTTTGTCGGGCAATGGGGCTTTCCTCATTTTTTCTTTGAACGGTCCGTTCTTGGATGGAGGGAGCATCATCGGCTTCCCTTTTTCGATTGCTTCGAGTCTACCCCGAAGATATTTCACTTCTTGCTCGACCTCCTTGGGCGGGGACTTAGGGGCATCTTTTTGCACTTCCGTGGTCGCGTTCCGACCACTTTTTCGTTCTATCCCATTGTTGAGGGTGAAGCGATTGCTCGCCGTTACGCTCTTCACTTGCCTCCGCTCTTGGTTGAGATTCTCCTTCTTCGCTCCTTTCCCTTGTTCGGGAGGGTGGGCATCTTGATTCATCGGGAAACGTGAGCCGGCTATGAATGCTCGGTTTTCGGGCGTGCTCGATCATCCTCCCTCCCAACCTTGATTTCACGCTTGGGCGAGGAGTGGCCTTTCTTTTCTCTTTGCCCCTTGATGGGGCTTCCTCGTTCGTCCTGACCGGTTCCCGAGTGACTATCATGTTCGGGGTGGCCCCCACCTTTTTACTCAACTCGTACACTCTTTGCTCCGCTTCTTGGATTTCTTGGAGATAAAGTTTTCGGCGCTCCCAATACTTCAGTTCCTCCAAGTATTTTTCTTGTTCATTCGTTGGCTCCTGTACGCGAGTCTTAGAGCCTACCAGGTGTACCTCGTCGTTCTCCTCATCTCCCCCAGCGTAAGAGGAATCTGCCTGGTTGAGATCAGCCCCCAAGTTACGAGCCACATCAGCGACTCCCTTTCCTTTGAAGACCTTCGAGCTCGGAGTGGTCAAATCTATTTCCGTGGGTCTGTTGGCCATTTGGGGAGGTTGCATGGTCGAGGGGACAGGCTCGTTTGCTCCTGGTTGGTTTTGTTTTGTGGGGGTTGTTCTTTCCATGGTTTATGGTTAGGGCTAAGAAATGGAAGACAGGGAAAAGAAGAAAGAAGTTTTCGTTTCCCGGCAACGGAACCACTTGATCACGCCAAAGTTTGGGTGACTACACGTGGAGTATACGTGGGATTGGTCCTGGTGAAGACTGTCTGTGTTGGAGTGGTGAGGTGGATATCATTGTTCTTTGTTGGCTTCCTATCGTCTTCCTTGGTTTCTTGCGTGAGCCTGTCAAATAAGAGAAAACAGGTCGGGGAGGCTGGGAGGTTATCCCAGCTAAAGCCCTCCGGCGTGAGAGTCAGTGCGGGGATAACAATGGAGTTAACAGGCGTACCCTGTGATCACCCTTAGTAATATGTATATAGTTTTAGCTCAAGGTAGAGAGTATGCCAAGCGTGAACAGTATCATACCTTATGAAGTTGGTTGCTTCCCTTTTTATACTCCTCTTCAGTGCGGCTTGCCGGCAAGCAGACGACACGTTGGAGCAGATCGTTGGTCGGCCGAGGTGGCCGATTCTTATTGGTTCTCTCTTTTTCGGGTTTGTCGAGTATCGAGGCGGAGTCAAGTAAGTGGAGGCGGCGGGCGCGAGCTGCGTTGGTGTCTCTCCATCGAGCAGGGCCACACTGGCGTACTTTCTTGTCTTGGCGTTTCTTTGCTTAGGTCGGTGGGACTTAGGTCCCTGTTTTCTCTTGGTGGTCGGCTAGGGTCGAGGACCGATCATATAAGGTTTGCCTGATGACAATTGGCTAGTTCAGAGTAATTACGCTCCTTTGGCACAGTCGGCCGTGGTGCTCGATCGAGGATGGTTGCCGAGTTGCGCCACATCAGCGTAGCTGCCAGGTGTCGTCGTTCTAACAGCCACGTGTCTGTCACGTGGAAGGCGAGTGGTGGAGTCCCTTCACCGCCCTAATTTAATTAATTACTAGTATTTTTTTCTGTATCAATAATACAATGACAGTTTATGAATTTATCAATAAATGAAACAGATAATGTGGAAACGAATTAATATTTACTTATTATTTGTCTAAGTTAATTATGATAAAAATTTAAAAAAAACAAATATTTTAAATTACAAAACTTACGATTTTTTTTTAAATTTATTTGTATACGAAATTGCAGACCGGAAAAAAATTTAAATTTATTAAGTTAATTACGATAACAATTAAAAAGAAAAAAATTAAAATAGAAATATTCAAAACTTAGACATAAATTAAATTGTGATTCAGTTTCAAAAAATAAATTGATTAAGTTAAAACAATTAAAAAGAAAAAAAATAAATATTTCAAATTACAAAACTTACGATATTTGTTTTTGCATAAAATTGATTAATTAATTAAAATATCGAAAAGAAAAGGGAAGTGAGTTTGGTGGAGAGAGGAGATAGTTGTTCAATCGCCGTTCACACATGTGAACTCAAGGAGTGATAAATGACCGTAGGATCTCATTAAAGAAATCAATCTCAGCCCCTAAATAGGTTTAGTTAATTGTACATATGTGACTATGAGCTATATTGTATTATAGATTAAATACGTCCAAAATAATTAATCTAACTCAAACACTTAAAAAACTAATTAAATAGGTCCATAGCTAAAAAAGTATTAACTAAGATGAATTAATATTATATTTTTAACTAAATTTCACGATATTACAACACTTTCAAACCCTTTTATTTTTTTTTTGAGTTTTTTTACCTCACTTGAAATGCACAGTGGACACTAGGCCTCTCAATAGATCGGATCAGTCATATCCATTATCCGATTTGTTAAGAAATTATCGGACTTGGATTGGATCGGATTATCTTTCGGATATTCAAAAGCTCGATCCATATCCTAAATTTTTGGATTCGGATCGGATTCGGATTTTATTCACCCCTAATTAAAGTACTGAATAAAATTAATATTGATGTATTTTATCTTAATCAAATGTTGAATAAAATTAAAAATCGTATTTTTAGTTTACACAAACATGAATAATAATGTTAGTAAGATCTTAGAGTTCGTCGAAAAATTTATATTTAGTAAAATTAGTAATGATTAATGACTAAAAACACATTATTAGTAACTTTTATATGTATAATATTAATATATTTTTTATATCGGATTGGATCGGGTTGTTAACGGATCGGAACACCTTAATCCATATCTGATTTGTTAAGCTTTCGGATTTTCGGATTCGGATCAAAATCAGGTTATCGGATTTAAAAACTAAATACATATCCAAAAAATAACATCGGATTCGGATCAAAATCCGATCCATTTGACAGGCTTAGTGGATACCATATCCCTAACATTAACTAATTCACCCCTAAAATCTTGAGTGTTTTATCTAACATTGTATTCTTTGTATTGTTTGATCTTTATGTGTAGGATAATCTGTCCATTTCATTTGATGATTTGTTTTCATAATTTTTTCCCATTCCTCCATTTCGATTAGATTGTGTGATTTTTTTGTACTTATCATTTCCCTTTCGTATTATTTACAACTTAAATTTATGGGTATATTGGTAATATTAAAAAGTGTGACACGTCCCATTTAAATAAAAGTAATTGAAATAATCAAATGTTAACATATAATATATTTTTATAAATATATATATTATATATATATACTTTAAATTAAATTATAGAGGGTATTAGCTAAATGATGTCACTAATTTAGAAAGTTATAGAGAGTGCTCATTAGAGTTGAAATTTTTTTAGAGGGTCTCTTAAAAGATTTAGGTGTTGTTTGGTAGCTAGGATTAAGGTCAGATATGATTAATAAGCCGAGTTGTCTGATGTTTGGTACACAATAGGTGGTCGGGACTAATAGCACGAGTTATCCGGATAAAGTCATTATCCCCTCACTATTAATTTCAAAGGAGAGGGTGATATTATTAGCGTCCTCACTAAAAAAAAAATGGAATTAACATTTATAATCTCAAAACTACCCCCGATATACAAGTGAGGATTAATAGCGAGGGCACTAATAGTACTGGGATTAATAACACTATTATCCTTATCCAACTATCAAACAAGCCGGGTTATAAAGAGAATGTTTTAAATTTCAATCACTATGGATGCTCTAACATGAGTATCTTTGGAAAACTAACACTATCATATATATTTGTATTTTATTTTTTTGTAAACTTTTTCTCTAAGGTGGCATGGAAAGGGATCGAATCTTAAATCTCACATTTTGTAAAACTCTAACTCTGCCATTGGGCCAAACTAACACTATCATGATATTTATAAATAAAATCAATTATTTTTTTTATCTTTCTATTTTATTAAACAACATATTCTTTTAAAAGCATGGTGGGTATTTACGTCAAGGTAAACCAAATCTGACTTGCCGACATTCAAACCTTCATTATCTATATATACAAAAATAAATATTTATTCACTAAATTCTTAATTATTGCATCAAATAAATAAATATTTCGACAAAATTGCCCCTTAAGTACTTTCTCATTTTAAGTTGACGAATCAAGTTATTTTCCTAATTAATTATTTTTTAGTTCAAATATTTATGAACAACATAGTTATTTTAAGTACTTATCCATTTTAAATTGACTAATTAAGTTACTTTCCTAATTAATTTTTAACATTATTTTTTAGTTCAAACATTTATGAACAACATAGTTATTCAATTATTATATTTACTTCTTGTAATGATTTTATTAATTAATATTATGAATAAATTTATATTGTAGTAAAAATATCGAAAGAAAATTTTTTCTACCAAACTTTGAGTAATTATATGTTCATTGGTTATCAAAAAAATTAAAAGTGAAATTTAAAGAATGTAATAGTAAAAAATAATCAAATAGTAAAATCATATTGTGAAATAGTAGCGTAATATTTAAATATTTAGACTACCTTTATAATTGATTCAAAAATTTAATTCTTGAGTTGATTGAAACCAATATTCAGTTTAATACCTACCAAAATAATTTAATTGAAACCAATATTCAGTTTAATCATATTATTTTATGATAGTGGAATATGAAACGTGAGTGATTAAAAAATTTGATTAAACATATTTATTACCAAAAAAATTAGTATCGGGTTTGTTGATAATTAAAATGTTAAGAATATAAATAGAATAATTATGTTATCCATTGATGTTTGATCAAAAAAATAATTAATGTTAGAAAGTAATTAAGAAAGTAACTTGATTAGTCAACTTTAAAAGGGGCAGTTTTGTTAAAACATGTATTTATTTGATTCAATAATTAGGATGAAGTGGATAAGCAAAATTTGTAGTGGCAATAACTTCTCCCATATATATATAATTAATGAAAGTGTTTCTGTAAGAACAATAGTAGTTATGATTCACCAAACTGTCAATGCAATTCCCAATGTAGTTTGTGTAGAAACTACACTGGAAGGTGCATTGGTCAGAAAATTAATAAACAACAGAAGACTTTTAATTCTAAACCAGGAATTAAGCACAAACGATTACCAAACAATCTAGCTACAAGCCTATGCTTGTAGATCTAGCCTCATGGCCAAAAAGATTTCACTAAAAGAGATTAATTGTTTTACAAAAATTATGTGAAATCACCAAAACAAATACTCTCACAAGACAACAAGTTTTAGAGAGCAAAACCCACAGAAAAACAGGTATAGAAAACGTGGGTAGAAAAAATCAACTTCCTAGAAACCCTAGGAAGACAAACTGTTTCACAATCTCAATGTAGTTCCTAATGTTATAACATTCGAAGCTGCATCCAAATTCTATAAACGTTGAAACTCCGAACTTTCTGAATATGTTGTCTTCTTCTCTGCTTTGCACTCTCACGCTCTGCACCACTTCATCTTCTGCCCATGTGCATTATATATACCATGAAGATGCCCTATACATAAAGAATGAAACAAACTCCAATATGAAAAATGAATAAAATTAGTAATTAAATAAACTACCATAATTACTAGATTATATTACCAAATGGACAAGAACTCTAAGACACGGTTTTTGGGAAGGATTTTTGCAAAGATTTTGTTTCCAAAATTAATCATAAGTTTAGGACCAAGAAGCCCAAAATATAATGAATATTTTGTTTCAAAAAAAGTCTAAACTTAAGGACCAAGAAAGGTGAAACAAAACCAAAATAAGCCATGCATATTTTACCATTACAATCTCCCCCTTTGTTGATCATTTCTGGTCAAATAATATGACAAGTGTTGCCACATATTCAACACAAACAAGTTCCTTCAAAACCTGCATATGTTAGCAAAAACTCCCCCTAAATTTGACAATCAGATGAGAATTTATAAACTAAATATGCAATAGACTGAAATATGCAGACTACCAATCATATAATATTCGAAGTCAATTGTGCAAAAATCCCACATAACAGAAATTATTATAGACCAAGTGTATCAAATAAGCAACCATCAATTACAACCAATAAACAGAAACATGATCAGTTTCTGATTCATCACACATATTCAGTCTTCAGGCTCATCTTGAGCAGCAGCAGCTTCATCAACAGGAGCAGCAACAGGAACAGTAGCAGCAACAGCACTTGGATTTTCTCCCCCTATTTTGCCAGAATGCAAGTCTAGCCAAGCATAATACTGGGCAGCTAAGTTATGAAGAACTACAATCTGTGAGTGGATCTGTGCAAGCTGTCCTGTAATAAATGACACAGACACTGCTGCAATAGTGCCAACAGAGAAGGGAGTAAGGACAGATGTAGGACCAGATGTAGCATTGGAAGCTATTGGTCATGGGCTTGAAACAAAAAGCGCGAGGCCGTGGAGGCGAGGTGCATCGGGGCGGGGATCAAGCATTTGCGATGAGGAACCGAAAGGCTGGAGGATATGGATATACCAAGGGCAGATTCAACACACTGTCACCCTTCAAGAGTTTTATGGAGATATGAAGAGGGTCCAAAATGGGGGTCAATCTCTCAGTCTTTTTGGGAGCTAAGCCCTGTGCAACTAAAATGCTGTGGATAAGAGAGGGATAGGGCAGAGCTCTCTTGTCACCTTCAGTCTCAGCAAGAGACACAATCTTTCTAAAGACAAAGTCCCCAAAATTGAAAGAAATCCCTAGACCTACCTGACACAGAATTCTAGCATGGTCGTTATAGTATTAGAGTTAGAGGTGGGAGCCTAATTTGCACAACATATTTTGTGCATGACAACATATAATGAGGTGAGTTTGGAGGTGCTAACCTTGGCTCCTTTTCCTGGCCACTTGGAAACCATCCCACCAGTTAATTCCTTGACACGTAGGTTCAGGTCAGAAATCAGACCAACCACACCAATATCAGGGGACCCAAAATGCTTATTGATCAGAGATGGGGAGAAGTCAAACACCTTATTTCTAACAAACACCTTTTCATAACTAGGATCACAAGCATTGGCTATCCTCTTCTCTAGATTGGCATAAAATTCAAAAATAATTTCCCTAACATAGGGAGAAGCAGAAGACAATGTGGCTAGGAGACCCCTATCAGAAAAGAACTGGACTAGATTTTGGGCAATCAAATCATCCTTGGGAATAATTCATTTATCCACAATTTTTCTAGAAGTGTTATACCTTAAATAAGTAGCAGAAAAGACAAAAGTATCAGAAAAAGGGTTATTAACCCAATTCCAGCTGATGCAGAAGATAATGTAGCTTCCCCAGTACGTTGCTACATTGGGAGCTACATTTGAAGCTGTATTGGTCATAGAGGCAGCTCTTCTTCTGGTGAATCTCAAGGGTACCTCTTCACTTTCTTCAAACTTTTCTTTCTCAACGAAATCCTGATCAGAACTGTCATCAAACTCTGAGGAGCTTGAAGATTTGACAGGGCTAGGAGAATGAGATGAAGAGACATGAGAGGATGCATTCTTCAGGTGAACCAAATAGTCAGCAAGTGTCCTCTGTTCATCTGAGTTACTCATTTATGAGAGATCCACTTAAGGGGCAACAGAGGCAGCAGTAGGAGAATCCTCATTATGTGCAGAAGATTCATGTGGAAACACCACTTTGGGAGAGGGTATAGGATAATCTTCATCTGCAGTTTCTAAGGGATAGGGAATGGAAGAGCTACTATCAATGGTGTGAGCATGCAGACTGGGTTCAGCAACAGATTTACCCCCAGCATCAGGACCAACGAAATCATCATCATCACTGTCACTCTCAATTGGAACAACCTCTACAAATTGGCCAGGTGTAACCTTGAATTTCTTGGCTCTTTTGAGCTCAGCACCACTTGTATTATCGTAATTGCTTGGAATCGCCCTCAAACGTTTGGATTTACGTGTACTAGGGTTTCCAATTTGGGGGAAACCCAAAAAATCGTCAGGGTTCTCAACGTCAATGGCATTACCTCGTTCCCCAGGGAGTATGCAGGAAAGGGGCTCAGAAAGGGGGTTGGCAAGCACGGTTACACTACCTGGATGGATTGGAGATGAAGTTGGAGGGGATGTAGCTTTGGGGAAAGTAGCACTAGAAGCTACATCGGTAGAGGGACTCTTTCTCAGAGATTCTGTAAGGCAGGAAGGTGTAGAAGCCATGGAGAAGGTTTTGTTTCAGTAAGGGAATGATGAGAGATGACAGCACGGTTCCTTCAGCACTTTTGGGATGAGTTTGAGCAAGAGAGATTTGAGAGAGATAGAATGCCTGCCACCTGAAACAACAACTTAAAACACCCTCATAAAAGGATTAGCAGGTAGGAACAAAAAATCAGGAATATGAGGGGGTGTTTGTGAGATTCCCAAACCAATTTTTGATTTTTGAATACAAACCAAGGTTGACCAAATTACATACAAGAGCGTTAAGAAATCTGATTTTGACTGGTGATAAAAATGTGGAGAGCTATGTATGTGGATAACAAATAATCTCTTTATCACATTCTTGAATTTTTTGAATTTCAAACATCACCAAGGATTCATAACAAACACACTAAAGGGCTTACAAAAATTATACCAACCAACCAGTCAATAGCAGCCATATCCATTATCCAAAAACTCCTAGAGCATCACACAACTTAGACAACCACATAAAATATTCAACATGGAATACTTTGGCAATTATTTTGCAATTTTTGAGATAAGGAAAAAATTTCAATAGACTGATATTTTAAGAAGAGAATATGTCCTAAAATTATGCCTATCATATGACAATATCAGATCAGACAGAATCTAGTCTAATACGGTCACACACATGTGAAAAATCTCTAGATCATCTGAATGTAGTTCCCAATGTAGCTGCATTGGGAGATGCATTCACCAAAATTATGATTTTATGTATACTTTCTCAATTTTTATCCATAAAAGCAATACTCATCTCCCAGAAAATCCATAGGTACTTTATTTCCCTAGGAGAATAGTTCTACTTTATTTCAAGCATATTTACAACATGCCACTAGGAACCTTTCACACTATTTTCCAAGGGAAGCAACTTTGCTTTTGATCAACCCATGAAATCCAAGGATTCATAGTCCCAAAAGAAAGGTACCACAAACCTTGTTCATAGGTAGCTCTTTTCCGTTAGGTAGCTTTCACACTTTTTCTTTCAAGGGTATCCAATTTTCTCAAGATCAACCTATGAAAACCTAATTAAGTTCCGTAGTACCAAGATAAAGTGCTACAACCCTTGATTTTTAAAGGTAGCTCTTTCCTTTGAGGACTTAAACTTTCAGAAGACAAACAATTTTGGGAGAGAGAGAGAGAGAGAGAGAGAGAGGGAATCAGTACAAGGAAATCACAATAGATTTTGAATGCAAATCTCAGGAAACAAAAGACACAAAACATGAGAGATGAATAGTGAATGAAGGGTCACATGACACACATACCAAGAGATTTCTTAAGATTGTTAAATATCCCAAAGTCTAGACTTTTAGTGAAAATATCAGCTAGTTGATTTTCAGTCCCTACATATTCAATGCAAATAATACCTTGTTCAACCAAGTCTTTAATAAAATGGTGTCTTATATCAATGTGCTTAGTTCTAGAGTGTTGAACAGGATTTTTTGCTATGCTTATAGCGCTGGTGTTTTCACAATACATGGCTAACACATTACTATGTAGGCCATAATCCTTGATCATTTGATTCATCCATAAAATTTGTGTACACTCACTACCAGCAGCAATGTATTCAGATTCAGCTGTGGAGAGGGCAACACAATTTTGCTTTTTATTAAACCAAGAAATCAAGTTGTTACCCAAATAAAAGCATCCACCAGATGTACTTCTCATGTCATCAACACTACCAGCCCAGTTAGCATCACTAAAACCAACAAGGTTGGTATTTGTGTGTTTTGTGTATCACATACCCATAGCACAAGTCTCACCAACATACCTAATTATTTTTTTGACAGCTTTCAAATGAGAGACTTTAGGATTTGCTTGGTATCTAGCACACAAACACACACTATACATGATGTCTGGATGGGTGGCAGTCAAATATAGCAGACTTCCTATCATACTTCTATACAGTGTATGGTCAACACTTTCAGATTTCTCATCTTTGTAAAGTTTATTTGATGTACCCATAGGGGTTTTCTTTTTCTTTCCATCCTCAAGACTGGATTTCTTCACCAAGTTAAGAGCATACTTGGCTTGAGAGATGAACATCCCTTCATGTAATTGCTTTATTTGAATCCCTAGAAAAAATGTTAATTCTCCTACCATGCTCATCTCAAAGGTGGATGTCATGCAATGCACAAATTCCTTTTCTAAGGACTTAGAAGTGGACCCAAACACAATATCATCAACATAAATATGTGCAATTAAAATGTGTTTGTCTTTTCTTTGAATAAAAAGTGTTTTGTCCACTTCTCCCCTTTTAAAACCACTTTTCAAAAGATGGTATGTAAGCCTCCCATACCAAGCTCTAGGAGCTTGCTTGAGACCATACAAGGTTTTTTTTAATTTAAAAACATGGTTAGGTTTATGGGGGTCCTCAAATCCCTTTGGTTGTTCAACAAAAACTTATTCCTCTAGAATGCCATTTAAAAAGGCACTATTCACATCCATTTGTTCAAGAGTAATGTCAAGAAAGCATGCAATGGCAAGAAGAAGACGTATGGACTCAATGCGGGCTACAGGAGCAAAGGTTTCACACTACTAGAAAAATGACCTTTAGTGACGGAACCCAAGCTAAACAGTTAATACAACAAGGAAATAAATAAGAGCTAATAGGATGCTAAGCGGAACACTATACGTAGTGGACAACAACAAGATATACAAGGCACAGCTAACACAAATGCCGTCATCAAAGGAGTGTAAGTACTACAAGAGTTAGAACTACAAGTAGCTAACATGGTAACACAAGTACAAGGTCTATACACATTCCCAAGCGTAGTCTAGTTGACTAGCCTTAAAACCCATCGTCCTTGAAAAATACAAAAGAATAGAAGAGGACATCTAAACCACCTCTTCAACAGCAAAAGCCAGACCAAAAGAGAACTAAGGAGTACTAGCACCGCGAGCCTCAACGAGAAGGACCTGTCCTGCTAGGATCTAAAAACAGTAAAGGGGAAAGGGTAAGTCATAAAGACTCGTAAGCTATCAATGATGCATGACATGGCAATATGCAACACACAAGGCAAGGCATTATCACCAGTATAGAAATCATATATTCAAGATGTACATTATTTGCACATAAGTGTTAGGAAGTAAACCACATAGTATAAGGATATATGGAGAGCCGGGCCGCTGCGTAGTTCCTGCAAGCAAACACTTTCGGGAATGTGCGAGTATCGATGGGTGTGAAAAATATATCTATCTTCCGAGGAGATGCCCGGATAGACACCCAATGAGCAGCGTATAGGTTGGCCAGGGAGCTACTTCCCAGTGGGGTGGAGGCATGTGTGCGGGAGCAAGTATGCCAGCTGGACTCATGCAAATGTCAATTAATGTTTACTCAACAAATAATCAAGTATAGAACGAGCTCGACAAGAGCGAACTCGTTCAAGACAAGTAGATAATTCTCATCAATAACCAAGCAAGGTTGAGCTCGACAAGAGCGAACTCAATATGTCAAATAGGCATTTTTATATATGACATACAAGTTCAAGAATAATGGTCAATCCAATTCAAGAGTCTAGAACTAGTGTTCTAGTGGAACGCATGTAATAACGCATCGTAGGGATAACGTCGTAGGGATTGATTATTGAGCTATTGTTCACTAATGTCAACTCGTCAGTCATTTCTATGAATCCAACCAAGTAGAGTTAAAACACTAATTGTATTCCAAACTCTTTTCTAAGTTAACGAATCGATTAGACTAGGTCATTAATCCAAATAACAACCATAGCTAAGAATAAATTAAAATCCCCAAATTATGGAACCCTAGAATCACGATTCCCAAATAATTGTCGAAAGTCTATGATCCGAGAACAATAGTTATTTCTAACATAGCATAGAACACTTTTAATTCTAGGCTTAGTATCAAAACAAAACAATTAAGTTCATACCCAATAATTTCCAGAAATTCACAACTCACTAAAACATGTTATTAACATGGTAGAAGTCAAGGAGAGCATGATTTAGACATGGAAGAAAGAGGGGGTAGCATGTTATATCTAGCATACAAGACCTAAGGGAAATCAATAGCTTACCTCAAGCCAAGCAAAAGACGAAAGTAAGGAAAACTAATCGGAGATAATCGATCTACTCGACGGCGGCTTCGAAACGGCTGTCTCGGAATTGTAAACGGGTCTTGAAATCACTTGGAAGCCAAACCCTCACGCATTATCTCATCGAGACTCTCACGCACGAACTCTCTCAAGACAAGGGAAGAAGAAGAAAAGAAATCAATGGAAGAGAGGAATGTCTAAGACTGAAGTATGAGGAATCAGCTTAATTAACGTGAGTGGAAAACACATGTCACAAGAAGAGTGAGGGAAAGAGGGATAACAATCTTATTTAGACTTAGGTTAGACTAATAAGGTTCTAATACAAATGATTAAGGTCACTAATGGTAGAGGTTTAGTAAGGGTACAAGAGTAATCAACCAGAAATTGCAGAAAATCCCGTCATGCTGGAATCCTCACTGTTCGGCTGGGATGGCCGAACTTCTCCTTTGTTGTTCGGTTCATAGGGCCGAACATTACCCTAGTTGTTCGGGTGGCAGAGTAGAACAAATTCTCAAGCCAAATGCTGGGTCAAACAGGTCCAAAATTGAAGGTATAACGCACACAAGGCAAACACACCTTGAAGAAGTATAAGAATGAGTACTAAGGGTCAATTAACAATGATAAAAGACTCTCATGGTCTTGGCTAAGTCCAAAAAGATCAAGGCCCGAGGAAGAACAAGCCAAACTAGAGCATGCAAGGCATACGAGTTCAATACGACAATTATGACTCGGCCAAGGAACACAATCAAGTCAAACATGTTAGGGATACTATTAGGATGTTAAACACATATTCAAATCATGTTAAACAAATATAGAAGACATGTTACACAAGTAGGTTTTGGGTTCTCACAACTACCACATTGTGCAAGATTAGTGTGTGAAACGAAAAAGAAAAGGTCGGCTGACAAAAACGAAAGGAAGTTGACCTTGAAATTAGGAATTTGAAGAGAGAGGTTGTTCACAGTTCACTATTGTTGCAAGAGGAGGAGACATTGGCGATAGCGGCGAGAGGTACGACTGTACGAGACAACATGCCAACAACCTCCAATTCGTCGGACAAACGGCGTTGAGTCGTCGACTGAGAGAGAGATAGAGATTATTTGCATCGTTACAGTTTACTGTTATTGTAAGAGGAGGAGACACCGGTGACAATGGCTAGAGGTACGGCGGCCAGCGACCTCAATTCACTTAGGAAAACTAGAGTCGTAATAAAGAGAGAGAGAAAAAAAAAAGAGTATTTGCGTCATTTAAAGTTACTGAGTTAGGGTTTTCACTTTTCCAATTTTGAGTTTAAGTGTGTAACTTCTATATTATAAAAGAGATCAGGGGCTAACTGGCAGCCCAGATCGAAATGTGTCAAACACAACTGGCGGTCCAGATCGATTGATTAATTAGTAAATATGTAAGTTACATATAAACCCCTCAGTTATGAGTTATGTTTGAATTACCTCCTCTACAACCAATAAATATGTAATAACCCTTCGGTTACGTTTTTTTTTAATTATCCTCTCCACAACTAATTACAGTTACGTGAATGCAAGTAGTAGCTAAACTGGTAGGAGCTAAACTGGGAATCTGTTTGTCCCCTTCATTCCGATTTTAGAAAAAAAAAATGGCCAATATACTAAAAATCAAGAAGTAACAAGTTTGGGTTATATTGTAAGAACAAATGATCAAGTAGCCCGTACCTCAAAACTCTTTAACGCCAAGAACAAAAACAAAAAATGGTCTTATTGTCTTGTTGATAATATAATTTAAGCTCAAAGTCAATAAGAATTCAGCAACAAACACTAGGATATAGGAAGTAACCAAAAAAAAAAAAAAAAAGACGTAGGCCTTGCAACATAAATTCTATCCAACTACCAAGAAAATGAGCTAGTAATACAAAGCACAGCTATCAATGATTAGGCGTCGTACTCTGCCTGATAGAACTTGTTCTCTGGATAAAAGTTGGCCACCACTTGATTTCCACCAAATTTTCTTCGATTTAGACCCTGTCGAGCTTTTGTTGTGCTTTCAATGTAAGTGTACTTCAGGAAAACCTTTAAGAAACCATACAAATTTGCATAAGCAGACAAAAAACAAAACTATAAAGATGAATAAAAATGTGATTTACAATGAAAAAGCTAGCATCTTCATTATCAACCTCACTATTTAAATGGATAAAAACTTCTGCTAGCTCTACTCAAAGAGCCCATATTTTAAAGTCAAAAACATTTTAACGATTGAACATATTTCCCATATGTAACCTTAATTATTGATATTCCCTTCGTCCCAAAATGAGTGTCTACTTTAGTCTTCAAGAAAATCAAACAAGTTAGTAACTTTAATAGCACATGGCCAAAAACAAGTTAGTAACTTTAGACATTAAAATTGACGGGCAAATTTAGTGACTTGCTCATTTTGGGATAAATTCTTTATTGTAAAAGCACACATTCATGTTGGGACAAAGGGAGTAGCTTTTGGAAAGGAAAATAAAATATTTGGCCAGTGATGGGAAGTTATAAATGTGTTAGCTTAATTTTTCAAATACGACCATCTACAGGGAGTGTCTCAAAAAGAAAGTATTACAATTTGAGAACAGGGAGTAAAATATCAGAGATAAAAGCTCATCGCTATCTTTCAAGGGATAAAGAACAATCAGACTAACCCTGCCAAGCCCAGGTGATGGTTCGCCATTAGGTTTTGGGCGTGGAATCACCACGTTCACTAGGTTAATTACCTGCAAAGAGTCAACATTGAGATCAACACTTCCTCAAACTTGTGAAATAAGAATTTCAGGGGAATATAATAGACGATTAGGGAAACTTCTGTTTGTATATTAGTGGCTGATTTTGTATAGCAGAATGTGCTACAATAGGCTGTAAAACAGAAAGATATATAATAAAGAAAATCAATAAATCAACAAAAAGATCGGCAACCAAAAAACAAAAAAACACAGATTAACCAAAAACCAAGCATCTGTTACCAAAATTTCCGCATTCTGTTTTCATGTCTTCCAATTTGTCCTCATAGTCCTCGTCATCTTTGAGCTCATCCTCATTAACCACATGAGTTAAGCATAACACCTTGGTGCCAGCTGCACCAGATTGTAACATAAGCCTCTGCAAAGATCAAGTACTAGGAAAACTTTCAGCAGAAAATAAATGGATGAATAGACAAAATGGATTGAGACCGCCAAAGAGTACAACCAATTAATAAAAGTGAAGTCCAATTTTCCCACCTGCAATGCAATTTGTTGCCAAGCGTGTAATAATACACTCTCCTGCTCTGGCTTAGGTCGAGTCTGGCCCTGGTTGGCCCGCCTAACTGTAAGTGTTTTATCGCCCATCTTGATTCCATTAAGTGCTGCACACGCAATATCTGTAACTAAAAGATCCTGGTAGACACAGAATGCGTAGCCTTTCGAGTTTCCCGTCTCTCTGTCCTTCACAAGATCAAAGCCCCGAAGAGCCCCGAAAGACTCTAGCAGCTCCCTGATCTGTGCCTCTGTGAAGTAATATGGTTGCCCTCCCACGAAGATACAGTAAGGACCCTCGAGCCCACTAGCAGAACCAGGTGTTAGTCCAACAGCTGCCAGGTTCAGGTGTGGATTTGTTTGGCTTGGACCAAGCGTAGCAGCCAGCGAAGGATTGTAATAACTAGGTCTTCTGACCTTTACTGGAGCACCCTGAGTATGAACATAATAGCAAAGCAAGGGCAATTGAATCAACGATAAAAACAATACAATTATATAAAGTGAGCCCTTTAATCATGAAAACACTGGGAGAATCTTTCCTCTGCTCAACCATCAAAATGTGAAGGTGTGAGAAGGAGCAAAATAGTTTTTGGGATGTTGAAGAAGGACGAAGACATAGACCAAACACTAATCCTATAAATAGAATAATTTTTTTTTGATAAGTAAAAGTATATATAAATCAAAGCGTCAAAACAGGTGAAGCATCCTTATACACAGGGAGTATAAACAGCAGCTTCTGCCAATACGATTACATACCTCAAATATTATACCATCAAGAGCCATGGCATTACTGGCATCCTCCACATATCTCATCTCCACAAAATCAAACTTCTTCTCATGATTTATATACACATTCACAACAGCATTGCCTACCAATTTAGAAAAAAAGTTAGAAACTGAGATTTCGAAAACTAGGTTATGTAAGTTTGAAAAGTGCATCAATAAATGAACACCGCTAACCTGGACCAGCTGTATTTCCACCAATTGTAGACATAACATGGCTAAAGAAGGTTGCTGCATTCTAAGTCTTTGAAACTTCCTATCTAGAATCCTAAATTTGTCTTATTGAAGAGGATTGAATTCTATACTTATTGACCCAAGGCATTCTCCGCCTCTTGAAATTCTTTCTCAGTCTGAGTGAAATCTGATTGAAAAGGTAGTGATAATAGGTTGATGAATTTGTAGCCTTTCTTTTCTCTTTCCTTATTCTGTTGTAGCAAGTTAGTGCATTCAATGCCCATCATCTGATTGAGAATATTGTAGAAGATAACAAGTGAAATAATGAAAGATTCCCGGAAATGCAAAAAGAAGGGTTTCCCTTCTAATTGTTTAAGCATACTCTACCTTCTAATTGTTTTAGATGCTCCTTAGCCCATAATTGAGTGGCCAACAATTCTATCTTCTTTAACAAGTAGCTCTAAGCTAAAAAGAATAATATGAATTGGCCTAAGAAACGTCAATTTCTATTAGACCCAACCTTCTAAGAATGAACCTTTGAAGACGGCTCCAAGAACTCAGAAGTCTGACCCCGACAAGAGAGAGGGGCTCAGATTCCGTTTGAAGTCTTCCAGAGGATTCTATCTTGGACCTCTATGAAAAGAGGACTGGCTGTGTCCTAATGGAATTAGTCTTATTTCCACATCTCTTGACTAAGAGCTACCGATTTCTCTCTATAAAGGTGCCAATTTTCTGAATCCAATGAGCTCTTCTAAAACTAGAAGACTAAGCTGCTTAAGCTGTTAAGCCAACCTTAGGAGCTGGGAAGCTAACTCTAGGTCTGTGCTTGTTGATTGACTTTTTTTTCATTTCTGGTAGCTCACCAATTTGCACCCCTTTCTACAAAAGGTGAAGCATCTAGTGCCCATTTCATTGAACTTTACTTTTTTTAATTTCACATTTCGATATTTATATTGTAGGAAAACTTCCTTAGCGAATCCTTAGCTACCTACCTTGGAGGGACTTCCTGTCAGGACGATGAGATCATATATGGCTTTCCTTCGGGTCAAGAAGATCATTTTCTTCTCCATGCCTTTAATTTTGCTACGAAATACAACTAGTTGAATTTATATTAGTGAATTTATATATACTTGAATCATCAAATATGTATGCCATTTTCACTGCCCCTATTTACTTTTGCAGATTTTAGGTCACCTTGAAGTGTGAGATGACTTGCTAAATATGATGTGTGATAGAGCTGCATTTTATCAATAAAGAATTACGCAGGAGGCTCATCTGCAAGTTGAGAGACTGACTAGTCAGACGAGAAAGTCGTCTTTATTTTGTTTTTGATAATAGGTGGTTTGTATACTTTTGGAAGCGAAGCTAGTTTCTCTTGTTTTTGGACAATGGATTGCTATATAGTTGTCTAGTCGTTACTATGTTTATGGCAGGATTCACATTTCGTGTATTGAAGACTAGTATTGGTGCATCTATGAACAAAGTTGTATATGTTTTTTAGTTTATAATATGGTCTTCAAAAAAATATGGATGATTATTTTACATGATAGCCATCTACATATTTTGATAGTTAAAAGAAAAACAGCATAATAGTTTCGTAGTTAAACAACAAACCCATTACAGGATAACAACACATCACCTACAAATTATTTTGTAGTTATAAAATAACCCAACAATTACGAATTATTTCATAGTTAAATAACAAATCAACAGCTACGAATTATTTCATAATTAAATAACAACCCAACAGCTACGAATTATTTCATAGTAAAATAACAACTCAATAGCTACAAATTATTTCATAGTAAAATTACACCCCAACAACTACGAAATAATTCGTAGTTAAACAATACCCTAATATCTACGAAATATTTTTGTAGTTAAACGGTAGCCATCAACTACGAACTATATTTTGTAGTTAAAACGCTGAGGTCTTGCGACAAAAAAAAATTCGAAGGTATTATAGACGCATTTGCGACGAAATTTTGCATATGTAGACAAATTATGCCATTTGACGACGAAAACATTTTTCGTCGTCAAATGTCATTAGCGACGAAAGTGATAATTTTGGCTACAAATTTTTTCGTAGCAAAATGTCTTTTTTCTTTTAGCGTCCTCGTCAAGACCGAATCGTACCCCAGGCGATGCAGAATTGAAGAGGTGGCTCGTACGAGGGATCAAGAAGTGACTCCCACCGTTTGCGATGTAGCACTTTGGCCCGCAGAGCACTTTGTTTCCACATTTCCGACCGGAACCCGCTCTGATACCATTTGTAAATTGTATCTAAATTTTGTGTCCGTGCCTATGGCACGGTGTCAATACAGACGTGATCAATGTATTAAACGAGTATGATGCGAATAAATTAGTATATGATTGAAATTTTGTAGGAGTCGGATCAATGTACACTACACACACACAAAATACGACTTCCCGAAAATTAAAGAAATAAAACATTTTATTCACTGTAAAATTTGTAACTCATCCAAAAGGAGTATAATTAAGCATCCAAAAACATTCTCTTTTACACACATCAACACAGTTACACAACACATGTTAACAAAAAGTATAAAATAAATTGAATGAGACAGGATGAACTAATAAAAAACTATTTTGAAATCACAAATATTTCAGACTATTAAAGAGAACTTAGCACACATTTAAAAAAAAGGAAAAAATTAAAATATAAATATTTAAAATTACAAAACTTACGAACAAATGTTTTTTTTAAATAAATCTAGGTCGGACAAAAATTAAATTGATATTGAGTCGATTACGATAACAATTAATTAAGAAACTCAAACTAAATATTAATAATAAAATTAAAATACAAATATTTAAAATTGCAAACATTAATTACAAAACTTACAAACAAATATCTCATTAAAACAACTCAATGGATGCCACCAATGAGCTCTAGCTCAATTGGTACTGCTCACTTCTCATAACGGAGAGGTCGAGTGTTCAAGTCTCACTAGAGACGCCCTGGACTTTAAAACTCTCAATATGGAGGTCGGGTGTTCAAGCCTCTTTAGAGGCACCGTTGTTGTTCAAGTTTTACCTAAAAATATTTCATTTAGCTACTCATATATAATTATAATTATAATTATAGTCTTTCAAATAATTAAAATAATAAAAATTAAGGGTTGGAGTTTGGTCTATGTCCCTCCAACATTAAAAAAAAAAGGATTAAAAAAAAACTCAATGGATGCTTGGGATAAATTAGGAGTGGCAATGTCTAGCACGACACAACACGAAACACGACATGAAAGACACGAAATTGTTAATATATTCAAATTAATATTTATTGTTATATTTATGATCAAATAAGATAGATAATATGAAAACACGATAATGAGATACAAACACGACACGATAACACGAATTTTCACCCCTAGGATAAATTATAGATAACCACCTCATCAACTCAAAAAGAATGATGTGGTTAAAAAATGTATTAGAGGAAAACATTCATGTGACTGTAATTGGTTGTGGTGAGGATAATTAAAAAAAAAACCCATAACTGAGGGGTTATTACATATTTATTAGTTGTAGATGAGGGTAATTCAAACAAACCTCATAACTGAGATGTTTTTATGTAACTCACATATTTACGAATCAATCTGGATCGTCAGTTGTATTTAAAACAATTTGATCTGAGCCGCCAGTAGCCCCTGATCTCATTTATATTTATATCTAGGATTTTCCTATTTTGTTTCTTTATTCATTTATTTTATTTTATTTTTAAAGTTATCGGGCTTATTGGGCTAACCTGATAAAAACCCGATAGTGACCCGAAATTGTCGTGCCTTAACGAGCCGCACGATAACGGCTCACACCCTATAATTTCGTGTCGTGCTATCGTGTCGTGCCACAAATTGACACCCCTATAATTACGTACGACTACAACTTTCGGCACCCCCGGTATGATGATATTTTTGTCACATCAGTTTGGTTCTATTACCGGAAAATGACTATATTTTGTTCTCTCAACTAATTATCTCCGTCAGCCATGGCGGAGATCCACCCAGGGGGTGCCAGATCCACCAAAGACAGGAAAGACATAAATACTGTCCATATGAGGTATGCGAAGAAAACGAAGACGGAATAGAAAAGTAAGGACACCGTTGGAAGCGTCTTAACCAGACGAGCACGACGACGAAAAAATCACTTCCATCTGAGCTTCCAATCGCCGCCACGTGCAACCCAAAGTTTTTGGAGGCAGTAATTTATAGAGACGTGTAGGCAAGACTTCGGCTAAGAAAATCGACGCAACACCGGATCGAAACAAAAAACAAACATCACCACTGTCTGCGTCTTAAGGAGGCGAGTCTGTCGCCATGAAAATCAAGGCCAATAAAGTAGGAATGTGCCCTCACGTGTCGCCTGAAGCTGTTGGCTCCCTGTACGGCTTCGCATGTGCGTGATACGCTCCGACTAGCTAGTTCTGACGCGTTCCACTTATTGGTGTCACTACAGAGGGTTGACATCATCAATGAGGTCATCTTTCAAGCTATTTTCACTCAGTCACCATCTGTTTCGCCAAATTTTCATTCAGCTCCCTCCAACGTAGGGGTGTGCATGATTTTTTCGGAACCGGACCGAACCAATCAAAACTGGACCGGACCAACACTTTGGTTTGGTCCTGGATCTGAATTTTCATAAAACCAGACATTTGGGTTGGTCACGGTTCTCGAACTAAAAACACACGGAACCGGACCGAACCGACCCAATATGTTGTTTATTTATTTATTTTATTATATTATTATATAAGGTATATATATTATCTATATTAATTCCTAATACCTCCTAAGGGGGTGGCCCAGTGGTAGACATGGGGCTTCACAAAGTGTGAGGTTTCAGGTTCGATCCCTTTCCATCCCCCCCCTTAGGTGAAAAAAAATAATATATATATTTTAATTCTTAATATTTTCTTTGTTCTACTTTTTAATTGGTACTCTTTTATTATTTTGTTTCCACCGGTTTGTTATGTTATGAGTTTATAAGTTTGATATTTTTAATTGTTCAATGTTTTTTTATCAAAGGTTTTTAAATTTTTTTATAAAGTTTTAGTCTTAAAAATTTTATTATGTATTTGTATTAAACAGTTAAAAAGTAAAAAATCATAGTATTGGTCCGGTCCTGGTTCTCATACATCTTTGATTGGTTATGGACCGGACCAATGTTTTGGTTCTCATACATATTAGGTTGTCTCCGGTTCTAAATTTTTTTAAAATCAGACTATTGGTCTGGTTCAGGTTTTCTCTTTTTTTCTAAAAAAACTGGACCGAACCGGACAAAGCTCACTCCTACTCCAACTCCATCAGCTGTCGTTATCTTCGTCTGATGTTGTTACCTTCCGTCAAAAAGGGTTAACAAACCATTAACTGGTCCAAACAGATCGGTCCGGTTCACAGCAAGGGTCCAAGACCCGGTTCACCCCTCCGACGGTCGGTTCATACCGGTTCCTAAGCAAATCAGGTATTTTCATTCCAATTTTGCCCTCCATTCTTGCAAATGATGATCATATGAACTCCTTTGCAATAAAATAGTATAATTACGTAAGGGAGCGTAAGTTAAAGATTGTGAATATTCCTATATGGTTACTTTGTTGTTCCGATTTAGCATGAGGCATCAATAACTTACATGAATATGCATGTAATCAATATTTGACATGATTAAGCTATAATTTTGGGACATTAATTTTCTTTATAATTATTGATTATGATAATTAATAATCACGATTATAACTCACCGTTACGTGAGACATCTATAATTGAATAAATTATCATGCTATAAATACATTAAATCACCAATTATGATGATGCATGATACGTTATTTTACACCAATATATGCAATTAAATATCTATATTATAATACAGCTTGGATTACACATGTGCAATTGACTTGGGATAAAGAGAGGCTGAGATCAATTCATTTACCGATATCCTATGGTCTCAATTTCATCTAGATTTCACATGTGCGAAAGGTAGTTATGCAACCCCTCTCCAACTCCCCCACTTCTCCCTACCGATCTCTAACTTCCCCTCTTTTCCCCTCTTTTCTTTTTAATTTTTCTTTTCTTTTATTTGTTTAATAATGAACAAACTCTTAAAAAATTCTAAATATGCAACTCAATTAACATGTCAACTCAATTGTAAAATTAGGGAGGAAATCCTCTCCAATCTCTGCACCGACCCTATTTTTGAAAAAAGCAAAGGTTATATCTGGTAGGAAAGGGGAGTATAGTGTACTGTCTCACTAATCTCCTACATGTCTAAAATTACAATAAAAGTGATAATAATAATTTAAATTGAGTGTATAAAACATTCTTCCGATTTTTAAAAATATCTAAAACACAATTTATTGAGTTTTTCTTTAGGTGGTTTGGGTTTTAAGTAATAAGTATAATTACTAATTTGGAATTCTTCCGATTTTTAACGTTGTTAATAATATGTATAAAATATAAAATACACTTTTCATTAAACACATAGTCACTTTTTATACTAACATAAAAAAAGAGATATTAATTGTTTAGTGTCTATCTTTCTCAAAGAATCTATAATATAAAACATGTTACGCGTTAAAAAAAGTTAAAAAATTAATACCCTTGGTGTATGTGTTAAAAAGTTTATATTTTAACGAAAAGATTATTAATTGTATAAGGGCAAAAGCTCTGTTCCTCCTCAAATTTATAATTTTATTTCTATTAATAAAATTTAACAAGGTATCGTATTTATTAAATAAAATTACAAATAATTCCTAATTTTTTTTTCTCCAACCGCATGAATAATCATAATGTTTTAATTGATTATCGAGAGGTCTAATTTTCTTCAATTTGTTATTTTGACTTTTAAACATGATTATAAAACATATATTGATTTATTTAAATATCACACCCTAAAGACTGAATTACCAATTATAGTGCATGAAGCATTTACACAAAAAGACTAGTATATTTTACATTCGCGATCATATTTATGTCGCCCTTATATGTCTTATGATTTTACTAATCCCACATGAAAAAAGAAAATGCATGACTCACCTACTTATGAAATATGTCATATCAATAGAGTTAATTATACTTATATCGATTATTTATTTGTCTGAGCATGACAAATGGTAATGAAATTACTTTATTCACCGCTACACCTAAATCGCACATGAACTCTCTATACCGATCATGTTTTTGTCACATATGAAGCATAAACTAATTGTTTACGATTTTATCTCGGTCGAAATTTTAATCCCGATAAGTATATATATTGGTGCAAGGCGCACATTATTTCATGTTTTAGTCACACGACTCACACGTAATATAAACTTACGTGTTCGTCAGTATCTCAAAATTGATGTTATTTTCCCGGTCATGCCGATATCAATATTTATTTATTGTCCTATATAAATTGCAAGATGTACACCATCTTATTATCATAAGATTAAATGGACAATACATACCCCAATTTTATTTAAAAGGGGAATGTGTTTGCTTTTCAAATGATGCACTTAAACTTTAAAAAACTCAAACCAAGTCAACTAAGCTTTGGTAACTCCGAGAACCATGTCACTCTCCTTTTAGAGTTGATTTCGTGTTAAGCCATATAGGCACACTTTAGTGCCAACCCGAGTTCCTCCGAAGAAAAACTACAGCGATCATAAGTATTTCTCGACCTCTGGTGAACATTTAAAGTCAATAAGGGGGTCCCGCGAGCGTAAATTCTTGATATCCTTACAACTATTCTGGACGGCCTTAAACACTTTTATGCGATCGACCGGCACCTTGCTCACCAACCGAGTAAGCTAGGCCATGCCCGACCATAGCCGTCAATACTAGGAAGTAAGTAAACAAGTTCTGACCTCCAGGCGTGCAGGACAGGGCCATGCCCGATCTAATTACTACATGGATGCTTGCTAGACAGGGTGGTAGCGACCATACCCACAAAATAACTACTAACTACCCTGAATTCCTAGTGACCAGGTACCACTGTTAGTTGACTATTTCATACCTAAATGATATACTGACAGTAGCTTCAGGGTACAAACACCATACAAGGCCATGCTCGGCTTCGGGGCCGTAAGAGTAGGCCATGCCGCTACATCATCCGGATGCTCGCATAAGCAGGGATCATGCCCACAAAATAGATACTAACTACCCTGGATTCCTAGTGACTCGGAACCACTGTTAGTATGTTATTAATACCTAGGTAATATACAGTTAACAAAGCTGGTAGGCAGCCTCCGGAAAATGCCATGCCCAGTTAACTTGTCGCCAAGGAAGCTGGGCATGCCCGCTTGGCAATTACCTAGATGTCTCCGCAATGTAGTAGCCATGCCTCGATAAGCCTAAGTGTCGAGCAATTAAAATATTTTTATGGTTAATTATGCTCCCCGCCGAGTGTTACTCGCTGTTGAGCTTTATATTATCATCTCGCTTAAGTTTACTCGAGGTCGAGTAGATATTGCTCCTGCTTACGCTTACCCTTCCTGATCGAGTTTACTCGTGCCTGAGCTTTATATTATCCCCCCGCTCGAGTGTTACTCGCTGTTAAGTAGTACACGCGCACCCGCCTCGCACTTATGTTCTCTCTCGAAGTTTACTCGCAGCCTAAGCTCTATATTATCCTCCCGCTAGAGTTTACTCGCGGCCGAGTAGATTACGCTCCATCTGCCTGCATGCTCCCGCCGAATTTACTCACTGAAGCGATATATTATGCTCCGGCCGAAGTTTACTCGTGGTCGAGTAGATTACGCGCCTACATGCGTTTATACTCCCAAAGAGTTTACTCACGATCGAAGCTCTATATTATCCTCCCGCCGAAGTTTACTCGCTGGCCGAGTAGATTACACGCCTACCTACATTTATGCTCCCCTGCCGAAGTTTACTCACTCTGAGCCTCTATATTATCCTCCCGCCGAGTTTACTCAGCGAGTAGATTACGCTGCCTTCCCGCTTACGCTCCCTCGCTCAAGTTTACTTTAGATCGAAGTTCTATATTATCCAATCGCCGATTTTACTCGGGTCAAGTAGACTACAAGTCTACATGCGCTTGTGTTTCCGAGTTTACTTGCACGAGCTTTATATTATTCTCTTCCTCGAGTCCTAGAGTCCGCCGCAAGTATCTTATTTTTGAAAACCCTCACCACGTTGAGGCTATTAGATTTCTTGAAGACCCTCACCAAATCTTGAGGCTATTAGATTTCTGAAGACGCCACCACGCTGGGATGGATTTCCCAAGATCCTCACCATATTGAGGTTGTTGGATTTCTTGAAGACCCTAACCATGTTGAGGGAGGTTGCTTGATTGTAGACTCACCACGCTGAGCCGGCTCGCCTCCTTGAAGACCCTCACCACGCTGAGGTATATTATTGTCATGTTCGAGCATCTCGCGGTTGAGATTTTTATTATCCTCATACTCTAGCATCTCATAGTTGAGGTATATTATCCTCCCGCTCGAGCATCTAGTATATGTGCTTTATATTATCCTCCCGCTCGAGCGTCTCACAATTGACTAGATTATGCTCCCACTGAGCATCTTGGCTGAGCTTTATATTATCCTCTCACTCAAGCTGCCTCACGGCTAAGTAGATTATCATCCCGCCTCAAGCATCTCACGGTTGAGCTTTTATGTTATCCTCTCACGAGTGTCTCACTGCTGAGTAGATTACCCTCCCGCCGAGCATCTCGTGGGTAGCTTTATTTTATCCTCCTACTCAAGAGTCACGAGAAAATTATACTCCCTACCCTTGAGATAAATCCTGAGGAATAGGGAGTATGAGGCTACTGAAGTGCATATATTTAATCTACCTCAAAAGGAATTTGGGCCTCGCTTAGGCAAGGGTGGCTCCACCACTGGCCCACTATGATATACATGATTACTAAATGCTACGGGTCTGGCCCATGCGTGACAAGTCAATTCTAATCTCTTAGGTATAAATAAACACTACTAGCTCATATTAGGGAGATCTCTCTTTTATAGTTTTTCACTTCATACAAGGGGGATACGTGCCTCCTATTTTATAAATTGACCGATAAACATGTCGAGGTTTTGGCGGGGAACCCTCCCCGCTTACTCATGGTGAATTCATTTTGTGAACTACACACAACCAGATATCTGACTCAGACGATGATTCTATCACCGATCCAATCAATAGATGATTCACGTACGATTACGACACCTTATCCATTTAGGGGCGAGTACACCCAAGAAGTATTATTTTTACCCGTAAACGAGTTCGCTTTACGTGTGTGCCTCTACACAATTTTTTCCTTCCCAAACCTAGGGTTAATTCAGAAGGAGGCAGAAAAAAACCAAGGCGATGTATGCGTCTTCAAAGGGCTACCAACTGGATAACGTCCTCCGAGAGACTCCGAAAACGACGACGGAAAACGACCGACGAAAGAAGGCAACAAAGAGAAATCTCACAGCTTCAGTTCATTCTCTTTCTTAGTTTCTTTGACTAAAGTTCTAATCTACCAATTTCACGCATTCTTCATGTCAATCGAGCCTTCATTCATTCTCTTTCTTAGTTTCTTTCTCTCAAGTCACAACTCTCAACTCTCATAGTCTCACTAACGCAATTAACTTTCTATTCAATTCTTCATAGTTTTGATTTTTAAATTATGATTTCTATGACTAATTGACTATTAACATAATGAATCTATGATCTATCTATTTATTCAAAATTAGGACTTTTGATTTTTGAATTTAGGTTTGTATAGTTGATTACTTGATTATTGAATTTGTTTGAATTATTTCTATTTATCCGAAATTAGGACTTTTGATTTTTAAATTTGGGGTTAAAATTTTATGATGAATTTGCAGAAATTTGTTTATTTGTTGTGTTACAATCTCATTGGTGGGAATTGGGATTCTTGAAAGTAGAAATTTAAAATTCTTGAGCTTATATAAAAAAGTAAGGCTTTTTTTAATTCAAAAAATTTAGTTTAATAGCACTAATTTGTGACACCGCCAAAATTTATCTCTAGATCCAATCTTCAACGAGTTTTACTTTTTAGATCTTCTAATCCACTAAGAAAAAAAATTGCAAATTATATAGTATATAGCTCGTCTAAAAGATTTAGGGCTCGTTTGTTGTGGCTGATGACTTATGACTTATGGCTTATGGCTGATAGCTTAAGCTGGTAGCTGAATGACTTTTGGCTGATTGCATGATAGATTGTTTGTTACAAATTGTTGAAAAGTAATTTTTATGAGTCGTTATAATTATTTGTTAAAAAAAAAAACTTGAAAATTAGTATTCATATTTTTATGTATATTTCATAAAAGGATGAAATGAGGACAATAAAATATTTATTAATGAATAGTTGTTTTCATGTTTAAAAAAAAACCAAAAAAGCTTAAAATTTTGGCTTTTTGACTTTTGACTTTTTAATGCATAAAAGATGTTGTACCTTACTTATTGGCTTTTGGTTTATAAGCTGAAACAAACACTTTAAATATGACTTTTCAAAAGTCAAAAGTCACTCTAAATAAACTGTAACAAACGAGCACTTAGTTGTTAAAAAACAATTTAACAGTGTATTTTATGTCTTAACATTATTGCATATGCGGAGAGAGTTATGTGGCAGTATGGTTACTTTCAATACAACGCAAATAATTAATTATCATTCTTAATATTATAAGGATAAAAGCAAATGGAATGATGTAAAATATATTTTTTATCAAGTCATGAGATCTGATATCAATTATACTTGTGTGTAACTCATGATCTGTAAGGTTAGGTTTTTATTTTTTCACTAACTCAATTTCTAAATATATGGTGCATTCTTATTTTATAAAATATAGTATATAGTATATGATATAAATGTATGTATGACTCTTGATCTCATGAAGACTTTTTGTATTCTAGCCATTATGATATAGTATATATTAGCATAAGTCTTTTAACTAAAGGTTTCTTCACAACAACCTTTGCTAAAAACTCTAGCTAATTTGATCAAGAATTTGAACAGTTTGATATTGTGTATTTATGTTGACAAAAACTAAGAAGCGGAATAACCTTTGCTAATATAGATCTTTAAATTTGAGCATGTTATTGATATATGTATGAGCTCATGAGTGATTGAATATATCTCCATTTGGTCAATTAAGAAAGTAATTGATTATGTTCATTTTATTATAATTAGTATTAGTACTCAAATAAAAAGTAAATGATTGTTATAATATAATTACATGAGTTAGTTTGGAGAATTCTTAAGGTTTCCTTTTAAATGATACATATTCAATGCCCTAATGAATGAAATTGATGGACATTTTAATATCACATTAATAACATAATTATAACCAAATTATTGTTTCTCTTTCTCTCCTCCTCCTCTCTCCTAAGACCCTTTGTATTTCCTTTTCATACGTTAATTAATATGGAATTACTACCCCACACAAAAATGAAGGATAAAATCAAGTATACTTGTTATTTTATGCATTAATATTTATATAAAATAAATACTTTTGATAATATTACTTGTAAGTAATAGAATTTAAACAAATATGTAGAGATTTTAATTTATTAAAAGTATTTTTAAAGATAATACACAATAAATCAAACGCAAGAAATTCAATACAAAAAATAAATAAAATGCTAAAATCAAGAGCAAAATAAAAACCAATTTATATGCGGCCAAAATGATTAATATCTTCTATTATTAGTGATTGTAGGATTGTTATGATGATCAATCACAAAAAAAAAGAAAATGGGTAAATATGACATTGCATATTCATAAAATCCAAAAAAAAGAAAGAAAAAAAACGGGACATTGCATATTCAATACTTCAATACGTTAATTTTTTAATTAATTATAAATCTAACTTTTCTTTCTTTAAATGATTTGTAATATCTTTTTTTGCTGCATTAAATAATATATAATCATATTTATAATGGGTTAACTAATATTTAATCAGATAAAATAATTTTTAATTCCATTTAAAATGCTAATTGTTATTTAATCTATTTTAATAAGTTAAATAATGGGAGGGTAAACAAAAACCAATACTATAAAAACTTATACAAAAATCAAAACAAAACTCAAATCAATGCGAAAACTAAGGTCACAATCAATTAAAAACAATATATTATCATCCAAGTAGAAGGAAAATACAAAGACCAAAACCAAAACCAAAATCAAAAACCAAAAACCAAAAACTAAAAACCAAAAACCAAAACTCAAAACTCAAAAATCAAAACTCAAAAATCAAAAATCAAAAATCAAAAATCAAAAACCAAAAACCAAAAACCAAAAACCAAAAACCAAAAACCAAAAACCAAAAACCAAAAACCAAAAACCAAATACCAAATACCAAATACCAAATACCAAATATCAAATATCAAATATCAAAAAATCAAACCCAAAATAAAAAATATAATTATAGCAAAAAAATAATCAAAAACCATAAACCATATATGTAATAAAAACCTAAAACAAATCTAGAAGATTATAATCCTACGAAAAAAGTTTAAAAGAGTCATCTTTAATCAATATGGTCAAGAAAACTGAAAAATCTAATTATGGTATGAGGAGCAAGGCGAGAAAAAAAATTTCTCTTGTGATGTCTCTACGTGATCAAAAGTCGCGGGAAGAAGTTAATTCTCTTGGAGTAGGGGCTCCCTGAGTAAGATAATTGACATTAGTAAATTAAAATGAAAATTAAAGTGAAGTACACAAAACTCCTCCATCACGACCACCGTGCTAGCCGACAAAACGTAAGAATGAAGGGTGGAATAGAAATCGTCAAATGGAGATATATTCAATCACTCTTGAGCTCATGCATGTATCAATAACATGCTCAAATTTAGTGATCTATATTAGCAAAAGTTCCTTCTTCCTCCTTCTATTGACATTTGTTTTTGTCAAATTAAATACACAATATCAAACTCTTCAAATTTTTAATCCAATTAGCTAGAGTTTTTAATAAAGGTTGTTGTGACGAAGCCTTTAGTTAAAAGACTTTTGCTAATATATATATACATATATTATAATACCCCTTATTATATGAATTATTACTAAATATTATTACTCTGTATTAGTTAATGGCTAGATTACAAAAAGTTTTCATGAAATCAAGAGTCATGCCCCAAGAATTGAGATTTAACAAAAAAATGATAAGATGACACAACCATAATATTCCTCACCAACTTTGAATATATATAGATTTTTTTGAAATGTATCTCTTTAAAAAGACTCCCAACTTGTATACCCTATTTTAACAAGATAACACTCTAAATCAGTGTTCTAAAACTCCTCGCTTAGCTCCGCCTAGGCCCCTCTCTACCGCCGCGATTTTCTTAGTTGTCGCTTAATCGACCAAGTCGGCGTCTATGTCAAACCTCGTCGACCTTAATTTATTTTTGTAGCTTTGATTTTGTGGCATGCAGTGATCGGAGAAGGAAGGAGGGCAAACTGGAGAAGAAAGGGGGAGTGGTAATGGTGAGGCGAGAGAGGAATGGTAATGGGGGGCGCGAACTGGGGTAATATTTTTTTTGTTTTTAGTTCTAAACTTGGCTGGTTTATTGTTTTGGGGTTGTTGAGAATTGAGATTAATGGTAGGTTTGTATATTTTTGTTCATTTTATAAATATAGACAAGTATTTGATAAAATTACAAATATAAAAAAAATTAAATTTGTATTTAATGTGGTTTATCGATCTTTGATGTAAATTATCAAAAAAAATAAAATAATAGTAATTATGCATTAATTTTAAGTCCCGATTACACCTCGACTAGTCCCTTAGGTGCTAGACACTAGTGTGCCGCCTAACAACCGCCTAACGATTTTTAAAACCTTGCACTAAACACGCACTAGGCTAAATAACCTAATTGTACAACATTCAACATACACAGATCGTCATAGACTCATAGCATAAGCCTTACTATACTTCCTCCCTTCCCCAAAGTATCCACATTAAAAATTATATTTCTTTTCGTTCTGATCAAAGAGTCAATAAATCTATTTGAGCATGTTTTACTTACTTCTTTCGTTCTGGTCAAGGAGTCAACAATTCTATTTTAGCATATTTTAATTAAAAAATCCACTTTCAAAATTTAAGACATAAAAGTATAATTTTATTATTAATGGGCTATTAAAAATGTTATTTTAAAAAAATTACTTTCAAACGGGAGCTTTTTGTCCAAAACGGAGGGAGTAATAGTCATGATATTAGTATTATTGACTTGGTATATTAGTAAAAATGTTTAAATACCGATAAAATACTTATAACGCACGTGCATAGACTGTCAATTGTAACTCATTACCTATTAACTCATCCAACCAAACCCACTAATTACCCAACCCATTAATATTTTTAGGTTGAAGCGGGTAACCCGTTTTGACCCAATAATATTAATGGATCGGGTCTGTTTAAAACGGTTCTAACCCATTACTCATTTCGACCCATGACTTTTTATGCTATAAATTGATTTTTTTAAAGGAATTTTTTTGGATTGAGACGGGTCGACTCGCTTTAACTCATTACTCATTTCAACCCAACTTATTTCAACCCGTTTGACAATAGGGTTCTAATGAGTTTTGACCTGTTTCAACTTATTACTCATTTTAACCCAACACAATTCATCCAATTGTCATGCCAACACATGCACAATGAAGATGATATTTTATATAGAGTATAAACATAACTTTAGAATATAAATTTTAGGTGAAATATTTCAAAATAAAAAAAATTGGCAAATTTCTCCCAAGTCCTAATCATTCATTTTCAAAGTCTCCTCCTAACGACATGTTTGGCCAAGTGAATTTATTCCATGAAAATAACCATACAATTGATATTTCTACAAATTTATTATGCCTAAAATGAGATGATAGTAATATCGCTATATAAGGTAGTTGGAACTTCCACCGTTGCATTAAGGACAAGGTCAGGTCCCGGGGAGGCGGGGAGTTAGATGGAAAAAAGATATTTTATACGCATTCATTTTCAAATAATTGTTCATATTTTTTTTTTTGACTCGATACATTATTTAAGAAAAAAGTAATTAATTGCATTATAAATATTGAAGTAATGTATTGTCTTTTTTAATGTCTTTGAACATGTTGTTATAATTAAAGTATGTAGAAAAAAGTAAAGATAAAATGCTAAAAGTATTTTCTTAAAAAGAAAAGTTTTAAAATAGAAATATTATTTTATAACGAAAAAAAAGGAGAGGACATTTAATTAAAAACCGAGGGAGTTTTTTTTTTCTTTGAGATTTTCACAGTGAGTGATGTTTATAAAAAGGTACTCACGGATAAACAGTCACCGTTTGAAAGTCAATTTTTTTAAGAAAATAACATGTTTAGCAGTCTATTAATAATAAAATGACACCTTTATACCTTAAGTTTTGAAAGTAGACTCTTTAAATGAAACATTATAGTAAAATGGAATAATGAACATTTTGTCCGAAATGGTGGGAGTAAATCATATATTCATATATAATCCCCTCAACTAGATTGAGTTTAAATTGCCCCCTCAACTATAATGGTTTCTCTAATCGTACATTATATATACACAATGTCGTTTGAGCAGACGGAGATTAATTCTCACCAAAAAAAACTCAAGTGATCATCTTCAGGTATTATTTTTACAATAATATTTTTTGGTGTTTTAATTGATTATTTTACCCTTATTATCCGAAAACTCTATTTGTAGGGCCTATATACGAGATAAGTGATTGAAACACTAAAAGTGCATCATCATACAAAAACTAAAAATGATCATGTGAGTCTCATATGCACATTTTTTGTTAACTCAGACTATAATGCCTAAATAGAAGGTGTAATTAAAAAAATGTTATAGTTTAGGGGGTTTTCAAACTTGATCTATAGTTATGGGATTTATCAGTAACTTACCCTATAGAAAAAAATAGGCAAAGAAAAAGGAGTCCTATATTAATGAAGATGAGGGAGGTGAGAGGACATTTATCAAAGTTGTGGTGCTAAGCCCTTCGGCATTTCCCTGGGGAATGTGCATGCAGTAGAAGCTTCCATAGCTGTCTCTCTCAAAACACAACACCCACAAATTTCTGGATTTTTCTTGTTTCACAAACGTTTTCACTTTGATAGAGAAAGCCCTAGAAAGCAATTGATGAAGACAATGGGATTTAGAGTAAGTCTCCTATAGGAGGGTCTTACGGATCTTAATTTATAAAATAAATTTTCACTCACTTATACTTTAATCCACGAACACACGATAGATCGGATAGAAATGATTCGCTTTATAAAAAATATTTGTAATAAGTCTTACACAAACTCGGTTTCTAAATAGGAGTTTATCTTTCCTTTTAAGATGGTTCAAGAAAAAAAAAGGGTATTTAGTATTTCCTGTCAAGGTAAACCAAATCTGGCTTCCCGACATTCAAACCTTCACTATTATTAATGAAAATAGATTCGATTGTCTAAACTTCATGCATATCTATTTTCTTGATAATTTTGTGGATGCTTTGTATACACAATCTATAACTATTACTAAAACAGAAGCCGCTGCTGCCACGTGGCGGCTTTCTGTAAAAAACTAATTTTTTAAAATGAATTTTGTGATGCCACGTGTCACCATTAAAATAGTAAATGTTTTTTTTATTTTTTTCAAAATTGATTAATTTAAGATAAAAATCTTAAATCTAATTAGATAAGATAAAAATCTTAAAACTAATTTGATTTTATCCTATTTAATTTATACAATTTTAATTTGACTGAAACTCTTCAATTTTACTAATCTATTCATTATCTATTAACTATTATTTAAATATAAGTCGCTGCTGCCACATGACGACTTTGTGTTGAATGCATAAAGTTTAAAATGAATTATGTGCTCCAACGTGTCAACTTCTTGTGAAGTTGCGATTTTTTTTTCTTTTTCTTTGCTGTCAAAAATTAAAACCGAATAGATTTTAAAGTTGGTGTCTCCTTTATAAATGTTTTTTTTTGTTGCCAAAATCGGTTAATACGAGATAGATTTTTATCACATTTGATTTAGACGTATTTCACTTGATTAAGACTCCAAATTTTAATGGTAAAAGTGTTTTTTTGCGAATTGAAAATTATTAATCTATTAATTATCTATTAACTATTATTTAAATAGAAGTCGCTGCTGCCACATGACGACTTTGTGTTGAGTGCATAAAGTTTAAAACGAATTATGTGCTCCGACCTGTCAACTTCTTGTGAAGTTGCGATTTTTTTTTCTTTTTCTTTACTGTCAAAAATTAAAACCGGATCGATTTTAAAGTTGGTGCCTCCTTTATAAATGGTAATTTTTTTTTGCCAAAATCGGTTAATACGAGATAGATTTTTATCACATTTGATTTAGACGTGTTTCACTTGATTAAGACTCCAAATTTTAATGGTAAAAGTGTTTTTTGCGAATAGATTTTATTAATTCTCATAGATGTAATCTTTCAATTACATATTCATATGATCAATTTTGAATATGTCCATTATTTTTCGTTGTTTTCATATTATTTTAATTAAAAATTTTAACTATTTATTACAAGTTTAGAAAAATCATCTTATTATAAATAATTTTTACAAAAAAAAAAACTATTAAACCGGATATATTTTAAAACTGCTACCTCCTTTATACATGGTAAAAGTTTTAAAACTATATATGTACTATATATGTATTTATAGTATTATTTTAAACCGGATAGATTTTATTACATTTGATTTAGATTAGTTTAATTTGATTAGGACTCCTCAATTCCCATGGTAGAAGTTTTTTAAGTTTTATTATTTTACAAAAACTCGATCAACTTAAAATATATATTATCCAATTTAATTAAACGTGTTTCACCAACACTATAAACAACCACTGCGAAATACTTCCTCTCCATCAAACACCTCCTTGACGAGTCTGTCTTCGTGGTACTTCGCCTTCCCTCCCTCCGTCTTAAACTCACACTAAGAATAATTGTTCGATTTTATAATTCGCATGAATTTTCGGTTTGATGATTTGATGTGATCTCACGCTTTATTTATTTATTTATTAATTATGAGGATATCTTGCTGTTGTTTGTTCATTCAAATAGCTTGCAGATTATATCTACAAAAATAAGTTTCAGAAACAACACTAAATCAACCGTGCATCGCACGGGTGATAACCTAGTAAAATGCTAAATCAAAGAAAGTGACAAGACTTTTGCCACGTCAGCTAGAAGCCATCTCCTTAAGTTTTTATTTTTTATTAATTAGGTAAAAAATAAAATTTCTGTTTAGTCCACTTTCGTAGATTTTCAATTATTTTAGTTTACGGCAATATTATCAAATAATGCATCGTGATGCATTAAAATGGACTTTAGTCATTTAATAACTAGTTTTATACCCGTGCGTTAAACGCACGGACATATATATTTTTCAATTAAATTATACTCAGTTAAATTATAATCAAGCAAAATGAAGACAAAAAAACAAAACTAAAAGAAGAGATTATTTCAATGAATAAAAAAATATCATTTGATTCATTTGATTAAAAATTAATATGAAAATAAAGAAATATATGTGTCATTTGATTAACAATAATAAAATAAATAAATTGGAATAACTGCAATTTATGAAAATTAAATAAATAATTAAAATGAAAATACAAAAAATGTGTATCACTGTGTATGGATTTTTAGTAGTGATACGTCGATTTGGATTCACGATGCATTAATTTAGAATTGCAATACATCGCTATGAATTGGAAATAGACCAGTTTGAACGTGAGGCATCGATTTAAAATCGTGATGCACTACTATGGAATGAGAATGACAATTACACAATTTTGAATCATGCATGGCAATGTATGAACTGATGCTTATCGCAAGCATATCTGATTCATTAAAGGTATACGCATCCTTTCATATCAAAAATGTTTTTTTTCCGATTAAAAAAGCATAGTGGACATTGGTTGAATAGCTGTCAAAAGAGACCGACTCAATTTTCACCATATTCTTTTCAAACCCTTAAAAGACAAAAAAATATAAATGGGTCTGACGTGTTCATAAACCGACACATATTAATTGAATGACAAAACTTACTCTAAACAAATTTAATTGACGATGATCGATTGAAAATTGACTCAAATAATTCTATTTGTAGTGATTTAAGCCTGTTTATGACTTATTTCAATATCAATAATCAATAACAATTAAAAAGATAAATTTAATCTCTTGGCTTTGTTACTTCGCCCCACTCACGGATATTAAAATGACATCGTTTTAGAGTTTTTAATATATATATATATATATATATATATATATATATATATATATATATATATAACTCTTGTCTTGAGTCTCGCTACCTCTTGTCATGATATTTATTTCAGCAACCTTGCCCTCTCACCGAAGAAAAAACAAACTATTAACCCAACTTATGGAACCAGATCTCATTTTAGTTTTTCTTCTTCACTCTCTTTACCCATTATCCCTCTCCTCATTCTCTATCATCGAAAATATAGAACTCTATAAAAGGGGATCATCAAGATAACTTTTCAACTGTGATTACTTGGGCACTCTACAATTTGATGTAAATCTAATTACTTTTCGAACACAACGACAAATCAATTCATTCATGATTAAATGGTCGGTTTATTTTTTTTTAAAGAGAGGTAACTTTGCACTTCCGAAACATTTCCTATTTGTTAGAGGAAAAATTATGCTCCAATATTGTTTGTTTCGTTTTGTTATTTACCATTATATAATTCTTGTTACTTGAAGTATTTGTTAAATTTTATTTATTTTAAATCGATATATTTTTTAGATCTGTCAGTCATTTATAATTAATCATGTGCATTCGTGTTTTAGATGAACTTTTAATGAATTTTAAATTTTGAATATGATGAAATGGACAACAAAATTTCAAATCTATATAGTTTTGTTGGTCAGTCATATATTTAATATCAATAATGAGTATTTGTAATTTTGTTCATAATATTTATTTTAAGAATTTTGGTCTGATGAAATAGACAAAAAAAATATTCATATATTTCATGTAGTTATAATGAATTGTGAGTTTTTGTGATTTTATTGAAAGTATTTGTTTTAATAACTTTTAATCTGGTTAAGTAGACAAAAAAATCATAAATAAAATCATATATATATATATATATATATATATATATATATATATATATATATATTAGACATTCAGTTAGAATTAATTGTGAGTATTTGTGATTCCTTTCATTGAAATTTCTTGCGCAAAGTCATCCATGATTTTTCTGAAGTTTATTTGGCAACAATGGAAAACTAACGGTTGTATGCATAAAATGGTGTGTTTTGATAACAAAGCAATGAATGCAATGGTTCTAGTTTCTAGGCTCTAGTTTCAAGAAGTTATAGGTATTCAAATTTGTATTATTTAATTATAGGATTCATTAAATGTTTGTTATAAATAGGGGTTACTATTTTAGGGATGCAAATTTTGACGGGAAATTACTATTTTTAGACTACCTAGGCTTTATATATATATATATATATATATATATATATATATATATATATATATATGGAGAGGCTATTTCCACAATTCTACTACAATTATTGTTTATCCATTATATTCTTATTTATTGTATTAAATAAATATATAAATATATGTTTAGACAAAACTACCCACTAAATACTTGTCTATTTTAAGTTAACTAATCAAGTTACTTTCCTAATTATCTTTTAACATATTTTTTAGTTCAAACATCAATGAAAAACATAAATATTCCAATATTTTTAAAACTTTATTTAATGGTTTTATTACTTAATCTTATGCCTAGAGTTATATTATAGGATCAAATAATTATTTGGTCCCTGAACTATCCAAAAAATATGTGTTTGGTCCTGCAACTTTTTTTGAAATGTGTTTGGTCCTTAAACTCAGTTTTTGCTAAGAGATTCCTCCCTCATAGGGCTATCGTCAGTTTTGCCATCAAAATTTTATTGAATTCTCGAATTCACCCTTATTAATGTTAATGGTTGAAAACTCATCCCCTTAATTTAATTCATTCTGGATAAACCCTAAGTTGAACAATACTCAAATTTAGTAATTAAATTGAAATTTTGAGTTCAAGGATAGTTGGGGATTCCAATTTTCGAGCCCTATGCTTGGATTTTGCATAGGGATGATGGCTTGTAGGTGTGCTCCAGAATAGTATAAGTGCACAACCTTCATCAAAATGGAGACAGAGTTGTGACTCGAGCAATTACAAGTTTGGCCGGAATGGATGAGAATACCAGATCTTGGAGAAAACAATGTCTACAGTATTGCAGAGAATGGAGATGTGACTGGAGCAAGGGCAGATCGCGGACAAGGAGGTCGGTTAAGCTGTGAAGATCGATGGCGATTAGGGATGTTTCTGGTCGGATCTTAACATGGGTCTTGAGATGCCAACTGGCTGGAGTTGGAGCGTCGGAACATGAGAACGAGAAGGATGAGGCCAACGACTCTGGAAGGAGAGAATAAATCGACACTTATCGATGGCTATGGAGGAGATTGAACTAAGAACGACATGAGAAATGAAGAGGCCGCCGGATTTGAAGGCTGCAACGAGTTCCTAGGGCAGCTTGAGGTCGGAATCTGAGAAGACGAGGTCAAACTTCGCCGACAATGGAGGGGAAGGAAAGGGTTTGGCCAAACATGGTTCACGGCAGGCAGAGATGATGGCTTTAGATGAGAGTCATTCTATGCAGCTTGGCCTCCCAAATCAGCTACTCATCCTCTTTCTTTTAACTCGACTGTGATAGATCTATTTGACTTAGGAATTACATACAAGTGGCTTGTCTTCCTTGATCATTGCGGTTAGAACGACCGTTCCCTTAACTCTTGAATCAACACAGCCATTCGATCTGGTAGCTGGCACCTTTGTTCATCCTTTTTTTTCTTTTTTTCTTTGTTCTTTTTATTTTTATCTTGAACCACTAACATTACTAAGGGAAAATCCGGGTTTTCAATTAAATTTTGACGGCAAAACTGACGATAACCTCGTGAGGGAAGAATCTTTTAGCAAAAACCGAGTTTAAGGACCAAACACATTTTGACTCAATAGTAAAATCATAGTATGACATAGTATCGTAAAAAAAATTCCTTCCTTTAAAATTGATTCAGAGTTTTAATTCTTGAGTTGATTGAAACCAATATTCAGTTTATTACCTACCATATTATTTTTATTGAATTGATATTTTTAAATAATATTTTTTAAACTAAGTTAAATTATTTTAGTTTTGATAATAAGAAATTCATTATTTTCTAAATTTTTTGGTAGAAAATGCATTATTTATATTATTTTTATGATAATGGTATATGAGACGAGAGTGATTAGAAAAATTGACTAAACATATTTAATACAAAAAAAACACATTTTTTAGAATTAAAATCTAAAATTAAAAATAGAATAATTATGTTCTTTTCTCATATTTGAACAAAAAATGTTGTTAGAGGTAATTAGGAAAGTAACTTGATTAGTCAACTTAAAATAGACAAATACTTAAAGGGTAGTTTTGTCAAAATATGTATTTATTTAATGTAATAATTAAGTATATAGTGGATAAGCAATAATTGTAGTGGAAGTACCCTCTCCCTTAATAATATTATAGTAAACTAATGCAGTTGAAAATCCACCAAAATGTATTGGCTCACAATTTTCTCTTTTTATTTTTGCGGAAGCCATCTCCTTAATTTTTAGGATAAAATATCAAAAAGTCCCAAAAATTATGAAATTATTCTCCTATCTAAAAAGTTTCAAAGTTAAACTCTTAATACCAAAAAGTTCAAAGCTTAACACATCTTCTAATATTGTTATAGTATGAGGTTTTATTTGAAAGTAAACTTATTTTTAACTTCAATCATTTTAATGATTCTATATTTTAGATAAAATAATAATAATATTAATAATAATAATAAAAATAACAACAACACCAACAAATAACTAACTAATATTAATAAAAATAATATTTAAAAAATTGCTATTAATATTATTATTGTTATTAATAAAATATTATTAATAATAAATAAATAATAAAAAAAATAATAATATTAATATTATTGTTATTATTATCACTACTATGACTACTAATATTACTGCCACAATTTCATAAAAATGTAAAGGTTGACTTTTTAAATCTTAGTATGAAAAGATTAATTTTATATTTTAGAGATTGAATAGTTGTTTTGAGATCATTGTGAAATGAATTTCGTAAATAGATTTTTGGGAAAAATACAATAATGTTAATAAATATAATAATATTACTATTATAATAATAGTATTATATTGTTATAATAATAATAGTAGTAGTAGTAGTCGTAGTAGTAGTAGTAGTAGTAATAATAATAATAATAATAATATCCAATACAATTCTTCTCATCATTGTCATAATTGAAAAAAAAATAATTTTTTGTCCGAATGAAAGTTTTTAACATAATGACATTTGTAGATATGTTCAGTTTTGGACTTTTTGATATTAAAATAATGATTTTAGGACTATTTGGATACAAGAATTATTTTTGGAACATATTGGATAAGTGAATTTTTGTGTGGGGGCTTTTTAGTATTTTTCCCAAAAATCTATTTACGAAATTCATTTCACAATAATCCCAAAACAACTATTCAATCTCTTAAATCTAAAATTAGTCTTTTCATACTAAGATTTAAAAAGTTAACCCTTACACTTTTATAAAAGGGGTATACTTAATACATCACCTATAAAATGCTTAATACAGCACTTTTTTAAAATGTTTGACCAAAATACCCTTTACATAATTAAATTTTTTGTTTTTTTATTAAATTTAATTTAACAATTCTAAATTTAAAAATATTTTAAACACAATTAATTTACTAATTAATTTGATTTAGTAACTAAACACAATTAAATTACTAATTAATTTTTTTTAAAAAAATTGTAAGGGTTTAGGACCGGTTTGGCAGCAGTCCAAAAAAAAAAAAAAATTTAGGGTGTAGGACTGGTTTGGCAGCAGTCCTAATCAAAAAAAAAATTTTTTTTAATGTTTTGGACTGGTTTGGCAGCAGTCCTAGCCAAAAAAAAAAAAAAATTTTTTTTGAAGGTTTTGGACTGGTTTGGCAGCAGTCCGAACCAAAATTTTTTTTTGTTTTTGGGTTTAGGACTGGTTTGGCAGCAGTCCTAACCAAAAAAAAAAAAAAATTTTTTTTAAGGTTTTGGACTGGTTTGGCAGCAGTCCTAGCCAAAAAAAAAATTTTTTTTTGAATGTTTTGGACTGGTTTGGCAGCAGTCCTAGCCAAAAAAAAAAAAAAAAATTTTTTTTAAGGTTTTGGACTGGTTTGGCAGCAGTCCTAGCCAAAAAAAATTTTTTTTTTGAATGTTTTGGACTGGTTTGGCAGCAGTCCTAGCCAAAAAAAAAAAATTTTTTTTTTTAAGGTTTTGGACTGGTTTTCCAATTTTTTTTTTTGGGTTTAGGACTGGTTTGGCAGCAGTCCTACCCAAAAAAAAATATTTTTTAATTTTTTTTAGAGCAATTGGTCCACAATTTGATTTTAAATTAATTATTAAATTAAAATAAAAAAATTAACATTAATTTAAATTTAATAAAACACAAAACATTAATTTAAATTTAACAAAAAAACAAAAAAAATGAATTTACGTAAAGGGTATTTTGGGAAAAGCATTTTAAAAAGTGCTGTATTAAGCATTTTATAGGTGCTGTATTAAGTACCGCTGTTTATAAAATTATGGTAGTAATATTAGTAGTCATAGTAGTGATAATAATGATAATAATATTAATATTATTAAAATTATTATTATTTATTAATAATACTTACATTATTAATAACAATAATAATATTAATAGATTTTTTTAATATTATTGTTATTATTATTAGTTAGTTAGTTATGTTTTGGTGTTGTTGTTGTTTTTATTATTATTAGTAATATTATTATTATTATTTTATCTAAAATATTAAATCATTAAAATTATTAAAGTTAAAAATAAGTTTCATTTCAAATAAAACCTCATACTCTAACGATGTTAGAAGAAGCGTTAAGTTTTGGACTTTTTGGTATTAAAAGTTTAACTTTGAGACTTTTTAAATAGAAGAATATTTTTTGAAACTTTTTGTATATGATTTTTTTTTTTTGTGTGTGGAACTTTTTGATATTTTCCCCTTATTTTTATGGTCTGATAAAGGAAAAACAATTTGCTCGATCCCTTAATTTACGGGTGAGCAGATCTTTTTATTTATTTGTTTTCTTATAGCATATTTATATTTCTAGACCAAACTGAATTAATATATTTGGACTGAATTGGTAAAAATTGGAATCACCTTTATAATTTGAATTCAGTCCTAAATTTTAGTAGAACCATGCAATTTGTACCGTTACGATTTTAAACTATAAAATTGTTTAGAATCGAACGGGACCAATAGATATTATATCTATATTATAAAATAGTTAGATAATTGACTAGGTTATTCAGATATTGAAATTAAACTATCTTAAAAAATTTAACGGTTGAGATTCACACTCACCCTCATATTTATATGTGCGAATAGTTATTCATTTTTAACTTCCTATTTTTTCTTTCCTTATTACAAGTTACCCTCTACAATTAATATTATAAGTAGTCATTCTTTTTTCTTCTCCCTATATTTTATCTTCATATTACAAAGTCACGCCCTACGATTAATCTTCTGAACAGTAACCCTTTATAAAACATTAATCCCTCAACTATCACTTGAAGCAATATATCCTTCAACTGTAACATTTTTTTTAAAATCGCACCTTCTATTTAGGCACTGTAGTTTCAATTGACGAAATCAGATATACTGGGACCGTGCCATAGACACGGGCATGAAGATCTATTATATTAATAAATTAGAGTAATCTTTATATTAAAAAATAAGTTCAACCCTAAACCTTAGTATAAATAGTTCATTTATATTTATTTTTACTCACTTTTGTTTAATAAATAGTTCATTTGTTGAAGTGGGTAACCCGTTTCGACCTAATAATATTATCGGATCAGGTTGTGTTAAAGCGGGTCGGGCCCGTTAACCATTTCGCCTCATTATTTTTTATGCTATACATTTTTGCTTTTTGGGGGGAATTTTTTGGGTTGAGACGGATCGACCCGTTAATTACCCGTTTCAACCTAAGTCATTCCAATCCAACACATTTCAACTCATTTGACATTTGGGCTCTAATGGGTTTCGACCTGTTTCAACCAATTACTCATTTCAAACCCAACTTAACCCACCCAATTACCAGGCCTAGCTAGGGACTATTAATTTTCATCTCAATAAATATATTGTCGCAACAACCAAGCCAACCTACATATTTTTGGCCACATAAACTAATTTTAAAAAAAATTAAAATCTCTAGAATTTCTTAGATTTTAATGTTGATGTTTGAGTGGTATGATTCTATATCTCTATGATAGCTAAATTTTACCATCACGACACGTCCACTTCAATAATTCCTATGAATAAAATTATTAGAGTAATGCTAGAGCTATTCAATGAATACTCAAATTTGTGCACCAAATGATGTGGTTTCCAATGTGTCATCTTATTTGGTATTTTATGGGCTCCACTATAAGTTAAAAAGTTATGTTAACAATATGACACATTAACACATCCAACCCAACTCACTAATTATCCAACCTAACTCATTAATATTTTTAGGTTAAAGTGGGTAACCCGTTTTGACCCAATAATATTATCGGATCGGGTCGTATTAAAGCGGGTCGGGCCCGTTACCCATTTCGCCTCGTTATTTTTTATGCTATACATTTTTGCTTTTTGGGGGGAATTTTTTTGATTGAGACGGGTTGACCCGTTAATTACCCGTTTCAACCTAAGTCATTCCAATCCAACACATTTCAACTCATTTGACATTTGGGTTCTAATGGGTTTCGACCTGTTTCAACCCATTACTCATTTCAAACCCAACTTAACCCACCCAATTACCAGGCCTAGCTAGGGACTATTAATTTTCATCTCAATAAATATATTGTCGCAACAACCAAGCCAACCTACATATTTTTGGCCACATAAACTAATTTAAAAAAAAATTAAAATCTCTAGAATTTCTTAGATTTTAATGTTGATGTTTGAGTGGTATGATTCTATATCTCTATGATAGCTAAATTTTACCATCACGACACGCCCACTTCAATAATTCCTATGAATAAAATTATTAGAGTAATGCTAGAGCTACTCAATGAGCACTTAAATTTGTATACCAAATGATGTGGTTTCCAATGTGTCATCTTATTTGGTATTTTATGGGTTCTACTATAAGTTAAAAAGTTATGTTAATAATATGACACATAGAATGCCACATCATTTAGTACCCAAAATTGAGTGCTATTAGAGTGGCCCTAGCATTACCCTTAAAATAAACTACACATTAAACCAATATAAATAATCAAGTCAATTATTTTTTCTTAAATTGTACGTCGGGTTAACTAGTACGATTATTTAGGGACGGAGGGTGTATTAAAAAACATTGTCAACCGAACGGCGATTATAAAGCTTCCTCTCCATTTGTATTATAGTACTTGTAGACGCAGATATTGATAGCTTAATCATAAAAACAAAATAACAGCATCATCATTCATAAGATCTAGTAATCAATGGGTTCAACCATCATTGAGAAGACTCGCTTCTTGGATCGTGAATCTGGAGCTCCATGCCCATCTCCATATTCGTATATACATTCTGCAATCCGAGCAAGGTAAATAGCAGTCTTCACGAAAGGAGAATCAGCCAGTTGATATTGGTTCAATTTCGTCCATGCTTCTTCAATTAAACTTCTTATCCGTTTACGAGCATTTTCCTCAGAAACACCACTTTCCCTCATGTAACATACTATGGAATTCGCGGTTTCACCTCTGTCTGATTCCGCCTATCCATCAAATTAAACGTTAAAGAAATGTTTGCATATATAAGCTGTAATAATGGGTGATAATTGCTTGTTTACCGTTGAAGTAGCCAAGTCATTGCATAGTCGAAAAATCATGGATGACCATTTTAAAAGATCATGGTGTTTCCGTAAAAAATCTATTGGTGTCTCTTTCGTAATCTCTTGCCCGGTTAAGCAGTAGGCATGCACTAGTAGGACGACACCTGAGACTGAACGCCATCCATTGTCGAGATAATCCTCCAGCGTTGGTGTGCATTTTTTCTGATTCCACTTTGCTTCCACCAAGAATGTTTCACATAAGTCTGCCCACTGAATTTATAGATGAAAGTGACAATTAATCACCACTCGACATATATTCCGTCATAAGAAAAAGAAGATGAAGAAAATACTTCATTCGGAAATGATGATTTTGCATGGGTTTTCGGATGGAAGGTGTACTCATTAAATAGCAGAAAATGTACCACTTTCCTAAGGATCGGTCTGACGTCTTCCCCTTGTTCTAGTAATGTATGGTAAGCCAATTCATTGACAGTGTTGTATAGAGCAAAGAAGCACAATTTCATGCAATCTGGAAGATGCTGCACCGCTTCAATATCCCATCTGAATGAGATTATTTTCAAACAAATCCTTTCTGAGTGTAGCACAAATTTTATGTGCAAACTTTGTTTTGATCAATTTCAAAGAGAGAATGGACAACAGAGAATAATACTCACCTCTCGACAGCATCCGTAAATTGCTCAAGCTCATTCAAAGATCCATAAGTATCATAGACATCATCGATGGAAGTGATGAGTGCACCCACTTTTGTGAGTCCGATACGGCATGTGCTATATTGAGGTTCAAACACCATTCCAGTAGCGAAGAAAAACATTTCCATAAGCCTATCCCTAATGAAGCTAAACTTGCTTGCTATCCCTATACTCTTCCACCACCTAATTGAAATGCAATGACATAAAGAAGATTGTTTTGGAAGATAGTAAAATTGAAGACTATAGTTTCTGTTATATATATATATATATATAGGTCTACCTTGACGCTTCTTGAAGATCTTTCTGGAATGTCGATTGCAAAACGTTGAAGTCCAAAATGGCAAGCTCAAGCAGGCACTGGATTGCGCCTTTCTTGATTTTGTATACATCAATGTACCATCGAGCTTCTACTCTTGGCACCCTACGGTCTAGTGGGAGCTCTAATGCATGATTTACGAGTGTCATAAGGCTAGTATCTATTGGGACATTATTGAAGTTCTTCAATTGCATAGTCGCATATGATTTGGCCTCTTCGAGAAGAGTCTCTTCCTTACTGGCAAGAAATGATGCTTCGTACAAACATAGTAATCCCTTCACATCAGTAATTAGGATAAATTCATCCTTATTTTCCATGAATCTTCTGAATACGTCTGTATTTGAAAAGTAGCACAATCTTATCACGCAATGAAAATGGAGAGACCGAAGAGAAAGTTGAGTACGTACCTTCAGAAACCTCATAACCATGCTGTCTAAGTAGCCTGAATTTCAGAGCTGCAGCATAAACACCCTGTTCAAGTGCTTCGAGTGACACGATTCTGTCGAGTGCTCTTCTTATCTCTTTTTTGAAGCAATAACCTAGGCCTAATCTTTCGATATCATCTATCAACTCAAGTAGTTCCAAGGAACTTTTACCTTCATCTTCTATCATAATTCTCACTTCCTCCTCCAGCTTCTTTGTTGCCCTCTCCTTGTATATGTTACCCTGTATACATAATCACATGAATTAATTTCATGAAAATTGAACCATCGAGATATAGTTCAAATGACTTGATTTTGGGAAAATATTTCTTCTAGTGGCAAGGTTATTCTACTAACGTAGCCTATATCAATATTTGAAACTTAGTAATAAGAATGCGGGTTTAATTACCGAATAATGATTATCCAAAGACATGACAAATTCATTAGTCCATGAAGTTGGCTGGTAAACGGGTTGTGGTCTTTGGACTAGAGTAACTTCGGTGTTTTCGGAGCATAGGACAGGCCTTGTAGTACTCTTCATAGTTGTTTGTAGGAGATTTATGGAAGGATTGTGTTTGAAGAAGCTTTCGCAATAAACTCTATGAATCTGATGGAGGCCTATTGTGAAAGCCATACTTATAAACCAAACTTGGTTGTACTTGCTATATATGCTAGGATGTGTTTGGACTCAACAATTTATAATGAGTAATGTTGGAGTGAGTCCAAATCTCCTGTCGGCAATGACACTAGTAAGATATCATTCTTCAAAATTTAATTCCGTTAACATTCAATCAATCCTAATTCAAAAAAGGGTAGGTCTCCTCTATCCTCAATCTCTCATAACTCAACTCATCAATACACAATATGTCAGATCGATAAGGAGGATCTGCTTTACAAAAAAAAGTAAAAACTTTGGTGAAATGGCCTTACCTTTATTTATTGTAAGACGGATCCTTCTTACCCAACCCACCGTAGACACGGGTTGAGGATCTCTTATGAATAAAGATGTAATACTTATGAATAAAGATTGGTATACTTTTACTGAGACTTACTACACAAAAATACATGTAACTCTATCTTACCCAAATTTCACCTTTAAGAAAAATAACTCTATCTTACCCAAATTTCACCTTTAAGAAAAATGTAGAAAGCTAATAAATTTCGAGGCTTTTTGATCTACAATGAAAGAACGGCGATTATAAAAGCTTCCTCTCCATCTCATAGTGTTTGCAATACAGTTACTCATGGAATGGTGTCGACGATGGTAAGATCTGTGGAGGTTGTAGTGTCTTCCTTTGATTTGATTTGTTTTCAATTGGATACAACAATAGTTAAATTTAACGCAACAAGAGTTCTTTATTTCGCCAAAAGTAAACTTTCACAAAAAGAGAACTTATTAACAAGCTAAGACTCGTAGGCAAAAATGTTGTCGGTTGAAAACGTAGTAAGGGGACAGAGAGTATTAATGTTTCATGAAGGTGGTCGTGGCCAGCTTAGCTAGTGTTTTTAGGTGTTGGTGGGAATAAGTGGGATCATGGTATGTTTGCTTAATCATTAATGGTTTCGACAAAAATATGATACAGTTTCAATGTTAAACTGAATCGGTGTTGTAACTTCTACGTTTGACCCAATTTAAATATAAGAGCATGTTTACGGTGGATCAAAAATCGAATCAAATCGAATTAAATTAAATCTTAGTTTTTAATGTTATATCTCAATATTAATATAATATATGATTTTCTTTAATATTTTTGTACACGTAATCATAATTTAAATATGTAGAAAAAATAAAAAAAATGGTAAAACTATTTTCCAAAAAACAAATGTTTTAAACGAGAACAATTATTTTAAAAAATGAGAACAATTATTTAGAAACCGAAGAATATTAAACTAAACTACTTTTCTTTTGTTATGTTCATTTATTGTTTGGTGTCAATTCCGAAGAAATTGCAAACAACTGACAACTTACCACAGGTACGGGCTTAACCTATACACACATTTTCTACATGTCTTATAACCGAACACACATCACCCATCCAATAAATGAGTCCACCAAAGCGGATTAATAAAAAATGTATTTATTAAGATGAATTAATATATATTTTTTAAACTAACTTTTGAGATATGACACTCTCACCCCCCCTAAAAGAAGATTAATCTCTAAACTTACGCACTCAGTCATAGAAAAGCTCAAAATGCTCATCTCGAAACTTAGAAAAAGGATTTCCTAACTTTTGATTTCTTTGGTTAACGAGTGGATGATCCATTGGAAGGCGCAATTGCAATGACAAAACGAAATTCATTATACCATCCGATACAACTTGAAAAATTATTCGACCTAGTCCATTAATATTTTTGGACCTATTTTGACTCAAAAATATTAATAAATTGCGTTGGGTTAAGATAAAGCGGATTAAACTCGTTACTCATTTGACGCGGTTGTTTTTAATCAATAAATTTATAAAAAAATTGTGTTAAGATGGGTCAGCTTGTTTTAACTAGTAATCCGATTCATTTCATCTCTTTTAATATTTGGATTTTAATGAGTTTTGACACGTTTTGTCGGTTTTGGTCTAATACCCATTCTAATCTGAGTCATTGATACAAGAACAATTCTTTTTTTTTAAAAAAAAATAAAATTATTATGATTAAATTTATTTATTGGGGAATGCGGCATGACTTGCCAATTAACAGTACCACCACTCCCACTAGTGATGAGTGATGATAATTCTTGGTCTCACTCCCACATAAAGAATTGATAATAATGGTTGACCAGAGAAGTCAAAAGTCAACTAGGGAATCCTCCAAATGGTGGACGTGGTAGTGTGGTTGCTGGTCGGCCTCCAAGTAGATATGGAGGATCTTACTTTTGAAAAGAAGAAACACAGAAACCTCTCTTCCATCTAATTCTAAATCTTCCCTTGCTATATAATCTTGTACGGCCATAGTGTCATTACATAATAACAATAATAATAATAATAATAATAATAATAATAATAACAAGAACAATAACAATAATAACAATAGCAACAATAAATAATAATAATAATAATAATAATAATAATAATAATAATAACAATAACACCAACAACAATAACACCAACAACAACAACAACAACAACAACAACAATAATAATAATAATTCGACCGGGTGGGCGAGTTAGCCCACGAAGGTAGCAGGTTTGAAAATTCTCAGTCCATCATTGGTTGTGGGTTAGATAGGTCGTCCACCAAGTTTTTTTTTTGCTTTCAATTCATCACAAAAATTAATAATTATAGCACAAAAGTTTTCACAATTCACAAAAAATAATAATTTTCTACTATTATATTTTAAATAGTATTTTTAAACAACTTTCTCTACTATTAATAGTTTAAAAGGGAAATCAAAAATGATTTTATCATTATTCTTTTTGTACCTTCTTATAATTTATTTTGTCATTAATATTATTATTAGAATTAATATATATATTTTTGGTTCTAGGGTTTGAAAACATATTCATGTGGTCCCTTAATTCGTTTTTTTGGATCAATTTCCCCTACTAAAAAGTTCTTATGTGCTAACTTTTCAAAAATTTGAAAACACAGGGGGTTGAAGGGGAAAATTCCAAAGTATTAGTTGAAACATGGCTCTCACACTTTGGTACAGTACATACCATTCATCACCTAAATAGACTTGCATATTCTCAATTCAATAATTTAAAAAGTTTTTATTTATTTTTCTCTCGAAAAAAGAAGAGAGATTTAGACAAAAATGGAATAGAATACCTTCTAAAGAGAGCACTGAATGATACACAACGGGCATTTAACGAGAACAATTTACAGTTAACAAGAAACATAGACAGAGGGACCAGCTACGCATAAGTTTTTTTTTTTTTCTTTCTTGACATTTTCCTCCTTAGCCAGGGCGTAGTGTGAAATATCCTTTTTCAATCAGTGAAAGTCTGAAAGATTAGTCAACAACTGTGACTAATACTTTTTCAAAGTCATAAAAAAAATACCTCAATACTTCCAAAGATCAAACAAAGGATTTCCTAATTTTTTCAAGACATATGGATTCAAATATGAATCATTAAACGAAAAGAAATTCAAAGAGTCACAGAGACTGATAAAGAGGCAATAGCCTACATGTCCGCTTTAATAACCATGGATAATAGCCTATTATCCATTTATCCATAACACTCATTTTGTCACCCCTAATCATGAACTTAATACTACGGAGTAGCCAATGTTATAAACAAAATCATAATCCTATATTACGATCAAATACCTGATTCTAACAATTTCTAATTCTTAAGACCATTCTGATCTAATACCTAAACTCTTATACCAACTTTGTAATGCCCCAAAGCTGGGTCTGACTCCGTGGGCTCACGTATGACCATGTCACCTTACTTAATGTTAATTATACCAAATGTGCGATAAACAAAACGAACAAAGGATTCCATTGATCCAATTAAACCAAAAATTCCAAACCCAAACAATACCTTACAATCTCGAATAAAATGACTTAATCACTATCTAACTAAAATAAAACAAAACAAATGTTCATCAAAAATATTCTAAAGTAAACTCTCCAATGGGCTCATCTGAAACACACTCAATATCTTGTACCTACAAACGACCTGAAAAAAAATTAATATAAAGAGGTGAGCGAACAATGTTCATTAAGTTCAAATGCCGCCCCTCCGAAAAGTAAGGAGGGGTGGACCCACAAAGAGAACTAACAAAATATATATACAATGGAGGTGTTCCAAAACAATATAGCATAAACTTTAACCAACTTCCTATTAAGAAGTTGCCAAAATTTTAACCACTCACTGATCCCTAAAAGCATCACCATTGTCAAATTTTAACCAACTTCCTATTAAGAAGTTGCCAAAATTTTTCCATTGTACACCTTATTTGCCAAGTAGGAGAGAGATATTAAAAAACTTCCTAAATATGAATCACCTTTTGGCTGAAAAAGTGAAAGAAAGTGCCCGGTTGTCAGCCACCACAAGTGGTGTGTGTGTGGGGGAGGGGGAGGGGAGGGTTTTTTATTTTATGTGAGATGGTGTTAAATTTAATATTTTTTTGTGTAAGAAGATGTGTAAGAAGATTATATAATGGGAAAGTATATTCTTAAGTGGGTAAGAAGATAAAAATGTATAGGTGACAGTGTGACCGAGTTAAGAAGTTGTATAAGAATTTATCACGTTGGAGATTCTCTAAAATTGTTTATTTTTATTTGTTTTAAAATTGCATGCAAACAAACGTCACATAAAAATATTCTCTTTGTTTTCAAATTATCATCTTCCTTTCCTTTTTCGTCTGTTTTAAAATAATTGTCATTTTTCAAAACTTTCCCTTTTAGGAAAATACTTTTACTACTTTACCCTTACTTTTTATATCTACTTTAAATATGGCCACGTGATTAAGAATATTAAAAGAAACCGCACATTTCACGAATATTTATAATACAATCAATTATTTTTTTTCTTAAACGATGTGTCAGTTCAAAGTAGACAATAATATGAAAACATAGGGAGTAGTATATTATATTTTTAATATGCTAAATCTTTTCACACACACTCTCAGTCAAACACATATATGACAACGTGCCCAAGGAAAGAAACATGCTGAAGTTAGAACGTACACTTGCTAAACTTGGCAAAAAGTTGATTCCCTCACAAAATAGAAAGAACCACTCTCAAAAGATTCTCATGCCCCTCTCGTGACTTCGAGTACATGAGAATATCATCAATAAAGACCACAACAAAACAATTAAGATAGTCATGGAAAACCCGTGATGGTCGTTGAAACCAACAATAATAATTCTTGTTTCTCAAAATTATGGATTTGTAGTAGTGGTAAGCAAGGTCGTATCCACAAAGATTAGTTAAGACTTAATTTTTTGTAACCCAAAAATTAAAAAATAAAAATAGGGGGGGGGGAGTGTTTGAGATTTCTTTGTGTGAGAAAAGTTAAATAAACTAAAAATTACTAGCAAACAATTATGTAAAAGTGAATCAATATGATGAAATATCCAACCAAATGAACAATCTCAGTATTGGTTCGTGGATTTGATCATAGATGCAAAGATTAATTCATCCGTACTCTACTAAATTGGTCATGGTTATTGGTATGACCTAACAACATGTCTCTTCTTCCTTTTTCGATAATCAGGAAACGTTCTCTAATAATTTCTCTAGCCAATAAATAATTCTGGATATGATCATAGAATTTAATTTATCAACAGCATTACAATTTAGAGAAGCTATCAATTCTAGCCAACAAACGCACATGTAGGTTCATTTAGACTAGATTATATATTTCCATAGTATAGAACAAAAATATGGTTCTAATAAACTATACTATTTACCACAAATATTAGAATAATTAAACTACAGAACCCCTAAAAGTTACACGAAAAACCCTAAATGCAACATCACTTAAGAGATTAAATTATCAAACTGTCCTCCTTCTATTTTAAAAGAAAATTACTAAGTTTTAAAATATTTTTGTTTACCAAACTACCCTCATTCCATTTAAAAAAAAACTCAATTAAAAAAAACAGATTAAAAACACAATAAAAAAATACTTTGATGACCTAACCCCTATCCAAAACCTCGCATCTTCTAATGATATAGGACAAGCATAGGGGCAATCTTCTGCAGATTTGAGGACTGGATAAAAGAAGAAGCAGGTAAAGGTTTTAAAGATGATGTTTTGTGTGAAAAAAGATTGTAATGTTACAACTGTGGTGCCTTGGGTCATTTTGCTCGGACTTGTCCTGAGCCCAAGAAGGTATCATTTTATCCTATCTCCATGCAAAGTTGTGTTTGCTCTCATGTTTTATTAGCTGACTCTCTCCCTGTGTGGATTGTAGACTCAGGCTCAACCAAACATGTGACGAGGGATCGAGAAGGATTTGTAGATTATCGAAAAGTTCCCGCTGTACAAGAAGAATTTTCATGGGAAACAGTTGTTGAAGTCAAAGGAGTTGGCTCATACCAACTTCAATTATGAAGTGACGCACATTGACTCTTCATGAAGTTCTTTATGCACTGAATTCGACATAATCTTCTATCGAGTACAATTGCTAGGACATGGATATTCTTTTAATTTTAGTAATGATCACTTGGATATTTGTTTTGGTGATGAGGTTTTGGGACATGGTTCTTTGTCAGATAATTTCTTTAAATTAGATTTGTTGGATTCCCATAATTCTTCTCTTAATTCTTCTTCTTGCATGGTTTATGATGATTCTAATTCTGAGTTGTGGCATGCTAGACTTGGACATATAGGAAAAGATAGGATGACTAGATTGGCTAGAAGGCCTGTTGGGGTCTCTCACCAAGTCAACCTACCCTTGTGTGAATCTTGTTTGGCAGAAAGCTTGCCGAAAGCCTTTTGGTAAGGCAAAAAGAGCCACACATCCATTAGAGTTAGTCCATTCGACATTTCATGGACCAATGAATGTTAAGGCACGCCATGGAGCTTCCTATTTTCTCACTTTTATCGATGACTATACACGTTATGGTTATGTTTACCTTATTTCTCACCGCGATGAAGCTCTCAAGTGTTTTGAGCGCTCGCAGAGGTTGAGAATCAAAAGGATAAAAGCTTAAAACTTTTAGAACCGACCGTGGCCGTGAATATTTATCCGATCAATTTAAAGAATTGTGTGAGAAAAAGGGAATACGCCGACAGCTTGACAATTCCTTTGAACTCCGCAACAAAACGGTGTTGCGAACGGAATCGAACATTGTTGAAATGGTTAGGTCGATGATGGCACGCCAACCTCCCAATTTCGCTTGGGGATGCGCTAATGACCGCCGCCACATATTTAACCGAGTGCCTTCTAAGTCGGGCCTCCCACAACCCCTTATGAACTTTGGAAAGGTGAGAAGCCTAAATTGGGGCATCTTCATCCTCGTTGGCGGGTTATGTCCATAAGACTTTCCAATAAGTTTGGAAAACTAGGCCCTAGAGGAAACAATTGTGTTTTCATAAGGTATTCAGATACCTCAAAGGGTTATGTTATGTACTTGGAAAACCTAACGGCGGAATGATCGAATCGTAGTCGCGAATGTTGATTTCATTGAGAATGATTTCCCACACGATAGGTGAAGTTAGAAAGACTTTAAACTTTTGAGATGGAAGAAGAACACATGACATCTTTTGGCGAAGGTGGGGAATTGCCTCAACCTAATCCTATGGTACAACATGAGGTTGAACCTATGGAAGTCGCCAACGAGAGTCAAGGTGATCTTCATCCGAGTGGGAGTACTGATTCTAGTGGAGTCCGATACTAGAACGAAGAAGTAAACGTGGAAATATACCTCGCCGCCGATTCGCGATCGAAGAGGAATCTTTCCTAACTACTTCTTTTAATTCTAGTGAGCCTACATCGCTCAAAGAAGCTCTTTCTTTACCTACAAACAAAGAATGGATGACTGCAATGGAAGATGAAATTTCCTCTATGAAAAAGAATCAGTTTGGGAGTTAGTTGATCTTCCGCATAAGGTCGTAAGACTATTGGAAACAAATGGGTTTTCAAAGTCAAGCGAAAGGCGATGGATCAATTGACAAATATAAGGCACGCCTTGTGGCGAAAGGCTTTACCCAAAGAAAGGGTTTAGGGATGAGGAGACATTCTCCCCATGGTGAGATTTTCCTCTGCTCGCCTAATCCTAGCGATAGTAGCACACATGGATCTAGAACTTTATCGATGGATGTTAAAACCGCATTTCTCAATGGAGAACTAGATGAAGAGATCTATATGACTCAACCGGAGGGTTTTGAAGTCAAGTGGACAAGAGCGCAAAGTGTGCCGACTCAAACGCTCCATTTATGGTCTCAAACAATCATCTAGACAAGGGTACATTCGCTTTCATGCGATAACCTCAATTGGCTTTGTGATGATTGAGGAAGACCATTGTGTGTGTATGTTAAATCCATCCAAGAAAAAGATCTTGATTCTCATCATTATATGTTGATGACATCCTACTAGCCGGGAATGACATGGAGATGATAAATGCCACTAAAGAGTGGTTGTCTCAATGCTTTTCGATATGATGACTTGGGTGAAGCAAGCTATGTGCTTGAGTAAAAGTCATTAGAGATCGCTCGAAAAGATTTCTTGGTTTGTCTCAAGAGACTTACATTAAGAAAGTTATCGAACGATTTGGCATGACTAACTCAAAACCCGTTGTCACCCAATGGAAAAGGGATATGTCCTTAGTACAAACCAATGCCCTAAGAATGAAAAAGAGAAGAAGAGAATGTCTACGACTCCATATGCAAACGCTAGAAGCTTGATGTATGCTATGGTGTGTACTCTGGCCTGACCTATGCCATGCTGGGATGTTGAGTCGATTCCAAAGTAATCCTCGACCTCAACACCGGATGGCAAGTGAAGAGGGTTCTCATGGCATTTGGTGGGAACCACAAATTTAACCCCGTGTTACCAAGGTGGTGATTCGAGCTTGAAAGGTTTCATCGACGCTGATCCGAGACGATGGTTATAAATCTGCTGGCTACGCTTTCTCCTTGGTGGTGGAGCTATCTCTCTTGAAGTGTTTATGCACTAGCACCGCCCCTATCTACGATGGAGTCGAGCATGGCTTGCTCACCGCGCTCAAGGTCAGTGGGTTGAGGAGTTTTCTTCAACATCTTGATGTTACGACGCATGTGGATCGTCCTCAGTAGTCATTGCCATGATGCAAAGATGGCAGCCTTTTAGGTTACACTAAAGATCCCAAGTACCATGGGAAGACGAAACATATTAACATCAAAGTATCATTTCACTAGACATGGTTCAGGAAAGAAAGTTGTTCTGAATATATTCCTACTTAAGCATGTTAGTCGACCCTACGACTAAACCTCTAGCTAGAGATCTCTCTCTGATCACGTGTTGGGTCTAGTGTCTCGTAGGATTTGACTCTTTATTCCGAGAACACTTGTGTTGACATTTGATTATTATTCATTATCGCTTGAATAAATTGCAGCCAATTTCATTCCTTTTTATATATGTTAATTGGATATTTTAATATGAAATTGTGAAGTATATATACTTTGATTAAAAAGATGTCGTGGATATTGAATCAGCTCCTCTCACACGGGTAATCTTCACCTTGTCGCCGGTGGGCGAGCGAGTTGAGATAGTAAAAGTTTTTGGTACCTACAGGGGGGTACGCAAATGACATTACATTTATCGCCTTGGCATACCCAAGATGAGACCTTTATAAGGTCGACTTTATATCCCAAAGAAAAGTCCGAATGTGAGATTTTAAAAGAGAGTCACAAGAGGATCAGATGGCTCAGTTAGACGCCGTGGGCGGCGGCTGACAAGGTCTCAGATGACGCTTTGAGCTTGACATGCCCGTCAGGTGGGAGTTCCGCCATAACATACACTTCATATCAGATGTGACTATAATGCGACTTAGAAAGTGATT
>CM028380.1:59313967-59565833 GCA_013146195.2 Codonopsis lanceolata | reverse complement strand
AGTAGCTGGCAATGTTGTCTGCTTTGATGACAAAGCGAGAACCGGAGCAAAGTAATGTCTCCAAGTGTGCAAGCAATGAATAAACCGCCATCTCTCTTTCTCTTTGCACCGTGTCGCCAGGTTGCGGCTCTCGTATGCGATAGGATGCTCATCTCTGCATGAGCACGCCGCCAATGAAGCAAAGTCTCAAGATCAGTGGTGTAACTTTCGAAAGGCTTGGAAATGTCCTGTAAGCATAGGCCGGCTCGTTACTTAATTCTTTAATTCTTCAAAAGTTGCTGATGATCATCCCAACTCCATGCCTGTTTCTTCTGAAAGCAAATCTGGCAGTGGGGCTTTTTGAGGAGTAGCTTGATGAAGCGGCGATAGTAATTCACCAATCCAAGAAATGATCAGAATCGCGGATCTTAGCCGGTGCTCCCATTCTGGATTGCCTTGATTTTGTCTCGCCCATCATAAGTTTTCCACCTTTGATCTTATGCCTAGAGAACATGACTTCCTCTCGGGCAAATGAACATTTCGCCTTTATGTAGAGTTCGCCCTCGCAGAACTGTGGAATGCCCAACATGTTCGCCCAAAGTATCGCTATAGATGACAATGTCATCCAAGTAGACTACAACGAACTTATCAAGGAATTGATGGAACAACTTATCCATCGCAGTGCGAAAGTGGCAAGGGCATTAGCGAGGCCAAAGCGGCATGACTAGAAATTCATAAGAACCGTACCTCGTCACGCACGTTGTCTTCTCCCTGTCGCCGACCACAAGCACTTGATAGTACCCGACCTCGCCCAGCTTAAGTACTTGGCCTTGCCAAGTTGATCGAAAAGATCCGTGAATGAATCGTACTGTTTCTTTTTAGTGATCTTATTCGTGGCCTCATCAATACACATCCGCAAAGGACCCATCCTTCTTTTTCACAATTGGGGGCACCATATGGGGACTTTGATGCATCTAAGATAGCGAGTCGATCACCTCCTTTAATTGCTTCTTCAATTCTTCCACCTCAGTGTGCCATCCCCATATTTGGCGCCTCCGGCTCTGATCCACCTCTCCTAGTGGTAGCTTTTTTGGCAATTCTTTAGGCATCACGCCCTCAGAGTCGCCAAGCGGCTGGATCTCCTTTGGAGCTCGAGATAATGGGGTCAAGACGTCCCCATTCTACGACATTTGCCAGCAAGAGCGGCTTTCTATTAAAGCCTTTCTTGAATGCATCGCCGGAAAGTAACTTGGTTTCCACTTTGGCACTACACTCCTGGGCAACACCATGTATATTTCTCCATCTGATGCACAATGAATTAGCAAAAGGCAGGAAGGCTTTTCAAGGAACTCATTCAAGTTAACAAGTTTGAAGTCATCCATTAGAAACCAATCTATCGAGCCAACCTAATCCCAGCTTCCACGCCAGAAGCCTCCATAGATTGGTCTTGCATCCGAAGTTCATGCTTTGAGTTCTCTGAAGCATGAAGGCCAAGCCTTTTGCTTCTTCTTCGAGACAAAGTTATGATGTACTTTATTCGAGTAAAGCTTGAGTAGGGACAATTGGCTTTCATGTACATGAGGCCTTGGCCGTGCCGCCTTTGGTGCCTCTATCTTAGCCTTGATGGCTCAATATTTGCATAGATGACCCCATTTGAAGCCTCCCGTGAGCTTCCCGATCCTCATATTGAGCCATCATTGCATGGAACTTTCTTTCTTGGGACATCAATGTCTAAGGTTTGTATTAACACTTCCTTGCCCTTATCACTTTGCTTCTCTTTCCCTTAAACCAGCCTGCGGGTGGCATAAGATTTTCCCGACTTGTCTCCCCCACTTTTTCCCCTGGTGGGCTTTGTCCTTTGACTTTGATGGCTCTTTTCTTGCTATAATCGACGAATGACTCTGGCCGGGCAATGGCGGTAGCGATTCACCCCGCCGCCGCTTGAGTTCGTCTTTGCCCAAGGTTGTAAGCCATCCATGAAGTAGAAAGAGACTCTTTGTCAGTCCCAGATTCTGTAGTAGAGTCGTAAACTCTTTGACATAGTCTTTGATCGGACTGGTTGAGCCTTCGAGTCGGCTTCTTGCCTCATCCCTCGGCATTTTCGAGGATAGAACGCTTTTGATTTCTAATAAAATCAATCCAAGTATCAATAGTGACGTACCTTTAGCGATGTCGCTAGATCGTCGTCGCCACCACAAAGCCGCCAGTATCCTTCAAGTATAGACTAGCGATCTGGGCAAAGCATCATCCACAATGCCACCACTTGGAAATATTGTTCAAGTCCCACAGATTCTCGACCTCCTTGCATTCCTGTTGCCAACAAACTTTGATGGCGTTGGGACTTCAATTTTGGGGTTGCCTTAACGGCGCCTCACGACCTGCAAGCTTCCGCATAACGCCCAGCCCGCAGACTTCCTCCACTTGTTGGCGAAAAGAATCAAGTTCCTCCCCAACTTGAGTACGCAAGGATGCAATCTCACCCATCGCCTCCCTTACGGCATGGCACAGTCTCCACCCAGATGTGCAGAGCGCCTTTCACGCCAACGCATGGATCTCCGCGTCCTCACTCCAACCCGTCGGCGTTGGTGGATATCCTCAAAGCTGCCCAAAGTCCATAAGTCTCCACTCCGACAACCCTCTTGTCCAACTCGACAAATGAGTCTCTCGGATCAAGCCATGCTCAAGCCTCGTGTTTCTGAGCATTCACACTTGCCCACTTCCTCTTTTGGGTCTTTACCATTGCCACGGAACCTTTGCTCGATACCAACTATCACGGACTTGAATTCTTCAACCTTCCGCACTTACTCACAATCCCGCTCTCTTTCAGTTCTCGAAAATCTCAAATGGGACTAGACAATGAAGAGAGCTTTGAAAGGGAACTTGTATTGCTTTATGAGAACTTTTACAAGAGTTACTTTTGGATGAGGCCTCCCTTTATATAGGCATCCTCCTACCAATGGATGGCTAGGATTTAGTTACATCAATGGTTATGATTTAGTATCTAGAATCATCCTAAGAAATATCTAGGATATATTTACAAGATACTTCTCCTCCGGTTCTAATTTTAAGTAGTAGAAACTTCTAGAATTACCTAGCATTCCCTTTAATCACTTGAAGGTTCTAGAACTTTCTAGGACTTTCTAGTGTTCCCTTCAAGGATCATGGCTCAGGAACTTTCTAGAATTGTCTAGCGTCTCTTGATATTTCTTGAAGTCTCTCAGAACATTCTAGATTCTTCTAGTGTCATTTGACACATCTTGAAGCTTCCGGGATATACTAGAGAGAGATTTAAACACTTGGTTGGCGGGGACGTGACAATCCGCCCTCATGCCTATGTGTGGAGCCAGTTATTTCTAAAAATTGTTAAAAAATAAATTTAAAAGACAATATGAAAACATCAAAATGTTACGTCTTTGTTATTATGTTTGTTTCTATTGAATTTTTTAGTTAGTTTTTCTTTATCAAAATATTTTGGTTACTTTAAAGGTCTTTTCAAAATCAATTCAAATTGCAAAATCGAACCACGAACCAACCGAAACTAAACCACGGTCAAACCACGAACGAACCGAACCAACTCAAACCATCATGGTTTTTTTTCGATTTGGTTTGAAACTTCAGATGGTTTAGCTCGATTTGATTTTTTACAAACCATTACCTACGGTTCGGCTCATATTTTGTCCCAAGTCGAACCGAATCAAACAATTTATCATAATGATGCTATTACACATTTAGAGTGTGTATTTGCTAATAACCTTTCATCTTCACCACATGATTTTTGTGGAACACTTACTTCTGTTTAAATGAGTTATATAACACTCCCCCTGTTCGGGCAAAAGGTTCACTATTCAATTTTGATATGTTTCCAATTTTCAATAATTAAAACATAAAAAAATGTCATTTTATTACTAATAAACCATTAAAAATGTCATTTTCTTAAAAAGTTTGACTTTTGAACGGAAAATTTATCCGAAACGAGACAGATGATGGAGTACCTATTTCTTTTGTTGAAAGAACAAAAAATAAAATAAAATTAATTATTATAGGTTAGATATATTGCCACCCTTTACTAAATAGTAGGGGTGAGCTTGGTCCGCTTTTGTCCAATTTTTTGAAAAAGAAAAAGAAAAAATTGGAATCAAACCAATAGTCCGGTTCTCAAAAAATTTAGAATCGGAACCAACACTTTGGTTTGGTCCCGAACTAATCGAAGATGTATGAGAATCAGGACCGGATCAATACTATGGTTTTTAACTATTTAACAAAAATAAATAATAAAATCTTAAACTTCATAAAAGATTTAAAAACATTTGATAATAGTACATTCATCAATTAAAATTTTCGAAATCTAGACTATAGCATAACTATTCAGTGAAAAACAACCAAAAGATTAAAAATTTAAAAAGTAGAACAGAAAACAAAATAGACTAAATAGTAACCAAAATGTATTGCTGGAACTAGTTAGAAATGAAACTTGGAACTTGGAAATGGTGTTGAAGGAAGTCATGAACTTTGAGTCTTTGAGATTGAGTGGGCAGCGCAACTAGAGTTGTCAAGCGGTCTGGGCCGGTCCAAGCCCACCGGGCCTCGCTTAACGGCGGCCCGACTCGAAATAGTGGCGGGCCTCATAGAACTCAAGCCCGGCCATGCACACTTCGCGCCTATGGGCCAAAAAAATATTTTTTTATTAAAAAAACTCACAAATTAGCTAATAAAAGTTAGTTATATAACACATCAAAAGTTCAAAACACACATATTTACTAGTTTAACTTACACAATTACAAAGCAAAAGTGCAACCAAAGCAAATATAAACAAATGTAGTAACTTCAACAATTAAACGAAACAGAAACTAGAAAAACTATAATGTTACAGACTAAAGAAAAAATACATGTGCTACTTGAAGGGTATTTTTTTCAAAATAGTTATAACCAAGTTGAAGTTCATCATACTGTCCCCAATTTTTTAATATGTGTTTTCTGAGGATAAACAAAGTTTTTCGGGTTCTAGTTTGCAAAACCATACTAACTAGCAAATGTTCATTTTTTTATTCGTGCGACACAATCTAGCATTAAAATTTTTTTTTATCAAGTTTATACTATTGAGACTTTTTATTAGCTAATATTAGATCGAAATATTCAATTAAATAGATCAGTTTCGATAAAATTACTAACCACAACCATACTAAACTAGATTCGAACTTGGAAGATCAACTCCATTTCTTCTTTATAAGTTTCACTTCCATCAATTTAGAATTTGAGTTTCAACAAAAAAAGAACAATGATTTGTAAATAGATCATAATGTGTCATAAATTTATCTAACCAAAAGAAAAAAAAAAGAAAAAAAATAGTCTAAATGAATGTCTCATAGTTTTTTCTTTTTAGAGTTATGTTTTAGTTTTTAATTTTATAATTAAGTTTAAGTGTTTAACTTTATGATCGGTCGGGCGGACTTTTCGGGTTTTTAAGGTCGGGCCTACGGGTCGGGCCAAAGAGGCCCGCTTTTTCGGGCCTTCTAAATTGAGGCCTAGGCCCTTGGAAATCCGGATGGGCTGAGCCGGGCTCAATTTTGACAGCTCTAAGCGCAGCGCATAACAGAGCGACAAAATAGCAGTACAATTTTACAAACCAATTATTAATATTTTACAAGTAGGGGTTCTATTTTGTAAGTAAAAATTATATATATATATATATATTGCATAATCGAATTATAAAACTCAAAACCGCGACTAGACTAATTATTCAGTTCTACAAAAATTCAGGACCAAGACCAAACCAAATAATTGGTTCAGTCCGGTTTTAAAAAAAAATTGCTCACCCCTAACCGCCCCTGTAATTCAAATGAGATTGTCAAATGAAGGTATGCGGTTGTAAAATGTAAATGCATTTGGTATTATTACCCCAACTTGTAGTACAACCAACCACTGCATCGGTTTTTATTTTTGACAATATCTGAACTTTTGAAGTGGGGTTTGGGAAGGCAAAAGAATAGTGTAGTTGCAATGACCGATAACCATTTACCCAAATTCAAATATAACCCGAAACCATCTACACCTTCCCCTCCCGATTTTCTCAGCGGTGACACCATTCAAGTCCAAGTAGTCGTGGAGTCTAGTTCATTACAGGAGAAAAACAAGAGATTGGGCGAGATGTGGTGCAAACTTAATTAAAAAGAGACTGTCAGAAAACAAAAAAAAAAGATTTCATATTAATTCTCTGTTCCATATGCTGGTTTTTCTTGACTTAGATTTTTGAGGAAATGGATTTCAAAGACAATGCAAGGTACAAGAGGCAATGCATGCTGTTATGACACGGGACATGAATAAAAAGAAGACAACCTTTTTCGTAGAACGCAAGTTTCACCCAAAAGCGCGTGAAATTGTATTGCAAGTGTAAAAGAATTAGTTAATGAAGGCTATATACCACAAGTTCGTTATCTACAAGGAATACTGAGTTACCTCATGTGAACTTGAACCTTGAGCGAAGCGGAAGACTTTCTGCTTGAGCTACGATCTTCGTATGTCACAATCAATAATCTTGCAAGTATCTCTCGTCGGATTGATATCACGTAGCATGAATATCAACCTCTGGTTCACACAACAAATCCAAGCCTCTTGATGGTTAGGTTAGAGGGAGTAGTGTTCTCTCTTTTGGCGTGTAATCTGATTAGGATTTTATCAATTTAGTTACCCTATTTATATTATTGTACAAGAAATCATATTTCTTGTAGGTTAAGTTAAGTCAATCCCGAACCCCTTCGAATTAGGAAACTAATTAACCTTTAATAATATAATTACGGTCCATGTGAGCAGAAGTATATAGTCGGACCACGAGCCCAATTGCTAACATCTCCCGCTCGTACACATGGAATCACCTCTCTTACTACATCGCATCATCAAAACACGTTAAACACTGTCTCTTCATACCGAAAGTGAAACGTGCGACATGACGAGAAAGATAAAAGGTAGAGCACTATACCAAATCACCATTTGACCAGCATAAAACGTCCTCGTTAGAAAACAAAACTCGTCTATATCACAGACTGTATATATACATCAATTTAAACATCCTCAATCCCTCGAGAACGGTGCTTAAACCTCAACATGTTTGTGTATCAAGATCAATCTCTTGAACCGTATGTTCAATATGATCGCCAAGACATTGAAACACAAAAATAGAGATGTATATCAAACTATCTTCCTTAGATACTCATACCAATTACTCTTGATTAACTCCTTTCCCAGCAATGTTCCGTAGGGCTATATGTGCATAGCCCATTGACTAGCATGCCAAAGTAGCATTATCAACGTCCAAGTTCATTATATATTTTTAAGTCGCATATGGTATAATCGTGACTTGGATTTGATCACTAAAACTCACACAATGATGAAGGAAAGATCATTCAATCACTTTCTTAGGTCTCATTATAGTCATATACAGTATGATGTGTATGCTATGAAGGAACTCCCACACGAAGTAGGCATGCCATGCTCAAACGCCGTACGAACCTTAGTCTAGCTGCCCTTCTGACGTCTAACTTGAGTACTCAAAAGCAATCACTCTTCTAGTGTCTCTTTTAAGATCTCACATTCAGAATTTTTCTTGGGATATAAAGTCGACCTTTATAAAAGGTCTCATCTTGGCTGTATGCCAAGGCGATAAATGTAATGTCATTTGCGCACCCCCTTTATAGGTGACAAAGACTTTTACTCTCTCAACTTGCTTGCCCACCTAGCGACAAGGTGAATTACTCGTGTGAGAGGGCCAATTCAATATCCACGATATCTTTTTAATCAAAATATATATGCTACACAATTTCATATAAAGTCATCCAATTAACATATAAAAGGAATTAAATGAAACTGCAATTTATTCAAATGATAATGAAAATAATAATCAAATGTCAACAAAAGTGTTCTCAGAATAAATATCAAATCCTATGCGGCTCTAGACCCAACATATGATCCTGAAAGATCTCTTTAACTAAAGGCTTAGTCATTGGGTCAGTCAACATGCTTCTAGTAAGAATATATTCTAGAACAACTTTTTCTTTTGCAACCATGTCTCTAGTGAAATGATACTTGATATTGATGTGTTTCGTCTTCCCATGATACTTGGGATCTTTAGTGTAACCTAAGGTTGCCATGCTATCACAAGCAATGACTATAGAACGATGCACATGCGTCGTAACATCAAGATGTTGAAGAAAACTCCTCAACTACACAGCTTCTTAAACCGCAACCGAGCAAGCAATGTACTTTGACTCCATCGTAGATAGGGTGTGCTAGTCTGTTGCTTACTACTCCAAGAGATAGCTCCACCACTTAGGAGGAAAGCGTGGTTTTAAGTAGATTTATAACCATCTATATCTCTAGCCCAATCCGCGTTAGTGAAACCTTTCAAGCTCAAATCCCCACCTTGGTAACATAGGGTTAAATTTGTTATTCCCACCAAGTAACGCAGAACCCTCTTCATTGCTATCCAGTGTTCAGGTCCAGGATTACTTTGGAATCAACTCAACATCCCAATTGCAAAGCATAGGTTAGACCGAGTGCACACCATAGCATACATCAAGCTCCCTACTGCATTCACATATGGAGTCGTAGACATTCTTTTCTTCTCTTCTTCATTCTTAAGACATTGGTTTGTACTAAGGACACATCATTTTTCAATTGGAGTGACAACATGTTTTGAGTTAGTCATGCCAAATCGTTCAGTGACTTTCTTTATGTAAATCTCTTCGAACTATCCCTAATGATTTTTGCTTCAAGCGCATAGCTTGCTTCACCCAAGTCTGTCATATCGATAAACGTAGACAGCCACTCTTTAGTGGTATTTATCAGCTCCATATAATTCCCAGTTTCCCAGCTAGTACGTAGGATATCATCAACATATAATGACAGAATCAAGATCTTTTTCTTGGATCATTTAACATCCACACAGTGGTCTTCCTCAATCATCACAAAGCCAATTAAGGTTATCGCTTGATGAAAGCAAATATACCACTGTCTAGATGACTATTTGAGACCATAGATGGAACGTTTGAGCCGACACACTTTGTGCTCTTTTCCCTTGACTTAAAAACCCTTTGGTTGAGTCATATAGATCTCTTAATCTAGTTCTCTAGTGAGAAAAACAATTTTAATATCCATCTGATAAAGTTCTAGATCTATGTGCGCTACTATGGAATATGATTATACGAATAGAGAGAATCTCACCACTGGGGAGAATGTCTCCTCATAGTCTAAACCCTCTATTTTTGGTTAAAGTCTTTCGCCACAAGACGTGCCTTATATTTGTCAATTGATCTATCTACCTTTTGTTTGACTTGAAAACCCATTTGTTTCCAATAGTCTTACGACCTTGCGGAAGATCAACTAACTCTCAAACCAAATTCTTTTTCATAGAAGAAATTTTATCTTCCAATGCAGTCATCCATTCGTTGTTTGTAGGCAAAGAAAGAGCTTCTTTGAACGATGTAGGCTCACTAGAATTGTAAGAAGTAGTTAAGAAATATTCATCTTCAATTCTCCACCTTTGCCAAAAGATGTCATATGTTTTTCTTCTATCTCAAAAAGTTCAAAGTCTTTCATAATTTCACCTATATGAGGGAAATCATTCTCAATGGAATCAACATTGCGTGATTCTGTTTCAGTCATTCCTACGTCAGGTTTTCCACCGTACATAATATAACATAACCCTTTGAGGTATCTGAATACCTTACGAAAACACATTTGTTTCCTCTAGGGCTTAGTTTTCCAAACTTATTGGAGGTACTATGGACATAACCTTGTTGGGATTTAATCAAAATTAACAAGGCGGAATAACAAAACTTTAATTTCAAAAACCATCCCAAGATCCATGCGAAATAATATAAATTAGATTTAGGATACATACCTGAATATTGGAACGATCAATCTTCAATAGAATCACATTTGAATCACGATCACCGTAACAACCGATTTGCACGACTTCTCTATGGTATCCACACGAATGGATTGGACATGATTAATCCAACAATTCCGTGCTAGACAATTATTGAATCAAAGTAGGAAATCTTTCGTCTAACGAAAAACTAATCCCTAATTTTTCTCCCTATGAATTTAGTGTTTCACCAAATTCTAAATTCCTTTTGTGTGTCTAACACTCTTTCCTTTACTTTAAGAAGACCTTCTATAATACAATAGAGCTCATACTCACACATGTACGATTGACTAAATCTATCTAAAGGTTGAGATTTATATTTTTACCAAAATCTTACTATCACGATTTAAACCTACCTTCACATGTGCGAAGGCGGTTGTGCAACTACCTATCTCTCTCTCTCCAACTCCCCAACTCATATTTCTCAATATTTTTGTTGGATTTCATTTAATAATCTACTCTCCGTACTAATGTCGTGCCATAGGCACGGACACACAATCTAGTATATAGGAAAGAAAGATATGGGCCGGCCATAATAAGTATAGCATCGGGGAATTTCCTTGCATATATTATGATATTTATTTGTTAATCACAAATTGGTTAGTGTTAAACTTGCAATGCTAGCATGTTAGTCAAATTGTATTTTGACTTGGCTTTTAAGTTCTAATGAGAATTTTGTTATATCGTGAGTTGGACTTGCGCAATAGCACGTTTTGAGTTCGACTGTGTTATTTATGTGTTTTGTATTATTTATGTGTTTTGAGTTGTTGACTTGAGTAATTGCCCTACGAGAGTCCATTTGAGCTCAAGATATGTTGGGCTTGATGTGTGACGCATTTAAAGTTCATATTGGATTTTAATTATGTTAGTTATGATTTATAACGTTGGAATAGAAAATGACATGTTAAAGTTGGAAAATAATTATTTTCGGCTAGATTGACCCGAAATGTATCGTATGTTATGTGTTTCTTTTTATATCGCTAAAATATTTTTCTATTTTAACATTGACTAATTAATAATGATTAATTAGTGATTAATTGGGTCTATTTGATGATTTAATTGGTTTTGGTAATGTTGACTTTTGATCAACCAATGAAATTTATACCTTCAAATATCTAAACCATATATTGGATAATTTACGTTGACCAGCTATTTTTTGTTGACCGGCCATGTGACTTCTTGTTGCATGGGTCTCTCCCTTGTTATTGGTCGTGACAAGGATGTAGCCTTGTTAGAGCAATTCGCATGACAAACAAAAGGCTAGACTCTTGGGTAAAACTCATGGTAATGAGACTCTTGGTTAAGACTCAAGGTCATTGGTTTTTGATACTATTGGGTTCAGACATGATTTCAGCATGTGTACTGCAATAGCAACGCAACTACGACTTTTGGGTAAAACTCGGGGTAATGAGACTCCTGGTTAAGTCCCAAGGTCGGTGTTTTCTAGATACTATTGGGTTCAAACATGGCTTTGGTTTTCAGTTCTGGATATTATCAGATTCAGACATTATATTATGTGTATCGCGACAGCAACATATCTACAGTGTTCTTCTGGATTTCAGGCGCAGTTATATATGTGTCTTGCTTCAGCAGCACAACTACAGTGTTTATAGTAGGACAAGTCAAAAGCTCTCCTGCAGATTCAGCTCAGATACAGATCATATTGAGATACTGGTTTATATCCTGACTATGTGTTTATATTACGCTAAGTCAATGTGCATTATAACATGATCAACGTGAATTGTGTGCAAATATATGAATTGTTATACTTGGTGTAATGTGTATTGTGTATTATGTATTGGTTATATGTGAATAACAACATGTCATATAGATCACGTAGTAACTTACTGAGTTTATCACTCACCCCGTTCCTTTTGTTTTCCTTAGATCCCAGCCAGGCAGGTTGTACGCGGTGAGGTCGACAAGATTTATTAGACGTCGACAGTCTTTGGTATGCACTACTTCAGGAGGCTGTATTGTGTTTTGTGAGGACATGAGTGGTTTATAGGAGAGTTATGTAAACTCTTCCTTGGGTTTGTGTTTAGTATGACATTATTCATTTGTTGCCAACATGTAACGTCGTGCTTGTGTATATAGTGTTATTGGTTGATTGGCTTTAGAGCCTTGTGTTATTCCGAGCAATGGCTCGTTGACTTTGTTCTTTTGTTTCTTGACCTTTGGTGTCATGGTGTTTTTAATTATCTTATTAGTGATTAATAATTTGTTAATCAGGTTTTTGTTTAGCCCACTTTTAGCAGGGGCTTTGCACGTGTTTTATTTCAGATTAGTGTGTTTTGTTTTGATGTAACACGCTTGACCCGAATTTCGTATAGAGATTTGAGGTCGGGTCGTGTTAATAAGTCCTAGTCTAACTACGACAATATTTTGGTCTCCATTTTATTTTACCTTGAGCCCATTAATCAGATTAATGGACCAAATAAATTCCAGTCCAACTTATTCTTAAGTGTGCGACCCAATAGGTACCTAAATTACGTTTGCAATAATTAATTACTATATCAAATATATAATTAATTATAAACAATAAGCGGCATCTAGTAATACATCATTGTTACCCAAGTAATAGGAATTATCAGTGATTACAAATAACTGATTGTGACTAAAATAATTTTTTCCTCTTTATCTAAATATTTGATTAAATACAATGCATGGAACGTGTCATCCTTGTTATAGTTTAATCTTGGTTTCTTGATCTCCGAGTAGACTTATATAATAAATAAATAAACTCAATATCTCATATTGATTTATTTGAGTACGACCATGCATTTACTTAAATTTCACTCATCAAGGGACCCATAAATATTATACTCATGTTATGTAGGAGGGACAGATTCTATCTACATCGTTCATATCCCTCAACATGATTCGTGACATATCCAATATCCGACTTTATAATCACATTGTTACAGAATAACGTTTATTGGTATCAAAATATACAACTCCTCATTTAGGGTATATAACGACTTCAAGTCGAAGGACAACGAACATATTTGTCACTATGATAATCTCTTATGACACTCACGTAACGATCCACGTAGCATTCTCATGTGGGTCAATCCAGTACATCGTTACACCTAACACGCACCCATGTGTAGACTGATATCAACTATAAGAGTCTCAGCATATACTAGTCTTCATGTATTATTATTACCCTTATTAATAATCATACTCGACCAATGATATTTAAGAATAACATATTTATTCTAAGGGCTTTCTGATGCATTACTATGAATAAACAGACAATACATAATAAATAAAGACATCAATAAATAATAATACATAGAGAAATAGATTTTCCTCTAGGGCATAAACCAACAACATGTATAACCCCAAGGATGAAGATGTCCCAATTTAGGCTTCTCACCTTTCCACAGTTTATAGGGGGTTGTGAGAACTGACTTAGAAGAGACTTGATTAAGTATGTAGGCGGCAGTCATTAGCGCATCCCCCTAAAACGAAATTGGGGGGTTGACCTGTGTCATTATCGACCTAACCATTTCGAACAATGTTCGATTCCTTCGTTTTGCAACACCATTTTTTACGGAGTTCTAGGAATTGTCAAATGTCGGCGTATTCTCTTTTTATCACACAATTCTTTAAATTGATCAGATAAATATTTACGGTCCTGGTCAGTTCTAAAAGTTTTTAAGCTTTTATCCTTCTGATTCTCAACCTTTGCGAGAAAACACTCAAAACATTTAAGAGCTTCATCACGGTGAGAAATAAGGTAAACATAACGATAACGTGTATAGTCAACGATGAAAGTAAGAAAATAGGAAGCTCCATGACGTGCCTTTACATTCATTGGTCCACAAATATCTGAATAGACTAATTCTAATGAGTGTGCGATCCTTTTTGCCTTACCAAAAGGCTTTCAGCAAGCTTTTCCAAACAAGATTCACACAAGGGTAGGTTGACTTTGGTTGCTTTTCCTATCTTTTCCTATATGTCCAAGTTTTGCATGCCATGATTTAGAATTAGAATCATCATAAACCATACAAGAAGAAGAATTAACATAAGAATTATAAGAATCCAACAAATCTAATTTAAAGAAATTATCTGACAAAAATCCATGTCCCAAAATCCTATCACCAAAACAAATATCCAAGTAATTATTACAAAAAATTAAAAAAATATATATCCATGTCCTAGCAATTGTATTAATGATAATAGATTATATTGAATTTCAGGTACATAAAGAACTTCATGAAGAGTCAATGTGCGTCCATTCTGCAATTGAAGTTGGTATGAGCCAACTCCTTTGACTTCTACAAACGAACTGTTTCCAATGAAAATTCTTCTTGTATCTGCAGGAACTTTTTCGATAATCTACAAATCCTCATCGATTCCTCGTCACATGTTTGGTTAAGCCCGAGTCTACAATCCACATAGGGAGAAAGTCAACTAATAGAAGATGAGAGCAAACACAACTTTGCAAGGTGATAGGATTAAGAGATACCTTCTTGGGCTCTGGACAAGTCCGAGCAAAATGGCCCAAGGTACCACAGTTGTAGCACTTCTGCTTAGCAATATTCTTTTTGCCTTTACGGCGTTTAGCAATCTTGTCACCTCTGGGAACCAAATTCTGAGTCTTTTTTGTCTTTATCTTGTTTCTTGCATTGCCCATATGGCTTGCGCGGACTCTCAAGGGAAACAAGAACAAGGTCACGAGTCGCAACATTTATTGCGCGATTCGTTTCATGACATTCAGCCTTAAGCTCAACGTGGCGAGATACATCTACAAAAGTCTGAATGAAATCAGTATGAGTCAAAATACGTCTCAAACTACTCCAAGAGTCAGGCAGTGAACGAATCACTATTTGAACCTGTTGTTCATCAGATAAGATACAACCAGTAGCCTTAAGCGCACGAATCATTCCGGACATCTTGCGTAGTTGTTCAGGAATGACATGTTTATGGTCAATCTTATAGCTTTCAAACTTGTAAGTCAAAGTCCTCAACTTTGTAGCAGAAGTATTCCCATAAAGAAGCTTAATTTCGTCCCACATATATTTTGTAGTTAGGCAATCCTCAAACTCGCCAATCAGATCATTATGCATGCTACTCAGCATAGTAAAGCGTGCACATCGATCTTTCTTTTTCCACTTAAGGAATTCCTACATTTTCTGGCGATGCTGGGTGATGGTTAAATTACCCATCTCTGGTTCTTTCATCACAATATCTAGGTTGTCAAGAAACCTCCTACTCATTTAGCAAATACATGATTTTCCTTTGCCAAACACTATAGTTGGTGTCATCCAATTTCTCACCCTTGTTAAGGTCAGCGATGACATTTTTAAAAGTCATTTCACTACAATTTGATGTAAGGAAAAAGACATAAGCATATATATTTCGATTTACTTTCGTTCCAAAAAATCAATTAGTAAATATAAACACATCATACATGTAAGGAGGGAAAATCCGTGAGTCTTGTAATCACAATCAAAGGCATGCACAACGTAAAAATATTCATAAATTGATAAGTTCAACAAAAGAAATAAGATAGAACAAATTCATCAAAGAACATAGCATGTATAAAATTATTTTCACTTCTAAAAATAAAAATATTGGGTCTCGTATAATTCCAATCACAATTTTAGAATTCAAAACGACAATTAATTATGCGAAAAATGACTTAAAAATAATTTAAAATTCACTAAGAATTTTAAAAAAATTATAGAGTAGTCCCTAATAGTGTCAAAAGGTCACATAATGACAAAACAACCTCTGAAAGTTAATTTTGAATTTTTAATAAATAAAAAACACGTTTTTATACACTTAAAAATAAAAAACAAATACTTTCAGGTTGAATTGATTAAAATAGAGGCCACCCGTGGGTCGTCCAGACTGCGCCCGCGCCCCGCGTGCCTTTGGGTAGGGGTGCGCGTACGTACGAAAGCGGGACACCACTGCTCTCATTCCATCCTCCCTTGTTTAGGGGAAGACGAAATTAAAAGTGCGAGAGGAGTGCTATCTAGAATAGCACGTTTGAATACGCCTCGGTTGACTTTAGTGGATTTTTGGTCCAATATGGGAGCTTTGAGTTTTCTATATCAAGTTATCCCTTTTTTAGGGGATACCATGATATATGAATACATCACCCTTTCATTCTCAATCTCCCTTTTTTAGGGGAAAACGGAAAAGTGCAAGAAAGGATGTTGCGAGGTCTCACTATGGATTTTATGAAAATTGTCTTATGGCTTATTTCGGATCACTATGAGTGATTTGAGTTTTCTACATCAAGTTATCCCTTTTTTAGGGGATACCAGGATATAGGAATACATCACCCTTTCATTCTCATTCTCCCTTTTTTAGGAGAAAACGAAAAAGTGCAAGAAAGGAGTGTTGCGACGCCCCACTAGATCCAAAATGTTTTATAGAATCGCCATCTTTATTTTAAGGAAGAAATAAAGAAAAACCAAAAAAAGGAAAATCAGAGATTGCAAAAACGGGTTCGGAGGCTAAGTTACGAGTTGGGAAGGTGCTAGGCACCCAACTCGCCCTTTCGGTCTCAAAAGCGGTTTTTGGCTAAAGTATGCTTTTTGTTATATTTATTTAGAAAATAAACAAAGCATTGAAAGACAGAAAATAAAAGCAAATATATCCGAGACTACATTATTTACGGACTTGCAGCCGTCTCTTTACAATAATTACAAATACATTTAAAAATATTTGGCCATATAACGACTCTTTTACATAGTATTTCCTAACTAAATCCGGGCAGCACAACGGCTTATATTTTCTACATTAGGCCAGATTTGAAAAGAACTTTTATAAAAATAAACGCCCTTAAAGGCTTTACCTTTTAGAGCGGGGAGTGATCGCTCTGTCCTTCTCGAGAGAGTGAGACTTTTTATGCTGTTGCTGCTGTGATTTGGGCAGAGTAACAGCTTATTTTTTGTGGTTTTGGCCTTTTTACTCGGGCAGAGCAACAGCTCTTTCCGAGGTTTTTGGATCGGGAAATAGGGTGGATACCTAACTAAAGGGCTAGGGATCACTTTGACCGGTTGGTTTTAGGTTTGACGGAGTTTTGGCAAGGTTTCGAGGCTTTATAGGAGGATCACTCCCTATCTCACTTCGCTCTCTATTTTCTCAGCGTAACAACGACGGAGAAATTTTTATCGGCGTCTTCTGTCTCGAAAGTGAACCCCGAGCTCCCTATTTATAGGCTAAAGGAGGGACTCATCGGGAATTACTTTTCTTCTCTTGGTGCTCAATTTCCTTGTACACCGCGCATCAGAAGCTGCACTTTGCTTTAATTGGGAGGCCTACCGTAGCACCTTGGGCGTGGCCTAAAAGCTCCTTGGGCGCCGCGCCAAGGACCTCTTTTGGCAGCGCCAAGGTACTATTCAGGTTCCAAATTTGACACCTTCAGCCCTCACATTTACTCTGCTTTTGATCTTGCTTTGCCTTTTGCATTTTTAACTCCTCAGTAACTTGACATTTGTTAAGTTTTCATATGTCTTGATATCACATGCCAGAGTTACATACCAGGGGTATGAAATTGGGGTGTCTACACCACCATTGGACTCAGAAGGCCAAAACTGGTCCAGACGCAATGGCCGTTACAAAAACGGAGCTCTGCAGATGCCGCACGTGCTCATACGTGCCACATGCGCATGTGGGTTTCTTGGACAGGCTGATTGGACACTACGCATGACGTCACTAATGACGTGACAGGGCTAAGGTCATGCTGGCGTTACTGATGATGTCATCAATCTATGTCACTAAGGTGGGTCCTACTTACTGGCGTGTCAGATGACGTAGTGGACACGTCAATTGTCAACTTTTTGACCATTGACCAGTCACCGGTTGATTGGTTGCTTGTTGACCCCGCCTACACGTGCCCAACAGGAGCGTGCCATCCACGTGTCGCCTTCCTGATCTCTGATGAAGTCACGGACGATGGCGTTGGACTTGTCTATTCGAATACTTTCTAGTCGTGTACTGTTTGTTCTCAAAGGAGTGCCACAAAAGGCACTTTTCTCGAGGCCGAGAGTGGGGGTCGTGGGACACCTCAATTCAAAATCCAGAAAATCGGTTTGCGAACGTGATCTGCAAGCTAACTTCTCGAAGCTATAGAACGTTCATTTTAAGTCCAAATTAAGCATACAATACGTCGTTGGAAAACGAAGTACTATAAGTACAAACTATAAAACCACAATTTTATAGAATATAAACAAGTCAAAACAACATGCAAATTTTCAAAAAAATTAGGATTTGCGATATATATTTTGAAAATTACCCGACGGATTTCAACGAAAATTTTGTATGTTGTTCGTCTCGTCATAGGGAACTCAGATATATAAAATTTTCTCAAAAAGTAAAAAAACATTTTAAACATGAAATCATAAAATCCATTTAGTTCGTTATCAGGTAAAACTTTTAAACAAACCTAAAAATAAAAGTATGCAATTCATGGTATAACGAAACGGGGAATCAAATATATTGGCTCTCATACCGATGAATGTTATATACCACAAGTTCGTTATATACAAAGAATCATGAGTAATCTCGTGTGAACTTGAACCTTGAGTGCAACAGAAGATCGACTTTCTGCTTGAATTACGAACTTCGTATGTCACGATCAATAATCCTGCAAGTCTCTTTCGTCGGAATGATATCACATAGCACGAATATCAACCTCTGGTTCACACCGAAAATCCAAACCTCTTGATAGTTAAGCTAGAATGAATATTTGGTGAGATAGAATAGGAAATCGAGAGAGAGGGGGCGGCCAAAGCAAGAAGAGACGCGTTCTCTCTTTTGGCATGTTATCTGATTAGAGTTTTATCCCTTTAGTTGCCCTATGTTATTGTAAAAGAAATCTTATTTTTTATAGGTTAAGTTAAATCAATCCTGATTCCTGATGGAAGTAAATAATGTGGCCATGGGCCAATTGCTAACAGTCAAGAAATCCAACATTGAACTTAGAGTCTAGGATAAAAGTAAATTAGGAAAGCAAAAATTCGAGACAACAACTCTTCCAACATAGTTGTGTGGGCACCGCATCATGTTAGCGGAGGAAGCTGAGATACAGTAAGCGTAAGTGTAATTAAAGGGATCCATTCTTTGTATGAATATCAATTCTGTTATAAAGGTGCTCTTTGCCAAATAATGATGCAATGTAAGTTGTGAACGCAGTTTTATTTGTCGTGTAGAACATGTACCCACCCAACCAAATCAACTGAACTTCAAGTCTATTCCCGAATAGTTTATCTCAACACTGTACACAATCAAGTATGCTACCCAGAGCCCAGAGGTCAGCCTTGCTGTTTGTAAGGGTATTTTAGGCATTGCCTAATATATCTTGTCCTCACTCTCTTGGTCAAAATAGGATTTATTTTGGTATTTTTGTGTTAGGATTTAAGTAGGATTCTTTATTAAAGGTAGGTGATATTTTTGGTAATGAAATCTTTGAGTAAGTGTTTAGTTATTGATGGTATCAATTTAGGAAACAAAATCTTGTATTTTTGTCGGTCTAATGCCTTTCCTAGTTGGATGTGTTGGTTACCTAGAATGTGCAGGATTCCTTGGTGTCTTGGAGTTCAAGTTGCTGCAGCCTGTATATATAGGAGATGCCGAGCAGCTTAATGGTGCTTGAGATACGGGAGAGCATTGAGTTTGAGCGAATCGAGATTATATCCGGTGTTAAGAGAGTTTAATCTAGAAGCTTTGTGTGTTGAAGAGAAGAATCCAAACAAATCTTACACGAAGACCTTACGGATTCTTGTTTTTCTGCTGCTGTGAAAACTTCAGAACTTTGTGTTTTCGAAGCTTTATTTTGTGCTTCCAGTTTGTGTGATTGTCTTGGAAGTTGTTTTTGTTTCTATTTTGGTTCTTTCTTCCCACGTTTGGTTTAGTGTTTATGTGGGTTTTGTGATTCTCCAAGATTCTATGTCTTGTGAGAATTTTCGTGTTAACTGTTTAGTGTTAAAAACAGTTGTTGAGTTTAATACAATTTGTTGCCTTGAGGCTTGATCTACAAGATTGATTCTTGTAGATTGTTTTTGTGATTTTCTGTCTTACTAAGTGTGTTAAATTTCAAATCTCAAAACAAAACTTCCGCTGCAAATTTCTGTTACACACTTTCAGTTCACATTGTTACTGCCATTGTTGCAACATTCACTGCAACATTGACAGTAACATCATCCCATATTGAGATTCCGTGGCATCGCGTTCTTTCAATTGGTATCAGAGCCTACTCTTGATATCACTAAGAGTCGATTCTGCTTAAAGACGTGATGGATTCTCAATATGAGAATGTGGTTCGTCCCCCAACTCTTACTAATGCTAATTATTCTATATGGAAAGTCAAGATGCGTATCTTCATCAAATCAATTGATGAAAGAGCGTGGCTTGCTGTGTTAAATGGTTGGAGTCCTCCCAAAACTGTTGATTCTGATGGTGATGTCAAAATCACAAAGGAGTCTGAGTGGACCAACGATGATAGGAACACAGCATCTTTTAACTCAAAAGCTTTGTCTGCTATTTATAAGGCCTTAGATGCAAATACATTTAGAGTAATAGCAAATTACGAATCTGCCAAAGATGTGTGGGAGGCCCTTCAAACCTTATGTGAAGGACCTGCCAGTGTTCGTTCCTCAAAGCTAAGAATGTTAACGACTCAGTTTGAAAACACAAGGATGCAAGAGTCTGAGGACATAATGACTTATTATGGAAGACTTCTTGATCTATCAAATTCTGCTTTAGCCTTAGGAGATCCTATTACTAATGAGCGTCTTGTCAGTAAGATGATGAGGACTTTGCCTGAAAGATTCAATGTCAAGATATGTGCTATTGAAGAAGCACATGATATTGACAAGATGAGTTTTGAAAGATTGGCTGGAATTCTTCAAAACTTTGAGTTGAATCTAAATGATCAATTAAAAACAAAGGTAAAGGTGTCTCATCATCTTCTACACCCACTTGGGAAAAACATTGCTATGCTCGCACCAATTGATCGTCATGTGATTTGCTTGAAATTCAAAAGACATTGATGAGTCGATTTTGGAGAAGAATCAATTGCTTTATTGACTACTAAATTCAAAAAATTTTTGAAAAATAAAAGTCAAAACAGAACTCCATCATCAAACTCAAAAATAAATTTCAAACCTGATTTTGTGAAATTTGTTCCCAAAGAACAATCCTTTCAAACTCCTGAAAAACCCTTCACAAATCCTTTTGCTTCTAAGTCATCCTACAATGGTAAGAATCTTGATTCTATCCAATGTAGAGAATGTCAAGGTTTTGGACACTACGCAAACCAATGTGCTAACACTTTAAGAAAGAAAGGATTGAATTTTTACGCAACTCTAAGTGATAGTGATGGAGAAGATCCGGGTGATCTTATCACCTTGAATGCAGTTTATGATTCTCGATTCGAGATAGTGCGGTTGGTTCAGCAAATGTTCACCCGATGTTGCAACATCGGGAGTAACATCGGGAGAAACATTGTGCGTAAACGAACGCTTTTTTTCGCTTTTAATTCCACGATTGCAGAGGATGATGGACATTCAGATTCAGAGATCTGCTGGAAGGGTACAAGGAGCTGTACAAGGATTGGGAGAAAAGGGCTCATCAAGTCACACTACTTGGTAAGGCGAATGAACCGCCGAAAAAGGCCAACGAGGAGCAAAAGAATGCATAATCAGGTGGAAGGAGTCCTAAGTAGAAAGGATGTGGAAATTGAGCGGTTAAAGGAGCAACTTGCTCAAGCGAAGCAACAACGACCAAGTGGAATTCAAGCAAGCGAAGGTTGACGATCCGCTAAATTGCAGTAACTCTTCCAGATCAGGTATAGGTTTTGTCCCTAAAGTGTTTGTGAAAGAAGGAGAAGGAACTTCAGGAACCAAAAATGATGAAAGCTTTCCTGAAAACGTTTTCTGTGATAAAACAAGACCAAGAAGGAAAAATTATGTTTGTCACTTCGCCATAAGCTTTGTCACACATCACCTTTTTGCTTTCTAAAAAGGCAATGTATGAGAATGAAAAAAGGCAAGAATTCTTTGGAAAAGCTCATTGGCGAACAGGGATGAAGCAACCAATCGCGCCGACCAATGCAAAGGCAACATTGGCGAAACATTGGAAGCCTCATTCAAGGGCAAATCATAATTTTTTCCAAAAACCCCAACCCAAGCGTAAAAAAATGTGGGTTCCAAAAACATGTGATGAAAAATGCGAGCCAAATCTTGTGAGCCATTTGATATACGCCTGGCGCTCCATGTCCCATGATGAAAAATGCAATGTTACATTTACTTCTTTAAAATCTCATGTAGGATCACCGGTATTTCGATAGTGGTTGTTCTAGACATATGACAGTGAAGCCGAGAATTTGAAGGAATATGTAAGTATGAATGGTGGTTACGTGACCTATGGTGGTGGTGCAAAAGGAAAATTGTAGGTAAAGGAACATTGAACGTTGAAGGTCTTCCAAACCTCAAAAACGTTTACCATGTGGAAGGCCTTAAGACAAACCTGATCAGATAAGTCAATTGTGTGATGATGATCTTCCAGGTAAGATTTGACAAACATTCTTGTGAGGTTTTTGATCATAATAACAAATGTCTTCTGACAGGTTTAAGATCGTCTGATAATTGTTACTTGTTCAACAACACTCATTCATGTCAAAAAGCAAGTATTGATGTAACAGATCTCTGGCACCAGAAGCTTGGTCACATGAGTTTTCGTAAGCTCGATGAGCTTGTGAGGCATGATGCTGTCAAAGGATTACCAAATCTGGAAAGGAATTACTCAAAGGTATGTGGACCATGTCAAAAAGGTAAACAAGTCAAGGCCTCACATCTCCCAATCACACAATGCTCCACTTCCAGATGTTTGGAGATGATTCATACTGACCTTATGGGTCCCATTGAGGTAGAAAGCCTAGGTAAGAAAAAGTACACCTTTGTCTGTGTAGATGACTTCTCTAGATATACTTGGGTAATATTTTTAAGAGAGAAGTCTGAAACTTTTGAGGCTTTCAAAATTTGGTACACCCGTGTTATGAACTTGTATGATCTAAAACTCACTAGGATTAGATCAGATCATGGCACGGAATATGAAAATGCATCCTTTTCTAAATATTGTGCCTCTAATGGTATATCACATGAATTCTCTGCTCCCAAAACTCCACAACAAAATGGAGTGGCGGAGAGAAAGAACAGGACATTACAAGAAATGGCTAGAGTAATGTTACATTCAAAAAACTTGGCCAAAAGATTTTGGGCTGAAGCTTTGAACACTGCTTGTCATATTGGAAATAGAGTTTTCTTGAGACCAGGTAGCACTATGACACCTTATGAGATATTTCTTGGGAAGAAACCTACCTTGAAATACTTTCATGTGTTTGGTTGCATATGTTATCTGCTCAATGATAGAGATCAACTTTCCAAGTTTGACTCTAAAAGTGATAAATGTGTTTTTATGGGATATTCCACAAATAGTCGAGCATATAGAGTATTCAATCTTCGAACTAAGACTATTATGGAATCCATGAATATTGTGTTTGATGATTTAACTGGTCTTGGTGTCAAAACTTCTGAGGAAGACGTTTCAGGTTTTTTGGATTTTGGAGACTTTGATCTGAATTAGGCGCCGAATCCGATAGTTCGGGCAGCGAGAATACAGATTCAGCGGATCTGAGGTTGTTCGAGATGAAAAAGTTCGAGTTGTCACCCAATGTTGTTCGGATGTTGTTCGGATGTTGCAACATCGGGAGAAACATTGTCCACGTAACGAGAAAAGAAGGCGCTGAACTGATTCAAATCAGGGAAGATGATCGGTCGAGAATACCGATCGAGAAATCGACATTCCCAAGCAAGAATTCGAGAAACCATCCACTCACTCAAGTTATAGGTAATGTAAAGGATGGTGTGTCAACAAGAAAAAAAGGTAAAGTGGACTACAAGAAACTAGCATGCATGACTACTCTTGAATTTGATGATATACATGCTTCGTGTTTTGTTTCCACTGTTGAACCTAAAAATGTACAAGAGGCCCTTAAAGATGAAAGCTGGATAAATGCCATGCAAGAGGAACTAGATCAATTTTCAAAAAATGATGTGTGGTATCTAGTTCCCAGACCCACTTCAATAAATGTTATTGGAACTAAATGGATTTTCAAAAACAAAACGAATGAAGTGGGAGAAATAATGAGGAATAAAGCTAGATTGGTAGCTCAAGGGTATACACAGGTTGAGGGGGTGGACTTTGATGAAACCTTTGCACCTGTAGCCCGTATTGAGTCTATCCGTCTACTTCTGGCAATTGCCTGTTTCCTTGACATTACTCTTCAACAAATGGATGTGAAGAGTGCGTTTTTGAATGGGATTCTTGAGGAAGAAGTTTTTGTGGAACAGCCTAAAGGATTTGAGGACCCTCATAAACCCAATCATGTGTTCAAATTGAAAAAGGCTTTGTATGGTCTCAAACAAGCTCCTAGAGCTTGGTATGGTAGACTTACAGATCACCTTTTACAAAGTGGGTTTAAAAGGGGAGAGGTGGATAAAACATTGTTCATCCAGAAACAAGATCAACATATTTTGATTGCTCAAATTTATGTTGATGACATCGTGTTTGGATCCACCTCCAAATCCTTGGAAAAAGAATTTGTGCATTGCATGACATCCACTTTTGAAATGAGCATGGTAGGTGAACTGACATATTTCTTAGGCATTCAGATCAAACAAACACATGAAGGGATGTTCATTTCTCAAGCCAAGTATTCTCTAAACTTGGTGAAGAAATTCGATCTTGAGAATGGAAAACATAAAAAGACCCCTATGGGCACATCCAACAAACTTAATAAAGATGAAAAATCAGAAAGTGTTGATCCTACCTTGTATAGAAGTATGATAGGAAGTTTGCTGTATTTAACTGCCACTCGTCCAGATATCATGCATAGTGTGTGTTTGTGTGCAAGGTATCAAGCAAACCCCAAGGTTTCTCACCTAAAAGCTGTCAAAAGAATCATTCGATATGTTGGTGAGACCTTTGGCATGGGTTTGTGGTATACTAAGCACACAAACACCAATCTGGTTGGGTTCAGTGATGCTGACTGGGCTGGCAGTATTGATGACATGAGAAGTACGTCTGGAGGATGTTTTTATTTGGGAAACAATCTGATTTCTTGGTTTAGCAAGAAACAAAATTGTGTGGCTCTATCAACAGCTGAATCTGAATATATAGCTGCTGGTAGTGCATGTACACAACTTTTGTGGATGAAACAAATGATTAAAGATTATGGACTGCACAGTGACATCTTAACTATGTATTGTGACAACACAAGTGCTATAAGCATAGCTAAAAATCCTGTTCAACACTCAAGAACAAAGCACATAGATATAAGACACCATTTTATTAGAGACTTAGTTGAACAAGGCATTGTGTGCATTGAACATGTTGGTACAGATAATAATTTGGCTGATATCTTTACTAAGAGTCTAGATTTTGAGAGATTCATAAATCTTAGGAAATCTCTCGGTATGTGTGCCATGTAATCACTCACTTAAAAAAAAAAAAAAAAAAAAAAAATTTAGGCATATTGCATTGATGTCTAGGAGGGCACACTAGATCAAATCTGATTGTTGTTAGTACCTTTGAGCATGTGTAAAGATTCATTCAAAACTTTTGTGATTATGTTGTCATTTTTCTTCTCACCTTCTCCCAAGACTGGTTTTGTATTTGAGAGAAATCTCTCATTTACACCACAAAGGAAAGAGCTACCTTTCAAAAGTTTTAGGATCTTTGCAATTTGTCAATGTACCATGAGGTTTCGACTTGCATGGGTTGATCTTGACTAAATTGACTCCTCTGATTTGAGAAAGTGTGAAAGCTACCTAACGGAAAAGAGCTACCTATGAACAAGGTTGTGGCTTCCTTTCTTTTGGGACTATGGATTTTCGAATCTCATGGGTCGATCGAATGCAAAGTCGCCACCCTTGGTAAATAGTGTGAAAGGTTCCTAGTGGTGTATTTGGCTTGAAATAAAGTAAAGCTTGTTTTTATAGGGAAATAAAGTACCTATAATGTTTTTGGGAGAAATTGTGTTATTGGTGAAAGAAAAACTGAAAAATTCAAACATAAAATCACAGATTTTTTGGTGAATGTGATTTCCATTGTTGCAACATTGGGAACTGCAATCAGTTGATCTAGACATCTCACTTGTGTGTATATGCATTCTTTCGATTTTTTTTGTTTTGCATATTTTAGACATACTGTTTAGGTCATATAGGTGCATGGTATCAGCCGTCTTAATGTCACATCCATTATGTTTAAAGCTTTGTTTATTGTTCTCAAAGTCATGATTTTATGTGGTTGTCTACTCTCTTGTCTTTGTTCTTCATGTTGAGAAGCGGGCTGAATATCGTGATTATATGCTTTGTGGAGTCTCAACTCGGTTAAGTATGTTTTGTGTATTCCAAAAATATCGATCGTTTAAAAAATGTGTTTTGAAATCGAGTTGTATCTCATATTGCTCATTTAACTCTCATGTCTCAAGCGGCAAACTCGGGTCTTACTTACATCGGGTTGGTCGGCTTGTGTGGTTTAAATTTTGAATGCCCGATAAGTATCGTCGGTTCGGTTCGTTCTGCTTTAATTACCAACGGCTAATTGTAATTAGCGGCATGTTTAGTGAAAAACCTTTTCGAGGAGCATACGCATTTCTTCGCCTCTATATCTCATCAAAATTTTCCGTGACCTTGTCCACTCTCTCATTCATCTCGAAGATTTTGTCAAAATCATTCGAGTTCTTCCCCGATAATCATAAATGGCCGTCTTCCAAAAGCCCTAAGTTGTCAAGGTCGAATGTTGCAACATCGAGGCCATCGGTGAGGAAAAATTTCGCGGCAGAAGATGATCTTTCGAAGGCCATTGTTGTATATCAACAAATTCCTGAGCCTCTTACTGTTATTCTTCCAGGGGAGAAAGGTAATGCTATAGATGTGGAAAACCACGGAGATTTGTGCGGTTTTTCATCAATAGGCAACCAGTTCTCGGCGGTCCAAGCGCCAAGTGGCATTCGGCAAACTACGATGATCCCTCCCTGGCGACATTCGGTGCGAAGAAAAACAAAGTTGAAATTTGGTGTCTTCAAGGAACACATGTGATTCTAGCAAGTGATTCGGATGATGAGGATTTCATTCCTCCTGCGAGTTCGATTCCCCAAACTCATGAAGCAACTACTGTCACCGGCATCTCCTCCCTCTCCTCTGTTCGAAGCAGGATGAGGATGAAAATTATCCGATTCCATCCCTAGGGGAGTATTCCCTCTTGAATCTCCTCTCTTCGTCGGAAAACATCAAAGGTTGGACCATCGCCATTGATGAAGAGGTTGTTCGAAATTTAACCGATGCGCCAAGCTCGTGCTTGTCTCGGGACCATCACCCTCGGCTCCTCCACCCGTGCCTAGTCCATCGTCTTCTTCGAATTCGGCGATAGCTCGATCAAAACTATTCGACTCGAAAGGTTCTCCATTGCAAGTGACGATTCGAAAGTCTCTGGTGAAATCGTTCGAGAGCGATGCATTCGACGAATGTTGCACCGATTGTTGCAACATCAGCGAGAAAGAAACCTCTCGGTACTCCTATTCTTCTTCGTTTATTTCTAAATCGCTTCTCGTCGGTATAATATTTCTAGGAATATCATTGATGAGCGAAATGTTCTTAGTTCTTTGCTAGATACCTTTAAGCTGTCTGATTATTTCTCTGACCGCCATCTTTTGAAAACCTTGTCTCTTGCTGTCCCATATCCTCGTGAACTGATTCATGAGTTCTATGCTAATCTGGAGAAGAAAATTCATGATTCTGGTGAATCTAGCTTTGAAAAAATCTTTGTGAGAGGTCGTTGGTTTTCATTCTCACCCACTGCCATAAATTCCTTGCTTGATTATCCTCCATCTGGTATTGTTGATTTTTCTGTTGACCTTAATTTGTGCATTGAGGAACTTACGGGTGGTAGAATTAAAGTGTGGCCAGACCAAAGGTGTTCCAGCTTAGTACTTCACAGTGTCTTCTCTCATGCATTTTTTGCATAAAATGTTGTGCAAATTGGTCACCATCAAAAAACACAAATGTCATCAGCGAAGAACATGCTAAGATCTTGTATCTCCTTGGCACTCGAAATCCTTTGATCTAGGTACGTATATGTTTAGGAAGATTGCATCCATGGTCGAAACAGTGGTGATAAAAGGTCCCTTATTTTTCCCTCTCTCGTGTACCGTCTTCTCCTCACTCAGGGGTATAAACCTCCCTCCTCCATTCGTTTATCTCCTGTTCTTGAAGCTCTTCACTTTTCGTCCAAACTGTTAAAAGGGGATAGACTTATCAATTTGCCTCTTCAATCAACTCCAGATGCACCTATTCCTGATCCTATAACTCCTGCTCCTACTTCGTCTACTCCAGTTCCTGTTGTTATTCCTCCGGATGTTGCAACATTCAGTGCAACATCCAGTGTCACATCCACTCTATTTACCCCTCCTACTGGACCTATGTCGGTTGTTTTCATCCAAAAGCAAGCCGCAGATGATACAAGACCGGCTTTCTTTCACATCTTGATGCTCATCAGGTTTTTCTTAAGTCTTTGGCTGCGCAGTATTCCTTCTGGCTGGAGCAACATTCTGGTCAAATAGGGGGTGAGGCTGCAACAAGAGCTGGTGGTGATGCTGGTGATGCTGGAGATGTTGGAGATGCTGGAGATGCTCGTGATGATGTACCTGCAGCCGAATGATTTTTGGTTGTTTCATTGTGGTTGATTCTGATGTATTATTGTGGTTCTGTTGTTGTGCATGAAACTGATTATGATGGTTGGTTAAACATGTTTTTTATTTGGTCTGTAATAATTAGGATAGATATTTTGAGTTTCTTATAACTGGTTGTTGATAATGATTGATGTTAGTTGATTATATATCTCTATGTTTCTTCAAGCTCTTCTTGCAGGTTGTGTGGATTTGACCAAGAATGCTCGGACAAAGGGGGTGATTGTAAGGGTATTTTAGGCATTGCCTAATATATCTTGTCCTCACTCTCTTGGTCAAAATAGGATTTATTTTGGTATTTTTATGTTAGGATTTAAGTAGGATTCTTTATTAAAAGTAGGTGATATTTTTGGTAATGAAATCTTTGAGTAAGTGTTTAGTTATTGATGGTATCAATTTAGGAAACAAAATCTTGTATTTTTGTCGGTCTAATGCCTTTCCTAGTTGGATGTGTTGGTTGCCTAGAATGTGCAGGATTCCTTGGTGTCTTGGAGTTCAAGTTCTTTGCAGCTTTGTATATATAGGAGATGAAGCGGCTTAATGGTGTGCGAGATAGCGAGGAGAGAGCATTGGTTTAGAGCGAATCAGATTATATCCAGTGTTAAGAGAGTTTAATCTAGAAGCTGTGTGTGTTGAAGCTGTGAGAAGAATCCAAACAAATCTTACACGAAGACCTTCTGGATTCTTGTTTTTCTCTGGCTGGCTGTAAAACTTGAGAACACGCTTTGTGTTTTCTGAAGCTTTATTTTGTGCTTCCAGTTTGTGTGGTTGTCTTGGAAGCTGTTTTTGTTTTCTATTTTGGTTCTTTCTTCCCACGTTTGGTTTAGTGTTTATGTGGGTTTTGTGATTCTCCAAGATTCTATATCTTGTGAGAATTTTCGTGTTAACTGTTTAGTGTTAAAAACAGTTGTTGAGTTTAATACAATTTGTTGCCTTGAGGCTTGATCTACAAGATTGATTCTTGTAGATTGTTTTTCGTGATTTTCTGTCTTACTAAGTGTGTTAAATTTCAAATCTCAAAACAAAACTTCCGCTGCAATTTTCTGTGAAACACTTTCAGTTCACATTGTTACAGCCATTGTTGCAACATTCACTGCAACATTGACTGTAACATCGTCCCATATTGAGTTTCTGTGGCATCGCGTTCTTTCACTCTCAAAGTAAGGGAGTGCCTTTTTTCTTTATATATTTGAGATTGAATATTATGTGTATTTGATGCTTTATAACACCTGTGGAGAAGAAATAACGTATGCTAGTATGTGATACTAAAGTTTGAAAATATTGTAAGCTCTAAGAGTTTTAAGACAGTTTTGGGTGTAAACCCGAATCATCCAATCGAATCGCCTTTTAAAAATATATATTTTTCTATTATATATATATATATATATATATATACACTAATATTATGCATATATATTATTCATTTGTTGATATTTCTATTTTTTAACTTTATTTATTGTTTGTTGTTGCTATTCTTTATTGTTGTTGTTGTTGTTGTTTGTTGATGTTGTCTACTACTGTTTGTTTTCTTCCACGTTCTCATTTGTGATTATTTATAACTCGTAATTTGTGAGAAATTTGTGAAGAGAGTAAACACTAAACATTAAAATCCTTGTTTGTTTATTGGTGCCTTCTTTTTAGGCTTGTTTGAAAAATGACTATGTGAATATGTTTTTTTAGAAGTGTGAATATTTTTTTTTCGTAATCTTGTATAAGTTTATTAAAAATATATTATTTGAAATTATAAAACCGAACCAAATAGAATTGAGCGGTTTGGTTCGTTATCAGACTTCGTGTGGCTCGGTTCGGTTTGAGAAAAAAAAAACTCTTCCAACAGTGACACAAAATCTAATACTTTTTCATAACCCACTATCTTTATATTGAAAATCGATTTGATGTCCAAATGAACAAACAAAATATCTATTTATAGATAAAACTGTGTACTTCTTTTAATGAAAAAATAAAAAAATAAAAACATTTTTTGAATTGGTAAAATTAAAAAAAAACAAAACAAAACAAAGCAAAACAAAAATTAGTTGTATATTTTGGTTTTGATTGTATCATAAATTGGTACAAATCAAATCAAAACAAAATCTAAATAGATTCCTATTTAATTTTTTTTAATCTTCCATTATTTTCTCTTACATTTTGAATTATTTTTATTCAGTAAGTCACGGTCTTTGTTAATGGGTTATCTGCTTTATTAACTTTTTTAAACAAATCATTTTTGAGATTTCGTCTTACAAATTTAAAATGATAAAATTGAGAGGAGCGTAGTATCAATGTAAATAATAACGAGGGAGTCAACTGTTAATTTATGTTTAATGTCTTCCATAAAACTGCGATTTGGTGGGGAGACATGTTCAAATGTACTTCATCCATTGCCTTGGCCAACATGATTATTATTTTGTTTTGTTTAGTTTTTTCAGAAAGGCAAAATGGGGGAGATTGTTGTATATTTAGTTAATTGAATTATTATATTTTTTAATTGTGTTATTTTAATTAATTATTTCTTTTCGTTTTTTATATTTATTTTGATTAATTATTATTGTTACATCTTTTATAGAAATATTATTTTAGAGATTATATTTTAATTGATTTTTAGGATTTATGTGAATCTTTAATCTAGTAGGATTATGTGTTCTTTTAACACAAGTTCATATGTGTTGTTTATCTTGGTTAAAGAAACACGACTGACGTAATTAATTAAGGTAAGAAATCATTCATATTTGGTAAGTCTATCTTCTTAGAACAACAATGACTAACTTTGTTTGATAAGATTTAAGTCCTTGTTCATTACACCAACCTATTAATCTTTTATGGTAAATGGTTTTCTTATTTTACAAGGTTTATAGGTTAAGTATGTAAGTATAAATAAAAGAAGACATTGTTGTGAAGCTTAAGACGTTTACAAAGCATAATCTATACACGTATTGATAAGAGATAGAGAAAGAGATCGAAAAACTACTGCTTGCTCCTATTCTAAATGTATTGTTGAATGAAGTTATATCAGAGCCTTCATTCATTTTGTCAACAACACAGTTTTCTGTTTACACCTCCTACTGTTTTGTTCAAAGCAATTGGACGTATATCAATCTAGGTAGTCTTGAGGTGTTAATATTATTTAAAGTCATATCTACTTCATATAGAGTTTTTCATAAATTCCAGTTTGTTAATCTTTCGAATGTAATGAACTTAAACATATATATTTTACTAGTAAAATATTTTTAGCCACGAGACTCGATCAATAAGTATTGTTGATTATTGATCATGTCCTCAGTCTTCTTCTTCTTTCTCCTTCGTCGTAAGCCTTATTATTCCTCCGTCTTCGCTTTCGTCCGTACTGTGAAAATCTTCCAACACAACACATTTTCATTAAAGTTTCATTACCCAACAATATTAATTTTTCGAATTCAATACGTTTATCGGAGCTATTGAAGGTGATGATGAAATTTTCAAAATAATATTGGGCCAGACTAACCACACACCAACATCTTCTCCCTACACCCCAAGTTTTAAAATTGCAAAAATGACATTGTGTGAAATGACAAAATAAACCCTCCAACCTAAAATAATACCTCACAACTTAATTACATTAATGTCATTCTATAATATTTAAACATTCTACCTGCACCCTAAATTTGATACTTACTGTAGTTACGTCTTCCTTTCCCACCATTCTTCCTTTTGTTTAGTTTCTCCACAACCCTACCCTACATCATATTCTTAAAAAATATCAAACATGGAGCCTAAAGAAGTAATTGAAACAAATAATGTAAGTATTACTTCCATTTTATTATATTAAAACTTAATTTTTCATCAAATTTTGTCTAAATTCCAAAAACTGCATCTTCGTCGTGTGCGATTATGGTTTGTCGCACACTTCTCCTTGTGTGCACAAGACATTCTCCGCACACATCTTTTAATGTGCACCAAATGTTCACCGCACAGTCCTTCTTTTGTGCGGTAGTCAGTAACCGCACGAATAACTTTGTGTGCACTGAACCAGGGCCGCACACTGTGTATCGATTTTTGAATTTATATGCTTGTAATGATCGAAGAAAACAAATAATAAAAAGATATTGAGAAGTTGGTTGACCCCAAAGAGAGAAAATGACAATTTAAAGACCAAATTTCTAAAAGCTTAATCGCTTGGAAAACAAAGCCCGTAAATTATTGGTTAAAGCATTATTAAGTTAACAAAAAATTAAAGTTAAACTATTTTATTTAGAACGAATGAAGTAATAGCATTAAAGAACATAATTTATAGCTAATTGTGAACAAGGTTTTGTTCTTCCCGTAGCAGAACACCTATGCGAGGAATGCTTGTGCGTTTTGGCCGGATTGGGGGGTTTTCGTTGTGGGGGTTTTGGGGTGTTGGGTATTTGTTGTTTTGGAAATTAAATGTGAGGTGTAGATAGAATAGGATGTGTTAGATTGAAAAATTAAATGATGGGTAAAATAGGAAGTTAGGGTGGGGGGTAAAAAGTAAATTTTAAAAATTGATTAAATATGTAGAGTGTAGATAGAATTGGGGTATAGAGAAAAGATATTAGTGTGTGGTTAGTCTGACCCAATAATATTTTGAAAAATGACGTTTTGTTGTTGAAAAAAAAAAATTGAGTGTTGAGGAGCTTAAAAACTTAAAAAAAAAATAGACGGATCAGAATTTATGACCTTTATGCGGCTACAGTGATGTGAGCCCTACTGTTTTGATATTTCCCACCAGGTCATAACTTGTATGTAGTACTTGTACGGAGGTGCATGCATAAGGCTTTGGAAGTTTTTTCTTATATGAAAAAGGACTCTATCCTATTCTACTATCCTATCTATATTAGAAAAAAAATTTATGGTGAGGTTTTGATCAAATTATGTTAAAAAAAATTGACGGTATAGATTGATTCATAAGTATAAAAGTTACAAATGAATCAATCAGTTATAAGTTATGTTTGAATTACCTCTCTATAATTACATATAAAACATTCAATTGTAAGTTTTGTTTGAATTACATATAATACTGATCTCATATCGACACCGTGTATATAACGTAAAAAATGTGTAGCCTGCGGAAAAATAGGTATTGAAAATCTTAAAAAGCAGAGATAATTGCAAAAAAAACCCTGACCTATTTTGTGTTTTGCAAAATTAACCTCGTGTTTTGATTTTCGACAAATTGAACCTCCACCTTTTTTTTTTTTTTGCAATTCTAACCTTCCGTTAAAGTGGAGTTAATTTTTTTAACGTGATGATGAGTTGGCTGCCCAGTTGGCAGCTGACGTGGCACAAGACCTTCCAACTGATATTTCCCGCGTTTTTTCATTGCAAATTAAACCCTGTACATTTGTTTGTATTGCAAAAACAACCTTGGTCAAACCATAGTTTATTTCCCGCCGTTTTTTGATTGCAAAATAAACCCTGTATATTTGTTTGTATTGCAAAACCAACCTTGGTCAAACCGTAGTTTATTTCCCGCCATTTTGATTGCAAAATAAACCTTAAACATTTGTTTGTATTTGCAAGATGAACCTTGGTCAAATTAATTGTTAATTCCCGCCTTTTTTATTGCAAAGTAAACCTTGATTACTTTACAAGCAGATACCAACTAGCTTCCGGTTTGAACGAAGTGTTGAGGAAGATCGTCGTCGGAGAGGACGGGAGCATCGTCCCCGACAGGATACTCAAATGTCCTTGGCGCCATTCAAGCCGGTCTTGAGACGACCAATGCCGATATATTTCGTGGGTCTTCCTTCTGTACTAGCCGATTCGATCACGAGAGACATCCGAAGCCGATTCCATTCTTAGACCACTTTCATCGTTAACTACAAGAGATTCGAGCAATCTAGGTTCCAAACTTATCTGAGGTGCGGTCTCCTCAGGGAATGCACCGCTAGAAGAGTCCTCATTTCCTCTTCTCCCGGATCTATAAGGAGTCAACAAACATCGAGGAATGCCTCCGAGTGGCAAGAAAGAACAAGATATGGTCGCCTTCGTCGACAGTCTTTGTCAATGTCCTTAACTCTTCGTGCTTGGCCTCGCCGTGGATCGGCCGACCCATCTCATCAATGAGTACATCTACCTCTAGTCGTACATCAAGCACGGGAATGCATGTGACATCATTGGCTTACGCCAGTGGTTCCGTAGACTGCACTGAAATGGAGTTGGGCCATCTGCGAGCTCTCACAAAATCGAGCTGCGGGGAAATGCCCTTACTCCTAATCATGCAAGCTCGGGCAAAATAAAGTCTGCAACGGCTAATGGGGTTATATCAAAAATTATGGCGGTTCATCGTGGAATACCAATGGTAGAAACAGTGGCAACCACTCTACCCAGGCTCCGAATCTTGTGAATGGGGGTTCTTCTAACTCTTTCTCATCTAGTTTTCCTCCTATATATGCAACAAAAAGTAATAAATCGGCTTCAAGTAGCCGGCCTTTTTCAAAGCTCGAAGATGTTCATACTTCCAAGAAATCCTTGGTGCAAAATCATGGAAGTGGAGGTTACGTTAAATCAGACACATCTAATTTTCCGCCTTTACGCAAACAAATTGGCCACATCCGATTTTCCTTCCATTTCGCGAACAAATTGACGCAGAAGTAGCCAACCTCTGCGAAGGTGGAAGATATCCGCACCGCTAACAAATCTTTGGTGGAAAGAATTCGTGCTTGCTTAGGCTATGACGAGGACAAATATTATGCTTTCAGAGAAATATCGTAGAATATCGACGGGGTATAATTGAAATAGGTGAATATCTAGCATATGTGCATCAATTTGACTTGTCACATCTTATTATTGAGATGGCTAGACTTTGCCACGATCCTCGAAGCGAAGGAACTTCTAGAGGCTTCCAACCCATGTTTGGTGAGCAATGGTCTACGACGGTATCCACGGCAAGAGCGGCAAGCACAAAAAGGCTTAAAGAAAGGCAATGAAAAGTGTGAAGATGATGGCACTTCTAATGCTTTGGCGAGAGTATTGTAGCAGGGTGAGGAATTGCATTCAAGCTACAAACCTTCCGAAAGCAGACGGATAAATTTTATCAAAAGATGGGTATCGTTACGATAAGGGCAAATCAAAAATTGAGGTTAACGGACAAGCTAGCTTGAGTTCTGCGATCATCCCTCAAGAGAGTCTAGAAGCCAAAATGATTCTCGGTCGGTGCTCGGGTCTAAAAAGGCGGGGAAGGGAGTAAGAAACCAAAGAAAACCTCCAAGTTCCACGAGTTCGCTTGGGAGAAAGTTCGCCGGCACTACGGAACTCGGTAATTCGGTTACATTCACGACAAGTGCGAAGCAACATCGGATGGTAATGATCCTTCCAAGAGTTGTCGATTCATGGAGCTTGGCGAAAGCGGGGAGGCCACAAATTAGTGGCAAATTTTCGATGACCTGGAGAGACCCTGTAGAAGTGTCATTTTGTAATTACAGCAGCACTTAGGCTATGACAAGGTATACTTTGCAATAAAAAAGGCGGGAATTAACAATTAATTTGACCAAGGTTCATCTTGCAAATACAAACAAATGTTTAAGGTTTATTTTGCAATCAAAATGGCGGGAAATAAACTACGGTTTGACCAAGGTTGGTTTTGCAATACAAACAAATATACAGGGTTTATTTTGCAATCAAAAAACGGCGGGAAATAAACTATGGTTTGACCAAGGTTGTTTTTGCAATACAAACAAATGTACAGGGTTTAATTTGCAATGAAAAAACGCGGGAAATATCAGTTGGAAGGTCTTGTGTCACGTCGGTACAAGCTGGCGGCCAACTCATCATCACGTTAAAAAAATTAACTCCACTTTAACGGAAGGTTAGAATTGCAAAAAAAAAAAAGGTGGAGGTTCAATTTGTCGAAAATCAAAACACGAGGTTAATTTTGCAAAACACAAAATAGGTCAGGGTTTTTTTTGCAATTATCTCTAAAAAGCAAATATGAACCGATCCATAAAACTACTCAATATGTACACGACTATGATTAAATTTTTGAAAATCATATAAAGTCAAAAGCAACTATTATTAATTTTTTGTAAATCATATGAAGGAAAAAAAATGAATTCCCCAAAAATCAATAGTCTTGGCATTGCCTTTGTTCTTAATCTATGGATGACATTTGGTTACACTGTACCTCAAAGTGGTACAACTATTGGTGACCGGGTCACTTGATTGATTATTTAGTAAGTATTATGTAAGATCGTCTAACTGATTTTAATATCGTATAACATAATTTTATTTTCTCACAATTCAACTTATCAATACAAGATGAGTCGGATTAAGAGGAACTGTCTTATATAAAATACTCGTAAAATCGTATTTCCAAAATGTTTTCCTAAATAATTTTTTTGCTGCATGTCTCCCTTAATAAATTTGAGAATAATTATTAGGTGTATTTTATGCTTTATAACACTTGTGGAGAAGAAATATTGTATACTAGTATGTGATACTAAAGTTTGAAAATATTGTAACCTAACTCTCAAAGTAAAGGAGTTTCTTTTTTCTTTATATATATATATTGGAGATTGAATATTATGTGTATTTGATACATTATAACACCTATGGAGAAGAAATAATGTATACTAGTATGTGATACTAAAGTTTGAAAATATTGTAACCTCTAAGAGTTTTAAGACAGTTCTGGGTGTAAGCCCCAATCATCGAATCTAATCGCCTTTTAAAAATATATATTTTTCTATTATATATATACTAATATTATGCATATATATTATTCATTTGTTGATATTTCTATTTTCTAACCTTATTTATTGTTTGTTGTTGCTATTCTTTATTGTTGTTGTTGTTTGTTGATGTTGTCTACTACTGTTTGTTTTCTTCCACGTTTTCATTTGTGATTATTTATAACTCGTAATTTGTGAGAAATTTGTGGAGAGAGTAAACACTAAACATTAAAATCCTTGTTTGTTTATTGGTGCAACAATTTCTAGCCTTTTAGGCTTGTTTGAAAAATGACTTTATGAATATGTGTTTTTAGAAGTGTGAATATTTTTTTTGTAATATTGTATAGGTTTATTAAAAATATATTATTTGAAATTATAAAATCGAATCAAATAGAATTGAGTAATTCGGTTCGTTATCAAACTTCGTGTGATTCGGTTCAGTTTGAGAAATTTTGGAATCAATATGGGTAGTTTGATTTGTGATTTTGACTCAAACCAAATCGAATCGAAGTACTTACAATCCTAAAGACAATTATACATGGGTTACAAATTTCAAATTCCAACTTAAAATCATGTTTAAAAGAATGCAATGCTATCATATCATACCCCGTGTAACGACCCGAGCTCGATAGTTCGGTCTGCTACATGTAGCTTATGCATTGGCCCATTAAATATGCATCACCTTGGGACATCAGATCCATCACAAGCTAACTCAAAATTTCATGGATGATGTTGGTGCTTAGTAGTAATGTATGACCAATTTATAAAGAACATTCAAGTCCACATCCACACGATGTGGGATGAGAATATTACAATTTCTCCTACTTAAATCTTTGGCGTCCTCGTCAAGGCCCAATCGTACGTTCTCCTTGACGTCCTCATCAAGGCCCAATCGTACGTCATGAGTCCAAAAGGGCTGTTATGTTTAATCGACACACTCGGTCAATGAACACTTTATATTATCAAGCTCACCACAAATCGATCTAAAATTTTATGAATAATATTAATATACAATAATAAAATATGATCAACTTATAAATTATATATAAGAGTACATTTCAAAATCAATCAACTTATGGGCGGCTATAACATCAGAATCTTTAATTTATGTTCAAGTCTTCCATAAAACTACGATTGGGGGGGGGGGGGAGACATAGACATTAATGGATTCGATTTGGTGGGGAAGACATGTTCACATGAACTCATCATTCATCAAGTGCCTTGGACCAAATTATCAAATTATAACCTCTTAATAATACAGAAATGCACCAACAAGACGTGGGGATTTAATGAATTATTACTTGACGTGACGGTGACAAAAGGAAAATAAGTCCAATTTATCCACTATGTAATCTTTTTTCGACGTCTACATCGAAATCATCTAACCAAATCAAATGATTTTGTTTTGGTTTTAAAGATCAAACAATCGGTCGGTTTGATTCTCGATTTTTTATATCAAATCAAACTAATCCAACTTACCAAAATTAACAAAAACAATTGAAAAAAAAATCCTTCAATAATCTAGATTTAGTTTGGTTTACATATATATATATATATATATATATATATATATATATATATATATATATATATATATGTGTGTGTGTGTGTGTGTGTGTGTGTGTGTGAATGACTATAGTTATTGTTAATTAGATTTTGTGTATGTGCTTATGGACGGCGTTAGTATGAGACGATGTCGGTATTTAAAATAACCAATTTAAAATAAAACACCTCTCAATAATCAATGAAAATAATATGATCATATAAGAATAGAAAATGTATACAGAGATGGAGATGAATATGGAAAGGAAAAAGAAAAGAAAGTAACGGAGGAAGGAGTGGGAGGAGTTGGAGGAAGCAATACTCTACTAAAGTTAGATATCTCATATATTGTTATCAGGATTTACAGATATCTCCTATATTGTTACTATGATTCACAAAATCTAGTAATATCTCATAAATGTATTAATTAAATGATCAGTAATTAACTTTTCAGAAGATTTAATCATGACCAGTAGTTATGTTTCGTAAAAATAAATCATGACCAGTAATTAACTACTGAGCGAAATTATAATATAGATATTGATTAAAAATAATTCATATAAACTACGAAATTAAACCAAACCGAGTGATTTGGTTTGTCTATAAAAAAAATTATATATTATATCAATAATTTAATATTTATCTTGTAGTCAAAAAAATTAAAAATTAAACACTATGCTGGGTGAAAAAGGACGATAATTCAAACATGGACTGCTAATAATTACTGCCACCAATCCCCATAAAAAATTCTTAGACAAGTCTGGATTAATAACTATTCAGCCAAAAAACATCACATGTAAAGTAGACTACGAACAAAGGTATTAGAATGATTAGAAATCTTTAAAAAAGGTAGCTAGCTTTACTCTTTGTCTATGCCACATTTGCCTAAGTGCCTAAAAAGTAAGATCATGGAGCTAGATAGTCACTCGTCTAATTATTATAGCATCACCGATGGCCCGATGCTATAATTTGGGATTTTAATACTTTTCATCTCAATACTTTTCATCTTGATCCCATTTCGATATAATTTGAGATTTTAATTTTTTTTTCAATTTCGTTTTTAATAAGTATCGGGACTCAACGAATCGGGATCCCGACAGTTCAAGAGATAAAAATCATGTAATCTCGATTATAATATTTATGAATAATATTTTCTAACACTAAAATATTTTTAAAATATCTCCATCATGATTATGATTTCAGACTGTATATTTACAACTTTAATTGAATATTTACTAAATGGTGGGTATTGTTGAATCTGTCATTATGAACAAAATGCACCCCTCATTCGCATGAGAAAAGCGACACTAAGTGTAGAAACGTGATAGATAAAAAAAATCACAACATTGGGAAAAGGAAAATGATATCATTACCACTAATCCTACAACTTTCCTTGCAACTAAGGCTCCGTTTGTTTCACAGAAAATCATTTCCAGAAAATGATTTCTGGAAAATCAAATGATTTCATTTTCAGGTGTTTGGTAAATCTTTTGAAAATATGTCAGAAAACATTCACGGGTGTTTGGCAAACACACGGAAAATATGTCAGAAAACATTTACGGGTGTTTGGCAAACACACGAAAAATATTACGGAAAACAATATATAAATAAATACAAAAATAAAAATATAAAATAAACAATGTTTAGGATGTCCCTAGAAAATCAATAGGACCATCTTTTTTTAATAAGGTCCATCTTTTTTTAATCTCACAATTACAAATATTTTTTTGATAATTGATTTGAAAAAAAAAACGTTTTAAAATAGAAAATAAACAATATTTTGGATGTCCCTAGAAAATGTTACGGAAAATTATATATGAATAAATACAAATATATATATATATATATATATTCTAATATTAATGCACATATTGAATATAAAATAGTGTTGAACTTTAAGTAATTTTTCTTTAGTAACCCTCAATTTATCATTAGTGGTGTCAAATCAATGTCTATCTTTTTTCAATCTCACAATTACAAATAATTTTTTTGATAATTAATAAGAAAAAACGTTTTAAAATAGAAAATTGACAATGGTTAGGATGTCCCTAAATAATATAGGTGACACTAATTTTAGAGCGTAGTAAACATTTATTAAAATTATAATTTATAAATAGTATGCACAAACTTTATTTATATTTATAAACAATTTATTTGTTGAATGAAATATTGTGTGTGTAAGTAAATATGTGCAATTGTGAAAGGGGCGGAGGTGCCGAACATTTGGAAAATGACTTACGGAAAATGAATCCGTAAGTCATTTTCCGGAAAAGAAGCCTTCATTTTCCGTTGACTTGGAAAACCTTTTACGTTGACAGAATTTTCCTAAGGTTACCAAACACCGGAAAATGAGGAAAACATTTTCCGGAAGTCATTTTCCGTGAAACAAACGGAGCCTAAGCCTTGAATTGGGGAAAATTGTTTTAGATGAAGACAACTTTACATTTCTTCAAAGTTTAGTTGTAAGGAAAGTTGTAGAAGTAGTTGTAAGGCTAGCAATGTTGTTGTGAAAATAAATTTAACAAACATCATTAAGTAATTTTAGCAAACACAAAATAGACATTGTTTAATACTCACAATATTTATAAAAAAATAAAAAAAATAGCCGGGACGGGTTGGGATTCGAGAATCCCGACGGGATTGATAATTATCCCGAATACCGACCCGAAATAAGTCGAGACGGGAAAAATCCCGATAAAGTCGAGATCGATATTTGTCGGGATCGAGATCGGGCAACGGGACGGGCCGGGAAAAATGTGACTTTTGCCAGCCTTAATTTTGAGGGCCCTAGAAAAATTTAATATATGAGGCCCTAACCATATACATGTTAAAATATTGAAAGCTTTGGTTCGAGAGTTGAGACCATATCAATTGTTTTTTGTTTTGTTTTGTTTTTCTCATATCCATATTTTTAATTTCTTTTAAAAGCTAACAAAACGTTAAGCATCTTTTTAAAAGAAATCAATAAACAATACACTTTCATAGACATACTAACTAATAAATATTTAAAAACAAAATTATTCACAATAAAAAATACTCCCTCCGTCTCAAAGTTGTCTTGTTTGATCTGACACATGGATTAATTAAAAACGATTTACTTCATTATTAATACTAGGTTATTACCCGTGCGATACACGGTTGACTTAATATTGTTTCTGAAACTTAATTTGGTATATAAAATTTTGTAAGTTATTTGAATGAACCAACAACAAAAAGATATGCACATAATTAATAAATAAATAAATAACGTGAGATCACACCGAACAATCAAATCGAAAGTTTATGCGATTTTTGTAGATAGAATTTGCAAGCTATTTCATAGTGGTTGTTTGTAAGAATTAACAAACCGATTTTGTAAGAAAAAAATGGTAAATAAAAAAAATTACCATGAGAATTGAAGAGTTTTAATTAATTGAAATGTGTCTAAATCAAATGTGATAAAATCTACTCGAAAATAATAAAAAAAACCTTTACCATGAAAATTTGGAGTACTAATCAATTGAAACACGTTAAAATCAAATGTAATAAAATCTATCTGGAATTAACCGATTTTGACAACAAAAATTGGTAAAAAAAAAAATAGAAAAGGTTTTACCATAAATAAAGGAGGCATCGGTTTTAAAATCTATTAGACTTTAATTTTTGGCAGAAAAAAAAAGAATTTATAAAGATATATTTAGTATCATACATACTATTTTAAAGGAGGCACCAGTTTTAAAATCTATCAAACTTTAATAGTTTTAATCAATTGAAATAAAAGGTGACACGTGGAAGAACATAATTCCTTTAAAACTTTAAGCGTACAACATAAACTCGCCATGTGGTAGCAACGTCTTCTGTTTTAATAATAGTTAATAGATAATTAATAGATTATTAACTAATAACTATATATTATATATTAGTAGAAGAACAAATAACATAGAATTATCTCGTTGATAATTTGTATAAATTAAAAATTATGAAAATAAAAAGAGATGGAAATAGAAGAGTTTTAGTAAAATTAAACTTGTATAAATTTTATAGGATAAAATCTAGTTTAATTAAGCGGTATTTAAAAAAAAACCCAAAATCCTAAATCTCTATCTGAAACTTAATTTGGTAGATAAAATTTGCAAGCTATTTGAATGAACCAATAACAACAAGATGTCCACATAATTAATTAATAAATAAATAACGTGAGATCACACCGAACAATCAAACCGAAAATTCATGCGAATTTTGTAAATATAATTTGCAAGCTATTTCGTAGAGGTTGTTTGTGGTGTTGGTGGAACACGTTTAATCAAATTTAATTAATTACTAAATAATTAATTTCAACGAAAAATTACTAAATTATCTATACATTAAGTTTATGAAACAATCAATTTCAACGAAAAATTACTAAATAATCTATATGTTAATTATTAATTACTTCATTTAATTTTTTTCTGCATAAAATCCTAAGCCAATCTTTCAATTACCCATACATATGATCAATTTTAATATTTACATTATTTTAGTTTTTTTTTCTTCAAATTATTCTAATTAAAATTTTCAATTATTTATTACAATTATATATATTAGGGATCCTTTATGGTTTTTCTCTTTTTTCTTTTCGAAATGACATCACCGACCTAAGGTTATTTTCCTTCAATTTTTTGGTGTATATATATGCCGCCAATGTGATTTTTTTTATCAATTTTTTAAATTGTATTGTATAACTTAATAGAGTTAAGGCAACGAATTGGTCTATAGTCTGAATTTTTAAAATAATTTCTTAAATTACAAAATTTTGAGTTATTTGAGTAAAATCAACTTCTTGTTAAATCGATCTTTAAGTTATGGTTATGTTGTGTTTGTTATCTTTATTAATTAGTGATAAGATTAGTTTGGTTACTTTCAAAATTTCAAAACATGTTATCTTTATTAATTAGTGATAAGATTACTTTTGTAAGTTTGAAATTTCAAAACCAAAATTACTGTTAACAAAATCTTCAAAACACTATATAATCTGTTTGGGCGTTCTTCATTTGTTTCCCATCATCTACTTGATAAGTACAAAGGTGATAAAATTTATCCTAACCTACTTGATAATGTGATAAAATCTACTTGATAATTACAAACTTGATAATTACAAATGTGATAAAATTTATCGTAAACTAACGGTAAGCAGTAACTTCTTATTTATATCGTAAATTAATCAATTTTGGTAGAAAAAAAGATTTTTTTTAATAATTCATAGAGAGTGACACATGGCATCACTAAATTCCTTTAAGAAATCAAGCACTTAACAGAAAGCCACCACGTGGCAGTACTAAATAATTAATTTCAACGAAAAATTACTAAATAATCTATATGTTAATTATTAATTACTTCATTTAATTTTTTTCTGCATAAAATCCTAAGCCAATCTTTCAATTACCCATACATATGATCAATTTTAATATTTACATTATTTTACTTTTTTTTTCAAAGTATTCTAATTAAAATTTTCAATTATTTATTACAATTATATATATTAGGGATCCTTTATGGTTTTTCTCTTTTTTCTTTTCGAAATGACATCACCGACCTAAGGTTATTTCCCTTCAATTTTTTTGTGTATATATATGCCGACAATGTGATTTTTTTTATCAATTTTTTAAATTGTATTGTATAACTTAATAGAGTTAAGGCAACGAATTGGTCTATAGTCTCAATTTTTAAAATAATTTCTTAAATTACAAAATTTTGAGTTATTTGAGTAAAATCAACTTCTTGTTAAATCGATCTTTAAGTTATGGTTATGTTGTGTTTGTTATCTTTATTAATTAGTGATAAGATTAGTTTGGTTACTTTCAAAATTTCAAAACATGTTATCTTTATTAATTAGTGATAAGATTACTTTTGTAAGTTTGAAATTTCAAAACCAAAATTACTGTTAACAAAATCTTCAAAACACTATATAATCTGTTTGGGCGTTCTTCATCTGTTTCCCATCATCTACTTGATAAGTACAAAGGTGATAAAATTTATCCTAACCTACTTGATAATGTGATAAAATCTACTTGATAATTACAAACTTGATAATTACAAATGTGATAAAATTTATCGTAAACTAACGGTAAGCAGTAACTTCTTATTTATATCGTAAATTAATCAATTTTGGTAGAAAAAAAGATTTTTTTTAATAATTCATAGAGAGTGACACATGGCATCACTAAATTCCTTTAAGAAATCAAGCACTTAACAGAAAGCCGACACGTGGCAGTACTAAATAATTAATTTCAACGAAAAATTACTAAATAATCTATATGTTAATTATTAATTACTTCATTTAATTTTTTTCTACATAAAATCCTAAGCCAATCTTTCAATTACCCATACATATGATCAATTTTAATATTTACATTATTTTACTTTTTTTTTCAAAGTATTCTAATTAAAATTTTCAATTATTTATTACAATTATATATATTAGGGATCCTTTATGGTTTTTCTCTTTTTTCTTTTCGAAATGACATCACCGACCTAAGGTTATTTCCCTTCAATTTTTTTGTGTATATATATGCCGACAATGTGATTTTTTTTATCAATTTTTTAAATTGTATTGTATAACTTAATAGAGTTAAGGCAACGAATTGGTCTATAGTCTCAATTTTTAAAATAATTTCTTAAATTACAAAATTTTGAGTTATTTGAGTAAAATCAACTTCTTGTTAAATCGATCTTTAAGTTATGGTTATGTTGTGTTTGTTATCTTTATTAATTAGTGATAAGATTAGTTTGGTTACTTTCAAAATTTCAAAACATGTTATCTTTATTAATTAGTGATAAGATTACTTTTGTAAGTTTGAAATTTCAAAACCAAAATTACTGTTAACAAAATCTTCAAAACACTATATAATCTGTTTGGGCGTTCTTCATCTGTTTCCCATCATCTACTTGATAAGTACAAAGGTGATAAAATTTATCCTAACCTACTTGATAATGTGATAAAATCTACTTGATAATTACAAACTTGATAATTACAAATATGATAAAATTTATCGTAAACTAACGGTAAGCAGTAACTTCTTATTTATATCGTAAACTAATCAATTTTGGTAGAAAAAAAGATTTTTTTTAATAATTCATAGAGAGTGACACGTGGCAACACTAAATTCCTTTAAAAAATCAAGCACTTAACAGAAAGCCGTCACGTGGCAGTACTAAATAATTAATTTCAACGAAAAATTACTAAATAATCTATATGTTAATTATTAATTACTTCATTTAATTTTTTTCTGCATAAAATCCTAAGCCAATCTTTCAATTACCCATACATATGATCAATTTTAATATTTACATTATTTTACTTTTTTTTTCAAAGTATTCTAATTAAAATTTTCAATTATTTATTACAATTATATATATTAGGGATCCTTTATGGTTTTTGTTGATTCTTATGTTAAATTTATATCTGATCAGTACATTACATTAGTTTTATACTTCAGTGGCTAATCGGGCTGCGTATCGATTAGCGTGGCAACTGTGTATAGAACTTTGCCTTGTATAGTTTTTATAGGACTTTTTCAGGTTCAGCGGAAGACCCCTTCTCAGCTTCACCGGAAGACCTGCTCAAAGCTTAAGATCGGTAGACCTCGTGTCCAGCTGATCTGCTTCTACGTGTCCTCTCCAGCAAAAAGCTAGCTGGATTAATTCAAACTTATTCCCATATATTGTTTGAATTAATCCAAGTCATTCCCTGACATGTCAAGCCGCCGAAAGCAACTTTCCGAAAAGCAGAAGACTTTTCGTCTGAGCGATGAAAGCGAAAAGCGGCCCCTACTTTCTGCTACATCTATCAGATCTGATACCAAATCGCCCACCTTTTTTGAAGATCTCAGAAATGATTATCTGCTCTAGATATCTGTGAAGACGAAAATCCTTGACTGACAGCCCCATGCATTTAATGCATTTATGAATAGAGTTGTTGAAGTCTTCGTCCTCTTCAACGGATTCTTTTGAAATGCACCTGCTATAAATACTGCCATTGAAGACTGGAACAACAGACAACTGTACAGAATCAATCGAACACTTAAAGAATTGCTCTGAAACTTCATAAACTCCAAGTCTTTCAGCTCAGTGCATTCAATAGATCCTTAACAGATCTAGAAGTCCTCGTCGACAACAAGAAGCTGCTCATCAACATTTATTGCTTTATTCTTCTTGTTGTTAACTTCCTTTAACTATATACACGCAATTAAATATCTTGTTTTTGAGATATTTAATTCCCTAGACCCAAACACAAGTCAATATTTTGTACACGATCCATTAGGGATATTCTTTGTAATTGATCTAAGTGGAAAACATAGTGCACAATTTAAATCCAAGGTTGACTGCCTTGGTGGTGGACGTAGCACTCATTATAGTGTGAACCATCCCAAAATACTTGTGTCATTCCTTACTGTTTGTCTTTTACTTGAACTGCTTAGTTTCATTGTTTATATTATTCATTTCAGCAGAACTTAAGTAATATGTAAAAGGTCTACCGGTAGTCCTTATCGGCAGACCTGGAACAATCATCTTGAAGGTCTTCCGCTACTTGATTCTTTTCATAGATTGCAAGTAACTTTCAAGGAACTTACTTAATAGTTTTAAAAGTGTTAATAAGCTATTCAACCCCCCCCCCTTCTAGCTTATTATTGTGCTCATTGGGACCCACAATTGGTATCAGAGCCTTACTCTTCGAAAACAAGTTTTTCCAAGATTAAACTCTTGAGAGATACGACATAATGGCACAAACACACTATATGCTGCCTACATCTAATGCTAACCACGTCCCAATATTGGACGAAGGTCATTTTGATGTATGGAAGGATAAAGTAATGAGATTCATGAACTCTATTGACAACGGGTTATGGAAATGTGTCACTGCGAGTCAACATATACCAATGAAGGCAAATCTTCTAGCCTCCATCGCTGAACCTGCGAAGTTCCTAAAGAAGAATTGAATGGACAGGAGGGGCGATAGAAAATTGGTAGAACTTGGCGACAAAGCAATCAATATAATCACCGACTCTCTAGACACAAGCACCTACCGACAAGTGATTCGATGTACAAGCCTGCGAAAGAGATGTGGGAAGCTCTTGTAGAATACTTGGAAGGAGACCAAGACACAAGAGACAACAGAAAATATACATACATCCAAATAGGTTTGATTCTTTCAAAAAGGATCCTAAGGAAACCTTGAGACAAGCATACGATCGATTCAGTGAGGTAATAAATAGTTGCTTTTCTCTTGGTAAAACGCAGTATGACAAAAGGAAATGAACATGAGGTTTCTAGGCTCTCTAGGTAGCTTATGGCATGTGAAGACCACGGCTATGAAAGAATCTAAGAACTTAAACGAGATGACTCTTCGTAGTCTCTACAAAGTTTAAAGGTTTATGAACTTGAAGTTAATCAAGCTCTAGAGCAAGACAAGCAGTTCGAACGTGTCTTTGCCGACCATGGTCCAAGAAGAAATCATTGTTGAAAACAAACCTTCTACTTCTTCCTGTGAAAATGATTTTTTATCTGATGAACAATTTGCTATGTTTGTTAAACGTTTTCAAAAATTTGCAAAATATGGAAGGAAGAACACTCACCAACAACCTTTCGGAAAATGGTGAAAGCTCATCTAAGGAAGAGCTTGTGTGTTATAAGCGTAGAAAACACAGGTCATTTTGCCTCAAAATGTCCTAAGCCAAAATTTGAAGCATCACAGAAAACCTACTTTTAGAAAATTTCAAAAACAAAAGGGTATGTTGGCTGAAGACATAGAAGACAAACATGTTGCTTCATGGTTTGAGACTGATTCAGAAGAGGAGGAAGAGGATTGTGAGCAAGCTAACATATGCTTAATAGCTCATGATTCATGTCCTACCTATGACTCTGAAAATGAAGTTGTAGTTTCACCAAGTCCTTTGGACAAAAATGAAACCAACGGTGATAGCTTGATAAGGGAAGAACTTCTCAAGGATAATCAGGATATGCTTGAAGAATTTAATTCCTTTAGAGTAGCCTATGTTAAAGCGGCCAAGAAGCTGTGAGAAACTTCTTTTTGAGAAATCTTTGATGGCGGTGAGATTCAAACTCTCAATAGCCGTCAACAAGAGAGTATCAAGCGAAGGAAGAAAACAAATTTCTTCATGACAAAATTGATTTATCATTGAGCACATCAAAGGACTTGACCTAGAGAAAATTGCCTTGCAAAAGACAATTGACTCCTGGAATAGCTCCAAGGATGCATTTGAAGAAATCCTTACAAGCCAAAAATCTAGCAATGATAAAACAGGCATAGGATATTCAGATGTGTCTCTTCCGACAATCTCTTCAGTCAAAGAGAAAGGTGAATCCTCCGAAACTGCTAATGATATATCTTTCTCTAAACAGACATTTGGAAATATAGGGAAACAAGGCCTTGGTTATTCAAGTGTCCCTTACGTTTACCCTAAAGCTCAGAAAGGAAAAGCCAAAATGACTGACTCAAATGAGAAACCTGAAAAGGTAACGGTAGAGAAAGTGAAGTCTACCGGCAACAACTATGCCAAGGCAAAGTCTGCTGACGGTAGACCTACTAAACTCTACCAGGTAACTATCAAGTTTGTCTATGAAGCAGGCAAAGCTCCTTTACATTGAAGGTAAACTTAAAGGTATTCTCTAGAATCCTCACGAGGTTTCAACGAGAAAAGCTAAAGCTAAGTCTGTTGGTAACCTACCTAGGAAGATCGAAAGAAACCAATTAAGTCACAGTCAACAAGCAAAATGAACCAAAATGGATGTCAAGAAAAGGAATAATCATAAGCACTCTTGGTTGAAGACTCTACAGTTCTCTATGGACTTTCCATTTATGTCATTCTTGCCATTGCTTAGGCCATCGGCACGGAATGCACTGCTAAGGTTCACCCCAAGATCGAGAGACCTAGTTCTCTCAAGGTCAAGCGGTATGGGTTGCAAGGTTGCTAATCCTTAGGACCCAAAGAAAATAAAGGTACCTTGTTTGCTTTAACTTCTTTTAAGGGGCTTCATGGCTATAGAATCGGAAAACAAAGACATCGGTACCTAGGCAGTGGTTGTTCAAGACACATGGTGGGCAGAAGTCTTCTTCTGAGATATAGGCTGAAGCAAAAGGACCCACGGTTATTTTCGGAGACAATGCAAGAGGAAAGACAATTGGATATGGCTCAATTACTAGAGGAAGTCTCTCCATCAACAAAGTTTCTCTAGTAAGTGGTTTAAAAGCACAATCTTGAGCATATCACAGTGCGACAAAGGACTTCTATGCCAATTCAATTCAAACCGGTGCCTCATCAAAGCGGTGAATCATGCTCTACAATCGGCCGGATAGACAAGGAAGCGTATCTATGTCGTGGACTTAAATCTTCTAGGGAGATTCTCAAACACTTGTGTCTAGTAACTTGCCATAATGTTCGTGACAACGGTGGCTATAACAGCGTCTCGATCACCTCAACTAAGCACCTCTCCAAGCTCTCCAAAATGGGCTTGTCAAGGTCTACCTACGGTTGTCTGCCGATCATGACGGAAGTTGTAAAGCTTGTCAACTAGGAAAACTTTCCAAGTCTTCCTTCAAAGAAAAGAAAGTGTATTGTCAACAAAGCAGACCTCTTCAACTTCTGCATATGGATCTCTTTGGACCTATTACAACGACCGGTATTTCGGGAGACAAGTACACACTTGTAGTAGTTGATGACTACTCTAGATTCACTTGGATTGAAACTATGACATCTAAAGATGAAAGCGTATGATCTAGTCACTGCACTTTTTAGAAGACTTCAAACTCAAAAGCTTGAAGACATTTGTGACATAAGATCGGACAACGACACTTGAATTCAAAAACAATGGTGTAGAAAAGTCTGCGATGACCATGGGATCGGCCACAACTTCTCTGCCGCCGGTACTCCTCAACAAAATGGTGTAGGTGAGCGGAAGAAAGAACAACGATTGAGCGGCTAGAACAATCTGGCGAAGCTAAACTTAGAAGTATTTACAGGCGGAAGCGTCAATCTTGCTTGCTTTACCCAAAATAGATCCACTGGTAAACAAGTTTCATAATAAAACTCCATATGAAATATGGAGAGGAAGATCCCAAACATTGGATTTCTTAAAATCTTCAATTTGTAAATGTTTTATTCTTTATAATGGAAAAGAGTATAGAGGAAAATTTGATGCAAAATCAGACGAAGGAATTTTTAAGGATATTCCAAACATTCAAAAGCATTTCGCATTTTCGGTAAATCTAACTTAAAAATCTTAGAATACGTGCATGTTTCTTTTGATGAATATGACTTGTTAGAGCCTAGAATGGCTCGAGCGTTGCTAATGATTACGATAATGATGAGGCAGTACAAATACGCATCTACTTCCCTCATCAAAAATCGGCAAGCTAGAACCATCAATCTGGAATACCAATAACCCTTCACGGTAGGCGATGAACTCTCTGCGATACCGATAACAACTCTTACGTGACCACTGACCACTGAACCCATCTCTTACATTTTACCCCAAGCACCTTCTGAGATCTCTCATCCTTCTTGTTCACGAGAAAATGAAAGTTTTGAAGACTCTATTTCTTAACAGATTTTGGTGAATCTCCTTCTCAACCAACTCGAGAATTCTTAAGGAAGAATCCACAGTGATCTTCCTCAAGCGTTATTGAAGCAAGAGATCATCCCATTTCTCAAATCATTGGTGATCTCGGCTCGGGAGTTAAATGCGAGAAATAAGGTTCGAAAGAAACTTTGTTTGCTTATGCATTTGTATCGGAACTTCGAACCAAAGAAGATTGATGAAGCTATCGAAGATCATAATTGGATTGAAGCTATGCAAGAAGAGTTGAACAGTTTGAAAGATGTAAGGTGTGGAGCTTAGTTCAAAGACCGGCGATCATCCGGTCATCGGCACCAAGTGGGTTTCGAGAAATAAAAGAGATGAAGATGGAAATGTCACGAGAAACAAAGCTAGATTGGTTGCTCGAGGGCTACAGCAGGGAAGAAGGAATTGACTTTGATGAAACTTTTGCTCTGTGTTGCTAGACTAGAAGCAATCGAGAATCTTTCTAGCTTATGCCTCGTTCATGGACTTCAAAGTGTATCGGATGGATGTTAAGAGTGCCTTTACGAATGGTGATCTTCAAGCGTATCGTGGAGCGACCTCGAGGATTTGTCATCTCGACAAAGCTGGATCACGTCTACCGTCTCAGAAAGCTCTCTACGGCTGAAGCAAGCTCCTAGAGCACTGGTATGAAACTCTTATCCAAGTTCTTAATCGAACAAGGATTTGTGAGAGGAAGAATCGACACTACTTTATTCATCCTCAAGCACAAAGGCCATTCTCTTACGGTACAAATCTATGTGGGCGACATCATCTTTGGATCAACTAACCAAAGCACATTGTGCAAAAGATTCGAGAAGGCGATGCGAGCAAGTTTGAGATGAGCATGATGGGTGAACTTACCTATTTTCTAGAATTGCGGACTTGAGACGGAATCTTCATCGGCCAAACCAAATATGCAAAGGAACTAATCAAGAAGTTTGGTCTTGATTGACCAAAGATTTGAAACTCCAATGTCTACCGACTGCCATCTTGACAAAGATGAGAAGGGAAAGCAAAGAGAACATGACCAAGTACCGAAGAATCATAGGTTCACTTCTTTACCTTCTTGCTAGTAGACGACATTATGTTTGTTGTGTGTGTTTGTGCTAGATTTCGAGGCGGATCAAAGGAGTCACCATTTGCTTCAGCGCCAAGCGTATCATCGAGATATGTTTCAAAAACAACAAATCGAGGCATCGGTATTCAAAATCCAACAACTTCAATCTAGTTGGATACTCGGATGCAGATTATGCGACTTGCAAAGTGAGCCGAAGAAGCACCGGTGGGACTTGTCAATTTCTTGGAAGCAGACTTGTCTCATGGTCTTGCAAGAAACAAGGATCGTGGCAAACTCAACCACGAGCGAGAATATATTCTTTGGCATTTGTTGCTCTCAAGCTGCTTTGGATGAAGCAACAACTAATGGACTACAACATCAAGGCGAGCGCCCAATCATGTGTGACAACACATCGGCTATCTCGATCTCCAAAAATCGATGATGCATTCAAAGACAAAGCATATTGATATTCGTTATCACTTTCTTAAAGATCATGTGGAAAAAGGTAACATCGATGCGGAATATGTTCCAAGCGAGCATCAATTAGCGGAACATTCTCACAAAACCACTTGGATGCCACCGGGTTTGCTTATTTAAGGAGAAATCTTGGTATGATTGATCCCTCTTGCTTAAAGGTTAAAATTTTGTTAATGTTTCTTTCATACTGGTAGACTTGTTTTAAGACTAATCGGAAGACGTAAGTTATCCTTTACCGGAAGACTTAAAGGTTAGTATTCTTACTTAGTCTATTTTTTTTTGCTAAAGAGGTTTATAAAGTAATAAAGGGGTCAAGGACAAAATTTGGTACTTAAGAAAATATCTTAAGTTCAGCTTTTCAAAGCGATATTTTCTCGCCTTTAAATAGTCCTTGAACCGTCATTTGCAAACTTCTGAAACCCTTTGAACATAAATATTTCTCTCTCTCTCTCTCTCTCTCTCTCTCTCTGAGTAACTACTTTCTGCAAATTCAAGTTCTTCTTGTTTCTTCTTCTCATCATCAACAATGGCAAGAACTTCAAAATCAAAGCGCGACAGCGGGAAGGCTTTGAACCCTGAAAATGTCATTCCTCCCAATTCGAATATCAACATTCCAGGATACCCCATCTATCCCGCCTCTCATGACATTATTGTCACTTTGGACCCGAAGCTATACATTAGGGCATGTGCATTGACCTTGGTCAATCAACTCTATAGCTGCGGCGTCAAGCTTGCGAGGATATGGGCGCCTACGGGATTACGCCCCTCTTACGCCTCAACGACAAAAACTACTGGTATCTTCTGGCGAGAATAATTTTATCAAAGAATGGAGCTCATGAACAGGCGCTCTTCGTGGGTGGATTCGAGGCCGTCCCATCTGTCACCGCTAAATCAATTTCCACCATCATCGGCGTGCATTACGGTGGAGCTCTTTGGCAACCATGGTGAGGCTTTACATGCACAGGAAGCCATGAGGGGAGTAGACACACTCAGGGAGCCACAAGGAAAATGCTCGAAATTTGTTCCCTCTTGGCGTCTATTGCACACGGCCACCTTCTAGACAAGGGGCTCTATTCAAGAGTGGAGCACATGACATGTTTAGGCCAACAAATCAACGACTGTTGTATTCCTCCAACTACGTCTCAGCGGGGGCTCATCATTTTCGACGAGCTAAAGTAGTGGGTGGAGAAAGCTAAGAACAACCCCACAAACGCCCTTCGTCGGTGATCAATGCCCTTTTGAGGGATGATGCTAACATCAACTCTTCTTTGAAAGAAGATGAGTTGTTTACGATGGCCAAGGACAAGCAACTCACGGCCTCGTTTTTCGGTAAATACAGAATCACGAGAACAAGCGGCATTTGCGAGAAAGGTCTACCGCCGGTCTCTCTTGACAAAGTGGCCAAGCTGCACCTATCACGGTCACCGCTTCAACATGGAAGCACATGTAGGCGGCAAGCGGGACCTCAAAAGGCCTCTGCAAAATTTGACGATCAAGTGGCCACGGACCTCCATCTAAAGGCCAAAGGCTGGTGATGAGCGAAAGCTGCTGCTAAGGTCCAAAATAGCGACCAAGGCAAAGCCAAGAAAACAAGGCGGAAGTGGCAACTCCAGCGAAGAGGAGCAGGCCAAATGGATCAGAAAGGAGATGAAGGAAGGCCAGAAGAAGAAGGCACCAGGCCAATCTAGCCATTCCTCTCCTCCATCTACCCAAGCTAAGCCATCCTCTCAGCCACCTACCCAATCCAGCCAACCACCCTCACCATCTCCTGCATCCACTCCCAAACCAAAACGAAGGAGACTTCGTAAAACCTTCGAAGACCAGCCACGGCGATCCACTCCAACCTCTACCAATGAAGCGGTGAGTCTCCTATTCATCCGCTAAGGAAGAAAAGGAGAGGCCTGAACCCTCTACCATGACCAACCAACTACCCTACCGGCCTTAACCCTTACATCCAACCCTTCATCTATTCATACAGGTCATCTACTCAGAGGAATTCACCACCTCCGGAGGAGTCTATCCCTCAGGAGGAGCCTCAAAATCAGGAGGAGCCAGCCAGAACCCCATCTCCTCCTCCTCCCTCACCTTTCAACTACTCTCCTGACCCATCTACCCCTTCCTCACCTCACCAATCCCATCCAACTTCATCAACAACACCACAGCCATTAGACCCTGCTGCTGCCAAGTTCCTCTTCGAACTTTCGTCAGTAGCAGATCTCTTCACCCCTACTCTTCAACCTTCTCAACCTTCTCAACCTCCTCAACCTTCCCTTCAAAAACCAAAATCCCTCTTCTACCCTGCCCCTTCTTTCTGGTTCTCTACCGAACCCATTCCCCAATCCTCCCATATCAGTGAAAATTCTGACACTGATATGGAACTGGATTCCCCACCAACACCACCTCCACCCTCCCCTATAACCATATCCTCTTCCACCAAAACCATACCAACCCAAGACTCATCCTCTTCTGCCTCCAGAACTCCCCCTCTCCAACGACCCCCGGGCTGCTGCGGACTACTGCCTCTGCCGAGCACCATTCACATTGGCCAAGCATCTACTTCCCATCAGCCCGACCAATGATGAAGTTTTGTCGGCTAGATGCCATCTACCGGCTAGGCGAGCTTACAAGCATATCTACGCTACGGCGGAAGTAGCCCTGCTGCGGCGGCAAGGCCAACGGCCGGCGCCACTAATCTTCGACAATTTCAAGAGGATGTGCGGACTCGTTTTGGGCACGATGCGGCATGACTTCACCGATGTCAAGATCAACATCGAAGCTCAACGAGATGAAGGTTGCCGTATCATAGGCTCCATTTTCTACGAGTTATTCCACGCCATCACTCTCCATCTCGGCCACGGTCGTCCTCCCATTATGGAACTCAACAACCTCGCTCGCAACTCTGCTCACGATATAATGAATGCCAACCGTGATCGTGATCTGGCCATCACGGAGGAGAAGCAAATGAGATCTATCAACGAGAATCTTGATGGAAGAGAAACGGCCGTCTTCGTGAAGAAGCTGGACTATCGTTCTCGTTCCACGGACCTCCGGCCGATGCGGATGGCGAATACCAACGCAAATTGGAAGAGCTAGAGCGAGAAAGAAGAGAAAGGAGGATGAGACAAAGGCAAAGGGAAAAAGACTTTGGTAGCTTATGTATCTTTTCTTCCCTTTCCTTTGTATTTATCTTATTTTTGAAAACTACATTGAATGTAAACATCTTGTTTATAAATACAGATGATTACTTGCTTTTTCAAAAATTATATTGTTTAAATTCTTCTTTGCTTTATTGTTTATCTAAATTAGAATTTAAACAATCGGTTTAAATTTATTTAAGCTGCCGCTAATCTGTGTCTTTGTTCTTTGACTCTCTTATTCTTGTATGCACTTAGATTAGTCTCTTGCATTTGAGGTGTTATTACGTTTAATAGAGGCATGTCTTCCGATTACTTAATATATAAAACTTTCTAGGAAATGTTATTATCTATTAAATAGTTTGTTTTAAAGCCCTCATTTGTAGTAATGATGACCAGATATAAATAGGAGGAGATTGTTGATTCTTATGTTAAATTTATATCTGATCAGTACATTACATTAGTTTTATACTTGATGGCTAATCGGGCTGCGTATCGATTAGCGTGGCAAGCTGTGTATAGAACTTTGCCTTGTATAGTTTTTATAGGACTTTTCGGGTTCGGCGGAAGACCCTTCTCGGCTTCACGGAAGACTGCTCAAAGCTTAAGATCGGTAGACCTCGTGTCGGTGATGCGCTTCTACGTGTCCTCTCCAAAAAGCTAGCTGGATTAATTCAAACTTATTCCCATATATTGTTTGAATTAATCCAAGTCATTCCACGACATGTCAAGCCGAAAACAACTTTCAGCGAGGAAGACTTTTCGTCTGAGCGATGGCGAAAAGCGGTGTCCCCTACTTTCGCTACATCTCTCGGATCGACACCAAATCGCCCACCTTTTTGAAGATCTCATAAATGATTATCTGCTCTAGATATACGTGAAGGCGAAAATCCTTGATTGACCCCCATGCATTTAATGCATTTATGAATAGAATTTGTTGAAGTCTTCGTCCTCTTAAAGCGATTCTTTTGAAATGCACTGCTATAAATCGCCATTGAAGACAAGAACAGACAAGCATGCAATCAATTGAACACTTAAAGAATTGCTCACGAAACTTCATAAACTCCAAGTCTTTCAGTTCAGTGCATTCAATAGATCCTTAACAGATCTAGAAGTCCTCGTCGACAACAAGAAGCTGCTCATCAACATTTATTGCTTTATTCTTCTTGTTGTTAACTTCCTTTAACTATACTTCTGCACGAATTAAATATCTTGTTTTTACAGATATTTAATTCCCTAGACCCAAACACAAGTCAATATTTTGTACACGATCCATTAGGGATATTCTTTGTAATTGATCTAAGTGGAAAACATAGTGCACAATTTAAATCCAAGGTTGACTGCCTTGGTGGTGGACGTAGCACTCACTATAGTGTGAACCATCCCAAAATACTTGTGTCATTCCTTACTGTTTGTCTTTTACTTGAACTGCTTAGTTTCATTGTTTATATTATCCATTTCATTGAGAACTTAAGTAATCGTAAAAGGTCTAGGTAGTCCTTATCGGCGGACTGGAACAATCATCTTGAAGGTCTTCCGCTACTTGATTCTTTTCATAGATTGCAAGTAACTTTCAAGGAACTTACTTAATAGTTTTTAAAGTGTTAATAAGCTATTCAACCCCCCCCCCCTTCTAGCTTATTATTGTGCTCATTGGGACCCACAGTTTTTCTCATTTTTTCTTTTCGAAATGACATCACCGACCTAAGGTTATTTCCCTTCAATTTTTTTTTTGCTATATATATGCCGCCAATGTGATTTTTTTATCAATTTTTTAAATTGTATTGTATAACTTAATAGAGTTAAGGCAACGAATTGGTCTATAGTCTGAATTTTTAAAATAATTTCTTAAATTACAAAATTTTGAGTTATTTGAGTAAAATCAACTTCTTGTTAAATCGATCTTTAAGTTATGGTTATGTTGTGTTTGTTATCTTTATTAATTAGTGATAAGATTAGTTTGGTTACTTTCAAAATTTCAAAACATGTTATCTTTATTAATTAGTGATAAGATTAATTATGTAAGTTTGAAATTTCAAAACCAAAATTAATGTTAACAAAATCTTCAAAACACTATATAATCTGTTTGGGAGTTCTTCATCCGTTTCCCATCATCTACTTGATAAGTACAAAGGTGATAAAATTTATCCTAACCTACTTGATAATGTGATAAAATCTACTTGATAATTACAAATGTGATAAAATTTATCCTAAACTAACGGTAAGCAGTAACTTCTTATTTATATCGTAAACTAATCAATTTTGGTAGAAAAAAAGATTTTTTTTAATAATTCATAGAGAGTGACACGTGGCAGCACTAAATTCCTTTAAAAAATCAAGCACTTAACAGAAAGCCGCCACGTGGCAGCACTAAATTCCTTTAAAAAATCAAATAGCTTACATATTTTATCTAATTTGATTAAACGTTTTTCACCAACATTACAAACAACCACTATGAAATAGTTTACAAATTATATCTACAAAATTTGCATGAATTTTCGGTTTGATAATTCAGTGTGATCTCACCCTTTTTTAAATTTATTAATTATGTGGACATCTTACTGTTGTTGATTCATTCAAATAGCTTACGGATTTTATCTGCAAAATTAAGTTTCAGAAAAAATACTAAGTCAACCGTGCATTGCATGGGTAATAAGCTAGGAGAGAGGGAGTGTGAGAGCTTCTTATTTAAGAACATGTGGGAGGAGAGAGAGTGAGGGGACAACCAACCACTTTCTCGGGTGTGTGTGTGGGGGTGGGGGGTTTGTTTTTATTAGATAATGTTAAATTTAATATTTTTTTGTATAAGAAGTGGTGTAAGAAGATTTTATACAATGGAAAGATATATTCTTAAGTGTGTAAGAAGATAAAAATGTATAGGTAGTAGTGGGACCCAGTTAAGAAGTTGTGTAAGAATTTATAACATTGAGGATGCTCTTAGACCCCTAGTAGAAGGTTGCTCCCTTTATCTATCCGCGTTGTAGGGTAGGGGTTCCACATATTTTTTTTTGTGTATTTTATATGGTAAAGACTTAGGTAGGACAATTTTACAAATATTTTTTATAAGATGGATCTTCCTTACTCGACCCATCGTGTATTGGTGGGTTGAGTTGTGAGAGACTGAAATTCCGTCTTACGAATTAAAATCCGTAAGATCGTCTTACAGGAGATTTACTCATTTTATATTTATATTGGTCGCTTGTCTAATTAATTTGCAATAAAATATCAAAAAAAAATTGTACAAGTAGGTTACTTATTACCATGAGAATTGAGAAGTTTTAATTAATTGAAACATGTCTAAATCAAATGTGATAAAATCTACCAAAAAAAAAAACTTTTACCATAAAAATTTGGAGTACTAATCAATTGAAACACATTAAAATCAAATGTGATAAAATCTATCTGGTATTAATCGATTTTGACAACAAAAATTGGTAAAAAATAGAAAAAGAAAAGAAAAGGTTTTACCATGTATAAATGAGACACTGGTTTTAAAATCTATTAAACTTTAATTTTTGGCAGAAAAAAAAGAATGTATATATATATTTAGTACCATACGCATTGTTTTAAAGGAGGCATCGGTTTTAAAATCTATAAGACTTTAATAGTTTTAATCAATTGAAACACGTCTAAATCAAATGTGATAAAATATATCCAAAAAAAAATTACCATGAAAATTTGAAGTACTAATCAAGTGAAACACGTTAAAATCAAATGAGATAAACTTTAAGCGTATAACAGAAACTCGTCATGTGGTAGCAACGACTTCTGTTAATAATAGTTAATAGATAATTAATCGATTAGTAACTAATAATTAATAATTATATATTAGTAGAAGAACAAATAGTATAGAATTATCCTGTGGATAATTTGTATAAATTAAAAATTATGAAAATAAAAAGAGATGGAAATAGAAGAGTTTTAGTAAAATTAATCTTGTATAAATTTTATAGGATAAAATCTAGTTTAATTAAGTGATATTTGAAAAAAAAAACACCAAAATCCTAAATCTCTATCATAAATTTGCTCGTAAAACTATATCTTATATTTGTTTTATCTTATCAAATTAGTTTTAGTAATTTTATCATATATAATTAGATTTAAAAAATTTATCTTAAACTAATCGATTTTGAAAAAAAGGAAAAAACTTTTACCATTTCGAAGGTGACAAGTGGCAGCACAAAATCTCTTTAAAACTTTTAGCTTTTCATAGAAAGCCGTCGCATGGTAGCAACGACTTTTGTTTTAGTAATAGTTATAGATAAATATATGTTTTAATTATAGTTAATAGATTATCCTAAACTAAATTAGAAGAGAAAAGAGAGAGAGAGAGAGAGAGAGAGAGAGAGAGAGAGAGTACGTATAAAAAAAGAAGAGAAAAAAAAGGTTAACTACTTGATAATGTTATAAAATCTACTTGATAACTACAAATGAGATAAAATTTATCCTAAACTAACTGTACACTAATCAATTTTGGTAGAATTTTTTTTTTTTTTTACAATTCATAGAGAGTGACATGTGGAATCATAAAATTCCTTAAAAAATTAAGCATTTAATAGAAAGCCGCCACGTGACAGTAGCGACTTCTGTTTTAGTAATAGTTAATAGATAGATAGATAGTATTTGTGATAAACTATAATATCACAAAATCCCAAAACAAAAAAAGCATAACATATATCCGCAAAAAAAAAAAAAAAAAAAAAAACTTATCATAAACTAACTGTTTAAAACCAAAAGTATCGCATTTGATTTTTACAGATATAATCATCCTAAACTAACCGTCTATGTGATAAAACTTATTAAAACCGTAAAAGTTATCATAAACTAACCGTATATGTGATAAAACTTATCCTAACCGTAAAAATTTTGATAAACTTTTATCAGTAATTTTTATCGGTAATCGGGTTTGGCAGAAAAAAAAAGAAAAAAATTACAATTAATATGAGGGTGACACGTGGAAGCATGAAATTCTTTAGAAATCTAAAGCATCCACTATTTCAAAACCAAAATTACTGTTAACAAAATCTTCAAAACACTATATAATCTATTTGGGCGTTCTTCATCTGTTTCTCATCATCTACTTGATAAGTACAATGGTGATAAAATTTATCCTAACCTACTTGATAATGTGATAAAATCTACTTGATAATTACAAACTTGATAATTACAAATGTGATAAAATTTATCATAAACTAACGGTAAGCAGTAACTTCTTATTTATATCATAAACTAATCAATTTTGGTAGAAGAAAAGATTTTTTTTAATAATTCATAGTGATGTGATCCTGTCAAGCCTAAGTTCGAGTCGAAGTCAAATGTTGATCAAGCATGGAGAGTTCGTGATTAATCAAGAAATCAAGTGCCCAAGAAATCAAATAAAACCCGTAAAATGTGTGGAATACAATTGGAAGATTCAAGAATTCTACACCAACTTGATCCGTGGGTTCATCGGAGATTCGGGCTACTATAATGGATACTCGACGAATCAAAAGAGGCTGGTGAGCGCGATTCAGAATAAGAAGAGATTGATGCTGACATTCTGGAGACCTTGCGGACGCAAGGTCACATAAGGCTTGCGACCGCAAGGCCTGTTATTTTACGGAGTGATGTTCTGCCGAGCTTGCGATCGCAAGGTGCCGAGGGGCTTGCGACCGCAAGGTGCCCAGTTGTCGTTTCAGCGTTTAAACAGTTCATTACGGAAAAGGAAGCCTTCAAATGGGTTCTCACATGTTCAGATGTGACTTGGGGAGCATTTAATAACTATTGGAAGACTTTTGGGGCCAAAATGCAACTTCAGAAAATAGGCCCATATAGAAAAACGGGATTATTAGGGTTTTCATTAGTTTAGTTAATTTTAGGGTTTCTTTTTCTCCAAGTATTAGGGTTTACTTGTTAGGTTATAAATAGGTATTTTCCTTTCATTGTAAAACAGTTAAGTTTTTAGTTGATTTATGATTAATATAGTTTTGAGTGTTTTCTTCGAAACCTCCTTGTTCTTCATGAACTTGTGAATGCTTCGGTGTGATTCTGTTGTATTCGAATCCTAACTTATCAATTGGAATCACATCCCTATTGTGTCGTTAATTCACAATACTTAGGTTCTTCAAGTGCTACGAGTGCGGGTTGCGGCTGTACATGCCAAGGTTCTATTCGTGCTAATTGTTGGGTCGAGGTGTCACCCCCGCAAAACATCCTTCGATCCCTAGCTTCCGCCGCGTGTGTAAATCGTTCTTCAACGAAGCCTTCCGAGAAGATCGTATCATTTTGGTATCAGAGCAAATGTTCGTTCCATAATCTATCTTTATTTAAATTGTTCTTAATTAGTTATCTGTTTCTTTCTCTTCTTCCTTCGAACTAGGATCATCAATCCTACGTTTGTTCTTCATATTTGTGTTTTATTTGTTCTTTCAAACCCTAAAATCTTCTAGGGTTATAAATCCAAAAAAAAAAAGTTACTGTTCATCGATCGTACACTGTTCACGGAATTACTGTTCACCCGATTTACTGTTCATCTGCCGGAATTACTGTTCACCCGACGCACTGTTCACTTGCCGGAGTTACTGTTTACGGAACTGTTCCTCCGGCACTGTTCATTGTCATTGTTCACATCATTAAAAAAAAACTTCTGCTGTTTTAAATTAATTTTGGACAGCTTTAGTTACAAAAAAAAAAAGGAAAAGAAAAGGATATTCGGACCAAAAAAAAAAAGAAAACAGTTCCGAAAAAAAAAAGAAATACAGAAAATTCAGATTTAAAAAAAATAAAAATCTGAAATAAAAATAAAAAATAAAAAAAAAAATTGTTAGTTGCCGAAAGAAAGATTGTGATTGCTTGGAATTGATAATTGTTAGTTGTGCGAATTGAATAGCTTGAATTATTGTCATCTTCTAGGTTTGAAAATTAATATCGAATCTTCTTTTACAAATTGATCTTTGAGCCTTTTATCCTTGGAATTCTATTCTTAATTCATTATTTCTATACGTAGAATTCTATTGATTGAGTTTGGTTTGTTTACTTCTGAATTCACCGATTATTTGTTAGTTCTTTTAGAACTTGGAGGAATTGAAGGTGAGGGAGAGTAGGTAAACACGAGAGGTGTGATCATTGATTGAGTGATACACGTAAGGGAGTGTGTGAGATATAAACTTGTTTATTTCTAACATATTTTCTGCAGGTTTCATAATGTTTAAAAGTAGGAACACCATGGAAAGTAACTCAGATATGGGTAGTTTGTTAGAAGAGATGACACAACAGTTTGATAAAATGGTTAGAGAACAAACAGAAGAGATGAGAGTGAGTTTTGATAGGTTGAAGATGGGAATGAATGAAAAATTAAAATCTGTTGTTAAAACAAAAACAGATTTACCGAAACATAAACATGGGGAGAATGGAGAACATAGATGAGTTAGATTCAAAATTCCAGCCTTCTATGGTAAAAATGATCCAAAAGTATATTTAGAGTGGGAGAAAAAGATGGAGGAAATCTTTGAAGGTCATAACATTCATGAACTTAAGAAGGTTAGAGCTGCCACCATAGAGTTTTATGATTATGCTGCAGATTGGTGGGAAGGATTAAGGGAATGGAGATTTAGGAGTAAAGTGCCTCAAGTTGAGACTTGGGCTGAATTAAAAAGGGTAATGCGAAGAAAATTCGTTCTGGTTCACTACTCTAAAGATAAACCTTCAGAACCGAAATCTAGAGCCATGGTTAGACATAAGGAGGAGAATGAAAAGAAAAATATTGAGGAGGACAAAATTGAGAGAGAAAATCTTGGAAGAATAAAGAGAGAGAAGTTTGAGAGGGAAAGATTAGAAAGAGAAAAGAAAGACGAACAAAGGTTGAAAGAATTTCGAGAACTAATGGAGCTTGCATTCGAGACTTCACAACACATTCCACCTACAACAAATCAAGTTCTTGAAGATGAAAAGAAATTAAATGAGAGAAAGGCTAGTGAGGAAAAGAATAGAGAAAAGCCTTCACAAAAGGAGAACTAGAGTGAAAATAAAGAGAGTTCGACTTGTGAGAAAAGTGAGGTTTGTGAGATAGCCGAGAAAAAGGAGAGTTTGTGTGAAAACAAGAGTGAGAGGCCGGCTCAAGAGGAGATAGTTAGTTTTGAGATAGCCGGGCAAAAGGAGAGGAAAGATAGAGATAGAGAGCAAAAGAAAGAGTGTGAGAAAAAGAAAGAAAGTGAGGCAAATTTTCATACTAACAAAGCTGAATTGTTTTTGCCTAGTTTCATTGTTTCTCATTCACAGATTGTTCATGAGTTGAAGCCTACACCGTCTAAAGAAATTGTGAGATTCAAGGTTGAATGCCAACAAGGTAAGGAGATTGTTGTAGATCCTACACTTTCTCAAAGGTATGATCTTACTCTTTCTTGGAAAAATAAGGTATGTGGTGAATTGTTACATAATAAACACCATGATATTGATCATAAGCTCAATAGTGTAGTTGTTGGGTTTGGCAAGTTACATAGTCTTGTAGACACTTCAGTTATGGGTGAGATTGTTAGACCAATTAGTTTATTACATGATGTACACCATAACTTTGGTAATAAATTCGGAATTGTGAGAGGTGTTGCTTTGAAAATTTTGATTAATTTTGTGAATGCCTTATTCATGATAACGATTGTTGAACCACTTGACTTGTTTAGAAAGTTTAAAATGCAAAATTTGGTAAGTCACCATGGTCTAAGTGATTGGATGAAATATGGTGATGATTTAAAATTGACATTGCATATGCCTAATCATTCTTATGTGGATCCATTCATGGATAGTACGTTGGTTGATAAATTGATAGGATTGCATTGTGCAATACAAGTTGGAAAGAAAATTCTGAATTTTGCATTGAGGAATTCCGAGTTTTATCAAGATGTGAGTTCTAAACATGAGATTATGCATGATATTTCTATGATGAATTATTTTAATGCATGTCATAAGATTGTTGAAATTCCCCATGATGCGTTGATGTTTCATAAGATTTATGGATTGCATATAGTTACATTGAGGGATATTAATTATGTTAAGCATGTTAAACCTTGGAAAGGTGATGAAATTCATATTGTTGATGATTATAAGCATGTTTTAACACATGATCTGATTTTTGAGCATAAAGGATGTTTATCCTTGAGATTGCACTCTGGTTGTAATTTCTTATTGTTGCATGATTCGTTATTGCTAAATACGGATATGCAAAAGATAAAATCTGTTAGATTAATCTTCAAACCTGGCGAATTTGGTTGTTGTTTGTTTCAAGTCAAAGGAATAAATGAAAAGACTTCAATTTTTGGTGATTGGAAGAAAGAGACCATAGAGTATGGTAAAATTGTTTGTAGTGAATAAACCTTGACTTGCGATAAGTTGCTCAAAGAGGAAGGTGACTTTGGTTCTATAAAGGATTTTCATGAGGAAAAATCGAGTTGTGATAACTTGTTGAGTGAGATTATGAACATTGATGGAATTACTTGTCATGACGGATTTGGATACATGAGTTGGTATGCTATATTGCATATTATATTCTTATACATGTTAATATCTTTCATTGACATTCCTTATGATGGTCTCATTGTGTTTAATGTTGCATGTGTGATGTTGTCATTCATGAAAAATCACCGAGCAATGCAAAAGATGAGATATGTTAGGTTGATATTTGAACCGGAGATAGAGTTTGGTTGATGCATAATAGTGAAAGGGACTTCGGTTGTGCTAAATTGAGCATGATGATATGTGATTACTTGATGAGTATGAATTGTCGTGCTAACCACTTTGATCATCTTGCATCGCGTAGTGTTGTTATGATTCTCCTACAGGTTTGGGCAAAGATCAATGTGAAACACAAGGATGGATATGATACCAATAAAGTTCGATTAATTCATGATCCAGGAAACGTGGTTTATGTGGGCTTGGATGGAAAGCTCATTCGAGAACAAGTTGATTTTGTGCATGACTACAATATGAGTTTTAAAGTGGATTTACGCGGTAAGATTAATGTGAGTTCATACTTTTCGGTTGCTAATTCGCGTCCATTTGATGTAGGTCCAGATTTGAGGACAAATCTTTTTGAAGAGGGAGGGAATGATGAGATCCTGTCAGGCCTAAGTCCGTGTCAAAATCAAATGATGAACAAGCATGGAAAGATCAAAACCAAGCGCAGAATAAATCAAATGAAGCCCGTAAAATGTGTGGAATACTATTGGAAGATTCAAGAATTCTACACCAACTTGATCCGTGGGTTCATCGGAGATTCGGGCTACTATAATGGCTACTCGACGAACACGAAGAGGCTGAGCTTGAAGAAACCAAGGAAATCCAGCGTCTGGGAAGCTTGCGGACGCATGGTAAGAAGAGGCTTGCGACCGCAAGGCCTGTTATTCTACAAACGGACTTTCTGCCGAGCTTGCGATCGCAAGGTGCCGAGGGGCTTGCGACCGCAAGGTGCCCAGTTGTGCCGAATCAGCTTATAAACGATTTATTACGGAAAAGGAAGCCTTTAATTGGGTCCCCATATATTCAGATATGACCTGGGGAGCTTTTAATAACTATTAGAAGACTTTTGGGGCCAAAATGCAATTTCAGAAAATAGGCCCTTGTAGAAAAACGGGATTATTAGGGTTTTCATTAGTTTAGTTAATTTTAGGGTTTCTTTTTCTCCAAGTATTAGGGTTTACTTGTTAGGTTATAAATAGACCTTTTCCTTTCATTGTAAAACAGTTAAGTTTTTAGTTGATTTATGATTAATATAGTTTTGAGTGTTTTCTTCGAAACCTCCTTGTTCTTCATGAACTTGTGAATGCTTCGGTGTGATTCCGTTGTATTCGAATCCTAACTTATCAATAGGAATCTCATCCCTATTGTGTCGTTAATTCACAATACTTAGGTTCTTCAATTGCTACGAGTGCGGGTTGCGGCTGTACATGCCAAGGTTCTATTCGTGCTAATTGTTGGGTCGAGGTGTCACCCCCGCAAAACATCCTTCGATCCCTAGCTTCCGTCGCGTGTGTAAATCGTTCTTCAACGAAGCCTTCCGAGAAGATCGTATCACATATAGAGTGACACGTGGCAGCACTAAATTCATTTAAAAAATCAAGCACTTAACAGAAAGCCGCCACGTGGCAGTAGCGGCTTCTGTTTTAGTTATAATTAATTGGTATAATGTGTAGTTTTCTTTAAAGTCCATATTCATGTGACTCATAATTAATGGGGGAGGAACAATCAAAAATCGAACGATAAAAGTGTTGTCCTAAAAAAAACTTTTAAACTAGACAAAAAATTGAGACATTCAAAAAAGGAAAGTATAACAATAATTTTGGGATGGGGAGAGTAAACAAAATCTAAAAACTTAAACTATTGATTAATTAATAAAATAATCATTCATATCAAATTATTATTTATTTATTAAGTAGAAAGTAAGATTAAGGGGTCCTTTTTTGGTGTGAAAAATCGGGGACCCTATGCGGCTGCCTAGTAAGCCTATGCTCAGGGCCGGCCCTGCACCGATGATAATTTGGATGTGAAAAAATTTAGATGTTATTTAAAATTTATAGACATTTGATATGATGTAACATCTAAATATTTTTTTTTTCATTGTGAATAATAATATCAATTTTTCATATTGTACTTAAGGGTGAAGATACATCTTGATCAGTATTTTTCTTTTTAAAAACTCTTTCTAATGGTTGTTCATTTTGTTTTTGTCAAATTTAATTGTAATAGTGAGATGCATCTCACATAAGATAAAACCGATATTTGGATACAAGAGGTCCGTTTTGAATGAGTGTTAATGAAAAGAGAAAAAAATATCACATATGATTGAATGTGTTAATTACACACATCACATATAATTAAATTCATGGTTAAATCGGTGATACTCTTAGCAGCGATCAATTGGGTAAGAGTAGGTTTTCTGTGAGAGTGTCTTACGAAATCATAATTTATAAGATAAAATCTTATTCTTTCACAGTTTAGCCCATCAACATATGGTAGGTCATGAATCCATCTTAAATAAAATATTTATAAAACTATTTTTTCTAAAAAAAAATTTGCCATTGTGTGCAATAGGTAATTGCAATTGATATACACCTGCTAATTTATTAGAAAACTAAAATGGAATCATTTTTATTTTTTCAATTTGGCTAATTTGATGTTCTACAAGGTCTTGGTACATTATAAGAGCATGTTTGATCTCGTGTGTTCTCAAAACACATTTGTTTTTAGCTACAATCAATTTAAATACATCGTTTAAATAAGGTACATTATCAAATCGAATCATTCGTTTTCACCGTCAAAAATTTAAGTTTTTTTTTTCATAAAAATCACATGTGAATTTTAATAAAACTATGTTTTAAAAACGTTGCATAATACGAGCTTTAACTTAAGTTATGGAAAATGGGTAAGTTTCAAAATGTGTCGATGTGGCGTAAAATAGCAAGTTTTTAGGTATTTAAAATATAGGCTAAAATCAAATGATTTGTTTTTGTTAAATTATTGGATAAAATTCAATGGCAAAAATTTAATAAAGACAATTTTATAAATACTTTTGTAAGAGAGATCTCTGTAACTATAAAATAGGGTCGTCCTATTTTTGTATATTGTATTTATTGTTGTGCATTTTTTTGGTTTAAAAGCAATGGTAAGTAATTATCATATTTAATACTCTTCTTAGTTCAAAAGCAATGGTAAGTCCATGGATGATGTTGGTGTTTAGTAGTAGTATATGATTAACTTATAAAGCATATTCAAGTCCACATCTACCCGATGTAGAATGAGGGTATTACAATCTCCCTCGTCCTCGTCATGGCCCAACTGTACCCGAGCGATGTAGTAGTCATGAGGTGGCTCGTACGAGGATCAAAAAGTGACTTTCACCTTTCGCGGTGTAGCATTTTGGCCCATACAGTAATTCGTTCCCACGTTTTCGTCATAGACATGCTTTGATACCATTTGTGACGTCTCGAGCCCATAAGCCTTGTTACGTTTAGTCCACACATTAGTCTAATGAGCACGCTGCACCTTGTATCATCAAGCTCACCACAAGTCAACCGAAAAGTCAATGGATGATATTGATATCCAATAATAAAATATGACTAGCTTATAAATTACATACAATTCTTATACCAACCCGATATAGGATGGGGTTATTGCACCTCGAGAGTCCATTTCAAAATCAATGAACTTGTGGGCGGGCTACAACATGGGAATCTTTATACTCAATCCATCTTAGAGAAATAGTTTTTTGGTCAATTTGATTAAACATTGATAAAATATTTCTAAAAATATTTACTTATATTTTTAATATTGTATTTATAATTTTAATTTTATCGTCAAAGATGAATTAAATGTATAAAATTGTTTTTCAATGAAAACTATGATTATATTGTTGAAAAAAAAAACATCACATGTAAAGTAGAGTATGAACAAAGGTGTATTACAATGATTAGAAATCTTTAAAAAAAGGTGGCTAGCTTTACTCTTTGTCTATTCCACATTTGCCCAAGTGCAAAAATCATACAGTCACTTGTCTAATTATTATAGTATCACCGATGATAATTTAAATGTAAAAAAAAAATGTTAGTCTTACAATTAGTGTTATCATTAGTGTTACAATTTGTTTCGAGAAATGCATTATTAACTTTTCAATTTTATCTTTTTGTTAAATTATTGGATAAAATTCAATCACAAAAAATTAATAAAGACAATTTTATAAATACTTTTGTAAGAGAGATTTCTGTAAGTGTAAAATAGGGTCGTCATATTTTTCTATATTGTATTTATTGTTATACCCTTTTTTGGTTCAAAAGCAACTAAGTAATTACTATATTTAATACTCTTCTTGGTTCAAAAAACAATAGTAAGTTGTTACCATAATTAAAATACTTCCAAAAGTTTTCAAGTCCTTAAACTAAATATTTGGTAAGATTTTTGTCTTAAATAAGGAAACTAAATTTGGAACCTATAACTTTTATTTCCTAATCTTATGTTTCCTTGGAGTTCTTGATTTTCTTATTATCTCAGGACTCTACCAGCTTGAATATTTATACAAGAGTGGTTCGTACAGAGAAGAAAAACCTTTAGAGACTTAGAGATATATTCTGCGAAAGAAAGGAAAGCTGAGAGCCAGATTTGAGTATTTTTTGCAGCGTTGTATGTAGCTACATCAGCAATTGTATATGTTGTTTTGTTGTTTGTTTTCATAGTTCTTAAAAAACTTATTTTTTAATCTCACATTTGCTTTACTCGTGTTTTTGTAGGTTTTCTCTGTAGACTTGATGTCTGGTTAGAGGTTTTATTATTTGGTTAGGTTTCACGTGTTTTTTGTAAAACTTATAATATTTTACTAAAATCGTTTTAACATAGCTTGTAGATTATTTGATATACTTTTTTGTGTTTATTACCGTTTTATTAGATTAAAAATTTCCGTTGTTTACTTGTTTTATTATCTAATCGATACACCTTTAGGCTTCGTTTTGTTTCACGGAAAATGGCTTCTGGATAAACATTTTCCTCATTTTCTGATGCTTGGTAACCTTAGAAAAATGTAGTCAACGTAAAAGCTTTTCGAAATCAACAGAAAATGACTTACAGATTTATTTGCCGTAAGTCATTTTCCGAATGTTCGAACAACCCTTCTGTGCTCTTCTACAATTACATATATTTACATACATGCATAATATTTCACTTAACAAATAAGTTATTTAGAAATAAAAATAAAATTTGTGCACATTATTTATAAATTATAATTTTAATAAATACTCACTTCGTCTTAAAATTAATGTCTATTAGAGCATCCCCATTGTTATAAATTCTTGCACAACTTCTTAACTGAGTCTCACTGCCACCTACACATTTTTCTCTTCTTACTTACTTAAGAATATATCTTCCCATTATATAATCTTCTTATACATATTCTTACACAAAAAATATTAAATTTAACACTATCCTACATAGTAAATACAGAACCCTCCTCTTACCCCCACCCCCCCCACACACATTCCACCAAATAGCCCCCCTCTTCCCCCAACACTCCAGCCACCCCCCCCTTTCCTCTCATACTTCCCTAAATCAACTTCTTATTTAGGAAGCTAACACACCTTCCGTAGATTTATTTCTCTTATTTGGCCACTAATACATACTTCTCTAAGCTTTTAAAAAAAATCAAAAATCACACATTAGAGCATCCTCAATGTTAAAATTTACATCAACTTCTCATACAACTTCTTAACTGGGTCCCACTGCCACCTGTGCATTTTATCTTCTTACTCACTTAAGAATATATCTTCCTATTATATAATATTCTTACACATCTTCTTACACAAAAAATATTAAATTTAACACCATACCAATAAATACAAAACCCAACCCCACCCGCCCGCCCCCACACACACACACAATAAATAATTGTTTCAATTCCCCCCCCTCTCCCCCCTCACAGCACCATTTCTGAAACAAACTTTCTATTTAGGAAGTGAATCTCTTTTTCTCTCTACTAATACCAAGGTTCTAAAAATCGTTAGGCGGCCGCTAGGCGGCACGCTAGCGCCTAGGGACTAGTGGGCGCAGCCTAGAATTAAGGCATAATTACCATTGTTTTGATAATTTACATCAAAGATCAAACACATTGAATACAAATTTAATTTTTTTTATGTTTGTCATTTTATTAAACACTTGTCTATATTTGTAAAATAAATAAAAATATACAAACCTACCATTAATCTCAATTCTCAACAACCACAAAGCAATAAACAAGCCAAATTTAGAGAGCTAAAAACAAAAAATAGATATTACTCAAGTTCGCCCCCCATTACCTCCCTCTCTGCATCACCATTACCACTATCCCTTCCTTCTTCTGGCCACCGCATGCACAAAATCAAAGCTTACAAAAATAAATTAAGGTCCAATGGTTTGACGTAGACGACTTGGCCGATTAAGAACCAAGAAAGTAGAGAGCCTTATCTTTTAAACACTGACTAATACCTTTCTCCTCTCTCCTAATTGGCACCTAATAGCCACTCATACCATTTTCTAAAAAATAAGAATTGGGTCTAATAGAACAATGGTTGATGCTCTTTGGAAAACAAACAGCAGATGTTTCATTGACAAAACAAGCGACTGAGACAGGTCATGGGACCCTTGAAAGTGGGTCTACGTTTGTACAATTATAATGCACAAATGATGACAACATGTTGTCATCATTTGTACATTATAATTGTAGTACAGTACCTCGATATGGACAGGACAGTAACCTAAAACGTGGTTTTTTGGTTCATAGTGGCTTTAGTTAGTGAGGAAGCTTCATTGACGTGGGTTACATAGGAAATCCACAAAATAATGTTCTTCTTGTTCACACTTTTAATTTTCTTTTTTGTATTGTATTATAAATTATTAATAAAAATAAAATGATATTAGTGTTTTCCTAAATAAATACTCCAAACCCTTTTTAAATAATTGTCCTTCTTTAATAATTAATTTCTTTCAGAACTTTTCATTTTTTTTCAAAAAAATCACCACTTTACTTTTACTTTTTCTATATATGTTAATTTACTTTTTATATAAACACAAGAAAATTAAATAAAATCACACATTACACATATATTTATAATACAAACAATTAATTTTTTAAACGACGTGCATGTCAAATAAGATAATAATTTAGAAACAAATGGAATATTAAATTAGGACATTATTTTTAACCAAAAAAAATAAAGAAATAAAATATACTCACAAAGATTTCGGTGGGTGGAAGTACATGGTTAACAGCTCAATCAAAATCACTCAAATTAAACATAACACATTAAAAACAAATAAAATAATTTTTTGATACTCATTTGATTTAAAACAAAAAAAAAAACTCTTTCAATAGTGATATAAAATCTAATACTTTTTCATTCACCATCATCTTTATATTGAAAATCGATTTAGTGTCCAAATGAAACAAACCAAGTACCTATTTATAGATAAAAATATGTACTTTTTTAATGAAAAAATAAAAAAATAAAAATATTTTTTAAATTGCTAAAATGTAAAAAAAAAAAGAGATAAAAATCAAAAAGTAGTTGTATGATTGGTTTTGATTATATCATAAATTAATATAAATCAAAATAAAATATAATTAAATTCCATTTAATTTTTTTAATCTTCGATTGTAGGGTATGATTTTGTTTTGCTCTTCCGTTGTCCACGCCCTAACTGCCAAGCGAGCTCCTGGAATCGTTGCCCCAGTAATATACTCTACCGACAATACTTCCAGAAAGAAAAATAGGGAGCCGACGCAAACGGTTGCTTGTCGAATTGGACCAATTCCAACCAATATAAAACCTTTGATTCTAAACTCAACTGTTCATTAGCTGTCATCATTTTGTCCAGTTTGTTTTAGGCAATCAACACTAATTTTGTAAAAAGTAGGTTAAGAGCAAGTACAATGGTTTGATTAAAATCAAACCAAAATCAAACTCAACCCATTAAAAACCAATAAACTAATCCATTAGATACATATTTGATTTAAAACAAAAAAACCCTCCCAATGGTTGGCACAAAATCCAACACATTTATATACCCCACCATCTTTATCTCCAACAACTTTATCTACCCCACCATCTTTATCTCTATTAATTTAATATATTCTTTCAATTTATACTAATAAATAAATTTGATATTGCATAAATAAATAATTTCGAAATTATTTAAATACTCATTATTAAAATATTATTTATTTATTATAATTTGAATAAAATTTATTATAATTTGATATTATTTATTTTTAATATTATTAATTTAGTATAACCAGAATAATTCAATATTATTTATAATATAATATTATTATAATTAATTAATATAATAATATAATAATATTATCAATTTATTATAAGTCGAATAATATTTATATTAATATTCATTAATAAATTTAAAAAAGTACAATAATTAAATTCATTACATAAACAATTCAAAGAAACTCACAACAATATCCGAAAATAATACAACAACTACAATAATACAATACATTGATAACAACTAATATTACTTAATGATAATATTGACAATAATAATAACAACTAATTACAATAATAATATGAAATTTAACAATAATAATGGTAATAATAAACAATTAACAATAAAGACAATTATATGTAATAATCTGCATCTATTTAAAATATTTAAGTAGTAAATAATAATAATATTAATAATAAAAAATACACAACTTAAAAATGGATTAATTAAAAAAATGAAATTTGGAGAGAAAGAGAAGAGAGAGAAAACTTACAAATTAATTCAAATTTTGCCAAAAATGCATTTGGTATCCAAATGAGGCAAACCAAGTCTCTATTTATAGATAAAAATGTGTACTGTTTTTTTTAAAAAAAAAAATTTTTTTTTTGAATGCCCAAACCGCCTTGAACAAAGATATAATGAAAAAACTCAAAAACCGGTACTTTATTGACACATGTCCTTCTTCTTTGTCACCCTTGTCGGTGATTTTTTGGCTTGACTTTTGGCCCATCAAAACGACGCTTTTGATTTTGATGGGTTGTGCTTCAAAACACAGCCGTTTGGCGCTGAACTGTTGTGACGATTTCCGAAATTTTCGGCTTCTTCTGCTGCGCCTTTGACGAATAAATCATCAACTGATTTAGGAAAGATTTTTTAAAAACCTCCGTTGTACGGTTTGATTGGCGGAAGATTTTTTTAAAACCTTCCGTTGTACCTGCTCTAAGAAGATTCATATTACAAAAATTATCCATAAAATGTACAAAGTTTAGAACTTGATGTCTTCGGCTTAAATTCGGTCACGAGTAATGCATAAACGATCACCACGTGTTAGTTACGAGGTTAATTAGCATGAAACCTACCGATCTAACGGGTAAAGCTAGAGGACACCAAGCAGAGAAAACTAATTCTCATCGAAACATGATCGAGCATAGGTCATGTCTGCCCAATCAAAGGCCATGCCCGCCCAATCAAAGGTCATGCCTGGAATTCACACTTCAACAGATCTACATCATAATAACCGGACAAAGCCTTGCTCGCCTGGGCACGTATGGAATAGGGAGTCTCGGAAACTTGTGTTAAAGCACAAAATATAAAAGCATGATATACATTGTTGGTGCTCTCTCTAACAATTTAAACTTTTAGATGAGTTGGTTACTTAACATGGTATCAGAGCTCATGGTTTGGTAGAGACAAATGTTCAAATCTTCCCGCTTGCATTTATCCAAAAAAAAAAAAATTACAAAGGGTACGTATTGACCCTATATAAAGTGCATCTCTCTCCACGTATGCACGTGAGGAGGAGTGTTAAAGCACAAAATATAAAAGCATGATATACATTGTTGGTGCTCTCTCTAACAGATAAAACTTTTAGATGAGTTGGTTACTTAACAACTTGCTATCCACGTCAAGTCAAAGGTTTCCTTATTCGAACAGGACACTTACCATATCTTCTCCTACATTCACGCGGTCAGCCGCCTATCACGCCTAAAATCTAAGGATTCTCTCATAATCCTAAAAGATAACTAAGGCAGTGAATCCTAGACTGATTCAATGACATTGGGAGCCTATAAATATCTATACATAAACCATATTCAGAGTACACACTCTTTCTTGAACCTTGAACTTCTATCAAATTCTCTTTTGACTTTTTTACACGATGTTTACTCTCACACCAGAGTGGTTTCGCCAGGCCAAGCCTTGCACTCCCACTAAGGTGTTTTCGTAATCTTAATCAGGTTCAAGGAAGCAGATCAAGCCCAGATATCCTATTCATTACACGGACGGCCCAATCTGTATTTTTGCCACATCAATTTGGTTTCGTTGCCGAGAACGAAGTTTCTAAGCTCTCTCTCTAAATTTTTCCAGTGAGTTTTCCGATAAACAATTTTAGTGCAATGGCTGAGAAGGGTAGCAAACATTACGCCATGGCTAGTAACCACAGGCTAGCAGCCAGCTGGTTGGGAATAACAACCCACAGCCCGGTGATCTGCCATTGAGGGCACCACAAGGGGTGCAAACGAGAAACCCGAGGATTACAACCTGGCATGCGGCTCACGGTGAGGATGTCTCATATGTTGAGGATCAACTGTCTCAACATGCTAGCAAGAACCAAGCAAGCCAGCGAACTGCTCGCCAAGTTATCAACGAGCAAAAGGATGCTCGGGCTCAAGACCTCAGGGTACAGTTAAACCGCTAGCGAGAAAACAGCCAAGGAAGCCAGGTGGGCTTGCCTGGTCAAACCCCTGACCAATAGGCCGCTGCCCTACAAGTCCATGCAGAGTATTATAATAAGATGTACGCGCTCAATCAACAACTGCTCACCTTGAGCCACTCCTCGGTCCCAGTTGTAGATTTGGTGATGCCCGCTCTCAGCAATCCAGATTTGGATCTTCATTCATGACAAATCTTTACTGACTCACAGCTCAACCCACCAACACGCGATGAGTTGGGTAAAGATGATCTGTCTTATAAAATATATCTGTAAAACCATCTTACCTAAGTTCTTACCTAAAATATATTGCATTATAAATAAAAATAAACTGATATTAATGTTTTCCTAAATAAATAATCCAAACCATTTTTAAATAATTGTCTTCCTTTAATAATTGTTTTCTTTCAGAACTTTCTATTTTAGAAAAAAAAATTACCATTTTACCTTTACTTTTTCTATATATTTTAATTTACTTTTTCTATATACATAAGGAAATTAAAGAAAACCACACATTACACTTATATTCATAATACAAACAATTAATGTTTTTAAACGACGTCCATGTCAAATTGGATAATAATTTAGAAACAAATGGAGTATAAAATTAGGACATTATTTTTAACCAAAAAAAGAAAGAAAGAAAATGGTACTCGCAAAGATTTCAGTGGGTGGGAAGAGCATGGTTAACAGCTCAATTAAAATCATCAAATCAAACACAACACATTAAAAACTAATAAAATAATTTGTTTGATATTTATTTGATTTAAAACAAAAAAAAAATCTTCCAACAATAACACAAAATTCAATACTTTTTCATACCCCATTTTCTTTATATTGAAAATTGATTTGGTGTCCAAATGAAACAAACCAAATATCTATTTATAGATAAAAATGTGTACTTTTTTTAATAGAAAAATAAAAAATAAAAACATTTTTCGAATTGCTAAAATGTCAAAAAAAAACAAAAACAAAAATTAGTTGTATGATTTGGTTTTGATTGTATCATAAATTGATACAAATCAAAACAAAATCTAATTAGTTTCCTATTTTTTTTTAATCTTCCATTATTTTCTCTTACATTTTTATTCATTTTTATTAGGTAACTTGCGGTCTTTATTGATAGGCTATCGGCTCCATCAATTTTCTTTTTATCATTTTTGATGCTCCGTCTCTTAGATTTAGGATAATAAAGATGAAAAGATCGTGCTATCAATGTGAATAATAACGAGGGAGTCAACCGTTAATTTATGTTCAACGTCATCCATAAAACTGCGATTAGGGGAGTCATTAATGGATTCGATTTGATGGGGGAGACATGTTCACACGAACTCCGTCTTACAGATTTAGGATAATAAAATTGAAAACATCGTGCTATCAATGTGAATAATAACAAGGGAGTCAATCGTTAATTTATGTTCAACGTCATCCATAAAACTGTGATTTGGGGAGACATTAATGGATTCGATTTGATGGGGAGAGACATCTTCACATGAACTCCGTTTTACAGATTTAGGATAATAAAATTAAAAAGATTGTGCTATCAATATGAATAGTAACGAGGAAGTCAACCGTTAATTTATGTTCAACGTTATCCATAAAACTACGATTTAGAGACATATTTATGGATTCGATTTGATGGGAGAGACATTTTTTTTTCCTTCTAAGGAAGCATGTGAAGAAATCGAACCTGAAATCTTACACATTATGAAGCTCCATGTTTATCACTGAGCCCCCTTACGGGCTTGATGGGGGAGACATGTTCAAATGAACTTCATCTAGTGCCTTGGACCAAATTATAACCCCTTACAATACAGAAATGCACCAACAGGATTTATTACTTCACGTGATGGTGACAAAAGGACAATAAGTCCAATTTATACATCATGTAACCTTTTTCCAGCGCAATCAATTGGTTTTGTCTGGTGACAAAAGGACAATAAGTCCAATTTATACATCATATAACCTTTCTCCAACGTCTACATCGGAACCACCGGATCAAATAATCAGTCGGTTTTGTTTGATTTTGTTTCGGTCCCTAAATTATTCAGTTTTGATTTTAAAAATTAAGCAATCGGCGGTTTGATTCTTGATTTTTGATATCGAATCAAATTAATCAAACTTATCAAAATCAACAAAAACAATTAAAGAAAAAAAATCCTTCAACAATCTAAATTTAGTTTGGTTTACTAATATATATACATGTTAATGACTATAGTTATTGTTAATATTGATTAAATTGATTAAAAATGATTCATATAAGCCACAGAATAGAACCTATTCGGTTTGCCTTTAACGAAACCATACATTATATCACTATTTATCATTTAGTCAAAATAAAATAAAATTAAACGTTATGTTGAATCAAAGAAGACGATAATTAAGACATGAAGTAGTAACGTACTGCTAATAGTTTTATAATAATTGTATTTTTGCATAACTTTCTCTTTTAAGAAAACACGTTTACAACTCTATCTTACTTTTTCAACATATTTTAATTATAGTCACATGTTTAAAGTATTAATAAAAATAACATATTTTACTAATATTTATAATACAATAAATTAATTTTTTTAAACAATATATATAATAAAAAAAGACAATAATTATAAAACGAAATGAGTTTTTTTTAATTGTATTTTATTGCAAAGCCAAAGAATGGCCCAAATTAATGTTTTCTCTACATTTCTTTGTTCTTAGAGCATCACCGTCGGTTCATTCTTAGTCAACTTCTTATTAAGGTAGGCATTCTACAGTGTAAAAATTCTTACTAATTGTCAATTAATAATTATTCAGCCAAAAAACACCTCATGTAAAGTAGAGTACGAACAAAGGTACTCCCTCCGTCCCTAAATTATCGTCCTCTTTCATTTTTCGTCAAAATAATTGTCTATTTTGAAACTTACCTTTTTAGGACATCACTTTTACCACTTTACCCTTACTTTTTCATCCTATTTTAATTATGGGTCATAAACACATGGGCTTTAAAGGAAACTACACATTAAACCAATATTAATAATCCAGTTAAATAGGTTTTCTTGAACGATGTGTCGAGTCAACCAGGACAATAAATTAGGACGGAGGGAGTATTAGAATGATTAGAAATCTTCAAAAAGGTGGGCTAGCTTTACTATTTGTCTATGCCACATTTGCCCAAGTGCCTACAAATTAAAATCATGGAGCTAGATAGTCACTTGTCTAATTATTATAGCATGAAATCATGGAGCTAGTAGATAGAGTCACTTGTCTAATTATTATAGCATGACCGATGATAATTTGGATGTCAAAAAAATTATTATTATGATGTGGCAAAAATACAGTTTGGTTCGTCCGTATTATGAGTAGGATATATGAGTTTGATTTGTTTCCTTAAACTTGATTAAGACTACGAAAAACACTTTAGTGGGAGTGCAAGACTTGGCCTTGCAAAACCACTCCGATATGAGAGTAAATATCGTGTGAGAAAGAGTCAAAAAGCAATTTGACAGAGGTTCTAGGTTCAAAAAAAAGTGTGTGTCTTGAATACGACGCATGGAGGGGTATTTATAGGCCCCCCCAATGTCATTGAATCCGTATAGGATTCACTACGTTAGTTATCTTGTAGGATTAGGAAAGAATCCGTTGATTTAAGGCGTGATAGACGATTGATTGCGTGAATGTAGAAGCATATATGGTATGTATCCTGCTTGGGTAAGGAAACCTTTGATTTATCTTGGAGAACAAGTTTCCAAGGCTCCCTACTCGATACGTGCCCGAGCGAGCAAGGCTCTGCCTGGCTATATGATGTAGACTGGTTATAGATAAGTGTAGATCCCAGGCATGGCCCCTGGTCGAGCATGCGAGGCCAGTGCTCGACCAGGTTTGGACATGATGAGTCTGGTTCTCTGCTCGCTGTGAGTGTGGTCCTCGGGCATGGCCCTTGGTCGGGCAGGCAAGGCCTGTGTCCGGCAAGATTTAGGTGGGAATTATGTTACTCATTGCTTGAAGTTTCGCTAGCTCTGTCCGTTAGGTTGGTAGGTCCCATGCTAACTAAGTTCGCGACTGACACGTGGTGGTCGCTCGTGACCCGGCTTGGGCTGGGCACATCAGTGGCCCCTAGTTGCTTGTCTGGCGAGTATTCATGCTCGGAGCGGGGAGCGTCTATGTTGGATGATGTTGTTCTTGCTCCCGGCTCCAACACTTGTGAATTTTTGAGAAGACTGTGAAGGGTTTGGAGAGCATGTTTGTAGAAGGTTCTGGAACCTTAGCGGAATAGAGTTGGAGCGTACTGAGGAAGCTTGCCAATGAGAGTGCAGTAGGGCGAGTAGGCATGAGGGCGCGTGAGCCACCAAGGTGCAACGTGACTTGATGGAGGCGTGGTTTCCGAAGCGTTGCATTTAATATACGAGTGCTGGGGGTGACGCCATCCGTCCTTCCAAGCACTGTTTCGGCCTTCGCTTTCCCCCCAAATCAAAAAACCCTGGCCTATAATAGGCCGCCCCCTCTCCCTTAAACCTTTTACGGTTTCTGAATTCTAGAGAGAGAATTTTTCAAGCTTTCCGGCGTTCCTGCTGTTGTTGCTTTGAAGCAGTTCCCAGATTCCTTTAATCTTACCTTTCGACTTCCACCGTTCGTTTGCTTTCGATGTTCCAAGCCTTCCATCGGTTCAGTGTCCACACCAGTTATTCACAGAGAAAGCTTCAATCCAATTTTGACAGTAAGTTTCTTGCCTTCTTTTTCTGGTTTTGATGAAAATTTCTGGGCTCTTCTCCCTCATCTTCATACATTTCTGGGTAGGATCCTTATGATTAGAATCGGACCTTAGATAGAGATCAAGGAAAAGATCAAGTGGTCTTGCTTGCTAGGCGGGCATGGCCCCTTTGTCTACCTAGACTTAGGAACTTTCCCTCTTTCTTTGTTGGCTGCGCGGGCATAATTTTGACTTATTTTCCTCAATCTCTTTTGTAGATGTCTCATGTTTCGGATAACGATCATGAAACCTTCAGCTACGGCGAACAAAACGACTCACTTAGCAGTGAGAAGACTCCTGCTATAGATTTCGTGCGAGAAGAAGGGGAAGAGTCGGTGATTGGAAAGACCATTCCTGGGCGAATGGCTACCCCCATAGTTGACCTCATCGAATCCTCCAGCGAGCATGACCACTCTGTAAAGGAGAGTGTTGAGGGAAGAGGAAATGCTGACGGGCAAGGCCCTGAGCAGGAGGTGGACCGGGCCCGTGGTCGGAGAGGTGCTACCCGAGCAGGGAGAGGCTACTGGAGATGCCTCCGAGTCAAATGAAATGGATGACATGCCCTTTGCCCGCCGCATGAAGAAAACTAGTCGTACTCAAGTGGAGGTCACGCTTGAGGAGGCTATGGATGAAGACGTTGATGAGCCCGACTGGTATGTAAATACCGATGAGAGTCGGTATGCCACTCACTTGGCCTCATTGGATACGAAGAACAAGGTGACGGCATGGCTCACGTCCCTTGGTATCGATTCTGCACGCCAACTATAAGGCGAGCAAAATGGACGTACCCACCAGAGTGGAGTTGTCTCGCGAGCAAAGAAATGAGCTTCTGTTTTTTGCCGATTTATTATGGGTTGGATTGTGCCTTCCGTTGGAGCCTTTCTTGGTGGATTTTGCTGCTTGAGACCAAAGTCGTGCCTTGTGATTTGATGTTGAACACTGTTCGGGCGATCACGACCTTCACGGTGGCTTGCCGTCTCATGGGTTTCGAGCTCGACATGTACCTGCTCTGTAAGCTTTTTATCTTCGCCCCAAGCACAGGCGGGCGGATTGGAATGAGGTCTAACTCCAATTTTTTGAGGCTTTTGTCCAATGTCCCCGGGATGGTTGAGGCTTCGGACAGGAGGGTCCTTTTAATTGAATCGCAGGTTGGATGGCCGTTTGCGCCCACAACAACTGGAGAAATAAAAATGTTGAAGGACTTCAAGCAAGACTTCAGCTCGGGAGAGATTTCCTGCCTAGCGGCATTAAAGGATGCTGTTGGAGTTATCGAAGAAAATGAGAAGCGGGTCGGCCAGAGATTTTTGCTCGATTGGAAAGAGCTGATATGCAATCCGCGCAGCTTGTGCCTGGCCAACGTGATCCGAATTGAAATGCTCGATGTAGAACCCCTTCTGATCCACGAGCCCGAAAGACCTATCCATACTGGGGTGATTGCCACGGGCAAATGTTCAAGTGCGAATGCGTAGAATGCCAGTGGCTGGGCCCTGGTGTAAACTGTCGGCCAGCTTACGAGGACAATAACGGTTGCCTGTTAACTGTGAACATTTTCAATTTCCGCCTTGATCAATTTAATTTCTGAAACTGTACTTATCATGTCTTGTTTTATTTCAGGGATGAAGAGCTTGGCCATGCTGAGAAATATGAAGAAGCAAGCCGACCAGTGGGCCACTGACTTGAAGGCCAACGAGCCCGTGACCTTGCCCATAGTTCCTCTCTGTCTGTTGACTAAGAAAACCATAGCTCCGGGCAAAGTTTCAAGTCCGACCAAAAAGGCAGCGGCTCCCAAAGTCGCTGTCCCCGTGCAGAAGGAGGCTACTGAGGCCGTTGTTGGTAAGGCCGCCAAGGCCCCTGTTGTCAAGTTCTTTGAGGTCCCCATTACCAAGGACTTCAAGGTAGCGGGAAAAAGAAAGAAAAGCCCCTCTCCTCCCCCTGCTCGGATTGTACGTCAACACGGTTCGGGCTCTAAACCTGTTGCTTCTCCCCCGACTTATGGCGGGGTTGCTACTTGGAGGTGGTCAGGCTTCGAAATGCCTTCCACCTCCAGCGCTGCCCGGGCGCTTGTGAAAGAAATTTTTGCAGATGCTCCAATGCTAAGGGGCATCAATTTGTCTGCCCGCGGGAGCCCGGGAGGTCTGGTGGGCAAGGGCATTATAGAACGGGCCATGCATGGCTGCCTGGCGTTAGATCGCGAAACCGCTAGTCACGTGCTCGTCGGAAACGTGGGCCTCTGCCTAGGCGAGGTAAAAAACGGACTGAACCTGGTATCTTACTTCTTCTTTACTCCTTTTTATGCTGACTGTTTTACTCTTTGTTTGTAGATTGCCTCCACTTGTACTAATTTGTACGACCGCTACAATTAGGAGAAGGAAGCTCGCAAAAGGGCGGAGGTTGACGGTAAAAGAGCCGAGAACCTGCTTAAGGAGAAGCTCGAGCAGGTGCCTTCCATGGCCAACCAGCTGAAGGAAATGGAAGCTGCTGCAAAGCAGAAGGAAGTCAAGTTACTTGAGCGTAAACTGCTGCTAGTTGCTCAGAATAGCACTCTTGCTACTGAGAAGTCCGAGCTGGTTAGCTAAATAAATAAAAATCAAGCCGACCTGTAGAAAGGGCTAGACGTTATTGCCGCGATTACCAAGCAAAGGGAGTAGCTGCAGGTGGAACGAGATGCCCTTAAGATGCAGGCCATCAAGGACACAGACCTGGTGGCCGACTTGATGGCTAAGTTGTTCGCTGCCCGAAAGGCGATGGTGGAGGACTACAAGAGCTCCCAAGACTTTGAGGCTGCCATGGATGAAGCTATCATTTCTTACTATTCCCACGACACAAATCACGTTCTGCGGTTGCTCGCTGGTCGGGAGGTGGTGGATGTGCAGACCGTGGCGGAATGGGCCTTCCTCGATCCCTACTTTGACGCTGCCCGCAAAGAACTAAATGCCCAGTATGAGGAGCAGTACAGGGCTTCCACCAAAAGTCTTCCTCCTCCTCTAGGCCAGGCTTAGCTTAGGGATGTAGTTTTTGTTCGGCATCCGCGCAACTATTTTTAATTTCCAGCTGTAAAAACTTCCCACCTTTTTTAATAGAAAACACTTTTTGCTTGATAATTGCTTCTTCATTTGTATTTTTCCTGCATTTTCTTTAGTACTAGCATGCATTCGTTTGTGTATGAACTGATCACAACAGGCGTAATACAAACAAAACTGATTTGGCATGCAAACTTGTGTAATTCTTAACTTAAAACTAATAAGGCTAACTAAGCCAACATATTATTCAAATTTGAGGTGCGTGGGCAGGTGATCCTACCCGGACTAAGTGCGTGGTTCTGGCCAAGGATTTAAGCGGGCATGGCCCCTATTGCTCGGGAGTGGGCATCCTAGCGGGCATGGCCCGGCTCCGAGCAGCAACCAGCTAACTGGGCTTGGCCCAGTCCAACGCTTGTACGTCGAAGATGTTGCTTGTATGTCGGCTGGGTATAGAGATATACGACTAACAGTGTTGCTCGGTCACTATAGGAATTCGAGGTAGTTAGCCGCTATCTTGTGGGCATGACCCCTACCAACTGGCTGGTTTCCCAGTACATGAGTTGAGCAAGGCCCTATCTCGCTCACTAAGAGGACAAGATACATTCACTGATACTCGGGTATAGTAGAAGGTTGACCGGGCATGGCCCCATCTGCTCGACTTGCGAGTAGATTTTGTCAAGCAATCTGAAAACAACTTATAAATGACAAAAATCACTTGAACTAACAAACATTGCCTTTTTCATTGATAGAATGATGATGACCCTCAATAGGGCTGGGGGTCTTACCCATTTGTACATTGAGACTTGCTCAATGGTAGTACTTTTTCAAGTGATCCGCGTGCCAGGGATGCCTCAAGTCCTTGCCCTCTTGTGTCCGTAGTGTATAAGTGCTTTATCTTATTATGCATATGACTTGAAAAATCCCTTCCTAGTAAGGCGAGAGCTTTTCCCTTTCTGCTCGGTGACCAGTCACCTCGATCTTTCTGAGTACCTAATCTCCAACCATGAATGCTCTTCCTCGGACTCTTTTATTGCGGTGAGCCTTTGTTTGCTGTTTATAGTTGACTATCCTTAGTCTTGCATCCAATCTTCTTTCTTTTAGTAGGTCAAGATCTATTGCCAGGGCGAGCTCATTGTTCTGCTCGCTATAGTGGGAAACACTATAGCTTGGCAAGGCCATCTCTACTGGGATCATAGCCTCGGATCCATAGGTAAGTGTGAACAGGTTTCCCTATTGGACCCCGAATAGTGGTTCTTACTGCCCATAAGGCTGATGGTAACTCCTCTGCCCATTTTCCTGCTCACCCCTCTGGGTTTCTTTTGAGAGCGTATAAGACTTGATTGTTCCCGGCCTCTGCCTGGCCATTGCCCTGTAGGTAAGCTACAAATGACTGTAAATGCTTGACGCCTAGGTGAGCATACTCTGCCGTGAACCTATCTGAGAACTGAGTACCATGGTCGGAAATGATTGCACGAGGGAGACCGAACCGGCACCACACTTGGTCGTGGACGAATTTGATGATATTGGCCTCTGAAATAGTAGCCAACGGCTTTGCCTCGATCCACTTTGTGAAATAGTCGATTGTGACCACAACGTACTTGTATTTGTATTGTGCCAGGGGAAATGGACCGATCAAATCAATTCCCCACATGTCGAACGGCTAGGGCGCGACGACTAGAGTTTGCACGGTGAAGGGAAACCTTGGTATGTCCGCGTACCGTTGGCATTGGTCGCACTCGCGAACATATTTCTCTGCATGTCTCATGAGGGTAATCCAATAATATCTCGTGTATATAACTTTTTCTGCTAGGGCTCTGGTGCCCGGATGGCCACCACATTCTCCTACGTGAAATTCGTATAAAACACCCTCAGTTAATTCTGGGGGGACACAGGGAAGCATAGGTCTGACCTTAGATCGATTGTATACGATTCCTTTGTCTAGCGAGTATCTGCAAGCTTGGCTTCTAACCGTGGTGGCTTTGACTTTATCTGCTGGCAAGACTCCTTGCAATCCTTATGGTCGTCAATCCAGCTTCTGACCGCTGGCTCGATGTCCAATACCACTGGTTTATCAATGGCCGGAGTTTCCAAGTGCTCGATCATGACTGACGAATTCAGTAATGCTAAGCTTGCTTCGGCGATCTTGGACAAGTAGTCTGCTCACATGTTATCGGCTTGATCAATTCTGATGATCTCCCAAAACTTGAAATTCTTCAAGATTTTATTGACAAGCTCGCAGTATTTGACCAGGGAAGGGTGATGCACCATATACTCCCCCTGGACTTCGTTCACTACTAGTTGTGAATTCGAGTACACTGTGATCGCTTCTACGCCCATATCAGCTGCAAGCTCAAGGCCAGCGATCATTGCTTCATATTCATCCACGTTGTTGGAGGCAGGGAACTAGCATCGGAGAGCCAATTCGAACTCTGTGACCTAGTCGGGAGCTATGAGAAGGATGTCAGCTCCACCCCCAACCTTGCTCGCCACTCCGTCCACATAAAGGTCCCAATAGTGGGCCGGTCGAGGCCGTGGTAGCTGCTCGTGCTCGTGTTCTGTTGGTTGTTGAGCTTCAGATTCTTCTTACTAAGTAAAGCTTGCCTCCACCAAGAAATTGGCCAAAGCTTGAGCTTTGATTGCTTGCTTGGGCTGGTAGTCGATGTGAAATTCTGTGAGCTCGATCGACCAGTTGAGTAGCCTGCCCGATGAATCGAGCTTGTGCAGGATTTTGCGCAGTGGCGCGTCTGTGTATACTATGATTACATGTGCAGAAAAATAAGCCCTTAATTTTTCTACATTAAAATAACAACCCTCAACAGGATTGAGGGCCTTTGATACATAGTACACAGGTTTTTGAATTCCTACCTCCTCCCTAACTAAAACAGCAGCCATAACCTGGTCTGTGGCCGCTAGATATACGTATAAAGGCTCCCCGGGTACGGGGCTGCTAAGGAAGGGCGGTTTGTCGAGATATTCCCTGAGCTGCTCGAGGGCTTTGGCATATATTTCACTCCACTCGAACCCTTTGTTGCCGTGCAAGACTTTCAAGAATGGAAAGTACTTCTCCGCTGATCGAGAAATGAAGTGACCAAGGGCAATGATCCTGTCGTTTAGTCGCTGGATGTGTTTGATGCAGTAAGGCTGCTCCATCTCGATCAAGACCTGGATCTTTTCCGGGTTTGCCACTATCCCCCATTGATTGACCATGAAACCGAGGAACTTTCCAGCTCGGACTCCGAACACGCATTTGCTCGGATTCAGCTTCATGTTATGTTTGCGCAGATTGGCAAACGTTCCTTCTAGGTGCAGAGTGTGGTCACGACCTTTAGTTTTGATGACCATGTAATCAATATAGGCCTCTACGTTTCTGTCGAGCTAGGAGCCAAAGTCAGTGTTGACCATGCGTTGATAAGTGGCCCCTGCATTCTTCAGCCTGAAGGGCATCATTTTATAGCAATATAGACCACTACTTGCTCGGAAAGCTGTTTTTGCTTTATCTTTCTTGTTCATATTTACTTGGTGGTACCCTGGGTACGCATCCAAGAAGCTGAGCATCTAAAAACCAGCTATGACATCGATGGGCACATTAATGCGAGGTAACGGGTAACAATCCTTCGGGCAAGCTTTGTTGAGGCCCGTGAAGTCGACGCATATGTGCCATTTGTCATTGGCCTTTTTGACCATCACCACGTTGGCCAACCATGTCGGGTACTAGATTTCCTCGATGACAGCTTTTAGGAGCTTTTCGACCTCCATTTTAATTGTTGCACTCTTCTCTAGGGAGTACTGCCTTGGTCGCTATTGGATGGGTCGAAAAGTTGGATCCACATTCAGGTCGTGGCGGGCAACACTCTCACTGATTCCTTGCATGTCTTCAACGGTCCAAGTGAACACATCAAGGCTACTTTTGAGTTGCTCGATCAATTTGACTCGATTTTTGGGAGGCATGGCCTTCCAGATCTTGATTTTTTGCTTGGGGTAAGCAGGATTGATGATGATCTCTTCCAACTCGTTTTATGGCTGGAATTTAGGCTCATTTCGAACTTACAAAGTATCCATCTCAATCTCTTGTGTTGTGGGACGCCGGGCCTTACGCACAGAAACTGTTGGTGTTGGAGCGTGCTCGGCCTCATCGACCTCCATAAGGTCTGTTGTCCCAGAGGATTCCTTGAGCTCAATATTGTTAATGGGGACTAGTCCCGGTGTAGTGCTAGTAATGGCCTCCTTCTCAGGGATTGTGGCCATTTACTTGGGAATATTCACGATCAACCATTGTTTCTTCCGTTGGGAATCCCGGACATACTCCCACATAGCCCGCGGCTTGCTGTTAAGGGTACCCACTCCATCTTCGGTATAGAACTTGGACTTTTGGTGAAGGATAAAGGTGACCATCTGGAACTTAGCTATGGATGAGGCGCCAAGGATGCAGTTGTAGGTAGATTTGAGATCGATCACCAGAAATGTGATCATCTCTATCCAGGTTTGTGCCTCGTCTCACATGAAAACTTCAAGGTCGATGGTGCCCTTGACACTCACTTGATGATTGGTGAAACCTTCAAGCTTTCCCAAGTATGGTTTGAGACGGGTGTCCGATAATTCTAACCCTTTGAAGCAGGAATAGTACATGATATCCCTGCACGCTCCTGTGTCAAGCAGCACTCTATGAACTTGCCAGTTGTTCACAAGACAAGAGATGACTAGCGCCTACTCGGATGAGAGAAGTGTTCACAAGCTCGCTACGGGTGAAATAGATGCTGGGTTCCCGTGCCTGCTACACTGCCGGGGAGTTCACGACTTTAGACAGGGAGTATATATGCTTCCCGATCTGAGTGTTGGACGGGAGCTCCTATTGAATCACGTTGACCACCCCTTGTATCTAAGTGGCCTGGCCACCTTTTCCTCTTGAGGGTCTCCCTTGTCGGTCATTATTGGCATTTTTTTTCCCGCACCCTGATTCCTTTTGAAGCGGTCCAATTTGCCCGCATTAATCAGTTTTTGTATTTCCCGCTTCAACATGTTGCATTCCTCTATTGTATGACCATTACCATGATGGTAGTCGCAATACTTCGTGCTGTCCCTGATGTGAGCGAACTCAAGGTCAAGCGGGTAGGGCATCGGCAACGCATCCCCAACCTGGAACATGATTTCCTCTCGGGTAGTGTTCAGTGGGGTAAATTGTGACTCCTTGAATCTTTGTCCGGGGGTGGATGTGCGCCTCCTGTCTCTACGCGGGCGGTTATTACCCTCCTGGCTCTGGTCAGCTGGCGTGGCCGAGCTGTCCTGAGTCTTGTCTTTGTTCTTGGCCTTGTTGCCCTTGGTATTCTCCGTTGAACAGAAAAGGTGAGAATTGGCCAACAGTTCTGCCTTTGAGGCACTCGGGTTCATGGTCAGAATTGTTTTCAGCGAGTCTGCTCTCATGTTGTTGAGATAGCAGAACGTGATCTCTGGGTCACTGGTAGCACTTACTTGGTCGAGTATCTCTTCGAACCTTTTCAAGTAGTTACTATATGACTCGTGGTCGCCCTGCTTGATCTTACCGAGTTCAAATCGGTTCTTGGGTATAGGACCCGTCGTGCCGAACTCTTCTAAGAACTTTTCTCAGAGCGCTTTCCAGCTACCAATAGATCCCCGGGGGAGTCTCCCTAACCATGACTGTGCTTTTCCCTGAAGAGCACCCTCAAAGGCTCGCATCTCCAAAGCCTCTATGTCAGTGACCATCCGAATCTGTGCCTCGAATGATCTGAGCCTAGCACTTGCCCGCATCTTCCCAAAATATTTTTCAAATTGTGGGAAGGTTACCTCTTGTGAGAGTGGCACGTTCTCGATCTCTGGGGTGAACGGAATACTTTCCAACGGCTTTGGGGCTCCATAACCAGGCTTGTCCACTGCTAAATTGGCCATTTGTTTGGGCATGTCTCACTTTATGGCTTCCATTCGCTCGGACAGGCATTTTTCCACTTCCACTATACGCATTTTTCAAGCGGGCATGTTCTAACCGCTGGACAAGCGGGCATGTTCTAAAGCGGTTCATAAGAAGCTTCAACTCGGTCGGTTCATAAAGCTTCCGTTCAACTGCCTATGCCTTGGTCGGTGTGCCTCTGCCTCCGCGTACTTACGGGCTCTACGGCGGCTATGGCTCTCTTCTAGAGTGCGATGCTCCTGTTAGCAGTGATGTCTGTGGGAAAGATTTTGGCGGCTGTATCTGCTCTCCGCCTGATCGTCTGCCCATTGCACCTCGTTGGCTTGCTTTGAGGGTACATGAATAACGAAAGGGATCCATCTGTTCAGAGCGTGCAACTGTTGGGAGGCCTGGCCACCACCAACGAGTCTTGGATGGCTAAGAGTGGGCAGCACCAAATTTGCAACTGGAACCGTGGCGTGGCCCAAGGCAAATAGTTATTGGTTGAGCGTGTACATCTTATTATAATACTCCACTTGGACTTACAGAGCAGCAGCTTGTTGGTCAGGGGTTTACCCGAGCATGCTTATTTGGCTTCCCTGACCGTTTTCCCACTGACGATTCAGTTGGACCCTAAGGTCCTGAACGTGAGCGTCCCTTTGCTTGTTGATGATCTAGCGAGCATCTCACTGGCTTACTTGGTTATGGCTAGCATGTTGAGATAGTTATTCCTCAACATATGGAACATTCTCACCGTGAGTTGCGTGCCAGGCTGCCACCTTTTGATTTCTCGTTTGAACCCCTTGGGGCGCCCTTGGTGACAGATCCCCAAGCAGTGGGTTGTTGTTTCCAGCTAGCTGGCTGCCAGCCTGATGGTTACTAGCACTGGCGCGATGTTTGCTACCCTTGCCAGCCATTGTAATTAGACGGATTATCGAAAAACTCACCGAAAAATTTGAAGAAAGTTTTGAAAACTTCTTTCCCGGCAATGGAACCAAACTGATGTGGTAAAAATGCAGCTTGTGCCGTCCGTGTAATGGGTAGGATATCTGAGCTTGATCTGCTTCCTTGAACCTGATAAAGACCACGAAAAACACCTTAGTGGGAATACAAGGCGTGTGGGTTTTCTCTATAGACTTGATATCTTGTTAGAGTTTTTAGTATTTGGTTAGGTTTCACGTGATTTTGTAAAACTTATAATCTTTTACTGATATCGTTTTTGGCCATAAGACTGGATTTACAAGAATAACTTGCAAATTGTTTGATATATTTTTATGTGTTTATTATCATTTTATTAGATTAAAGACTTCCGTTGTTTACTTATTTTATCATTTGATCAATGCACCTTTGAATGCAGCTGCTTCTTAAACTGCATTGACATAATTCTTGGAATCCTAGCTTTTTTACACTTTCAATTGGTATCAGAGCTCTCTCTTCACGACATTAAGAGAAGATTTTGGTTTAACATATATACTTAATACAACACTTTTAAATAAACTTCCAAATTTTCCCTCCATCCAAGATCAATTTCCAAACACAAATTATGTTATTTGGGGCTGAACCATGTTCAATAAATTTATTTATTTTAAAGGTTTCAACCAGCCCACCACCTAGGCAGCCCAAACAGCAAAAAAAGAAATTCATCTCCAACAAGCCAAGCCTGCTTCCCTCCTAGCCAATCAAATCGTTTTTGACAATAAGGTTAAATATAAAAACATAACTTATAGATTATCTGATATATTTTTTTTGTATTTATTATCGTTTTATTAAATTAAATACTTCTACTGTTTTACTTATTTTATTAAAAAAGTAATTATATATTATTTAACTTTAATTTAGTACATAATTTTATACATATGTATAATCCGTAGAACGCATGAATGGATTACTAGTTTTATTAAACAAAAGGCTGAGACAGGTCATGGGACCCTTGAAAGTAGGTCTACATTTGTACAACTATAATGTTTTTGATGACAACATATTGGAGTACAGTACGTCAAATTGGGCAGGACAGTAACCTAAAACGTGGTTTTTTGGGCCATCGTGGCTTTAATTAGTGAGGAAGCTTCGTTGACTTGGGTTCCATAGGAAATCCACAAAATAATGTTCTTCTTGTTCACACTTTTAATTTTCTTTTATAGCAAATAAATTTTAAATTATTTTGTTAAAGTATAAAGTTGAACTCCTATAAACGATTTTACATATCATTATTGGTAACCGATTTTTACTAACTCACACCTCAATTTATTAATATGTGATAAGTTAAGTAAAGATGATCTGTCTTATAAAATATATCTATAAAATCATCTTATATAAGTTCTTACCTAAAATGTATTGTATTATAAATAAAAATAAAATGATATTAGTGTTTTCCTAAATAAATACTCCAAATTGTTTTTAAATAATTGTCCTTCTTTAATAATTGTTTTCTTTCATAATTTTCCATTTTAGAAAAAAAATTACCACTTTACTTTTACTTTTTCTATATATTTTAATTTAGTTTTTCTATATATACACAAGAAAATTAAAGAAAACCACACAATACACATATTTATAATGCAAACAATTAATTTTTTAAATGACATTATTTTTTAGAAACAAATGGAATATAAAATTAGGACATTATTATTAACCAAAAAAAAAAAGAAAGAAAGAAAATTTACTCACAAAGATTTCGATGGGTGGGAGTACATGGTTAACGGCTCAATTAAAATCACTCAAATCCAACACAACACATTAAAAACAAATAAAATAATTTTTTTGATACTCACTTAATTCCAAAAAAAGAAAAAAAACTCTTCTAACAGTGATATAAAATCCAATACTTTTTTATACCCCATCATATTTATATTGAAAATCGATTTAATGTCTAAATGAAACAAACCAAGTACCTATTTATAGATAAAAATATGTATTTTTTTTAATGAAAAACTAGAAAAATAAAAATATTTTTTAAATTGCTAAAATGTCAAAAAAAAAAAGAGATAAAAATAAAAAAGTAGTTGTATGATTGGTTTTGATTATATCATAAATTAATATAAATCAAAATAAAATCTAATTAGATTCCTTTTAATTTTTTTAAATCTTAGATTGTAGGGTATGATTTGATTTAGCTTTTCCGTTGTCCACGCCCTAACTGCCAAGCGAGCTCCTGGAATCGTTGCGCCAATAATATACTCTACTGACAATACTTCCAGAAAGAAACATAGGGAACCGACTCAACCGGTTGCTTGTCCAATTCCAACCAATGTATAACCTTTGATTCTAAACTCAACTGTTCATTAGCTGTCGTCATTTTGTCCAGTTTGTTTTAGGCAATCAACACTAATTTTTTAAAAAAGGCGAAACCCTCCGTTTGGCCACTCAATTTTTCAAAAAATTACAAAGCGATCACCGAAAGTTTAAAACTTGCAATGAGGTCACTGAACTAAATTTATGTTGCAAGCATGCCCATATTTTGGATGTCCGTTAGCTCCATCGTTAAATATGAGTGAAATCCCTATTTTACCCCCTTTAAATAACAATTATTCTCTTTATGTGATATTAGAAACCCAAAGGGGTCTAACTGATTTTTTTTTATAAATATGTCGTCTTCTTTCTTACTACTCCCACTATCAACCGCCCCAATCCACCACCTTCCACCTCCCTTTGTACCATCTCCCACCATCATCAAATGAGGACAAGTAACATCGGTGGGGGTAAATCTTTCCTTGTCTTTCGAAAATCTCAAAAAGTAGAATCTGTGTCATTGAATCTTAAAACCCCCGTAAATTTCCTCCATTAAACAAACCCACCAAAACCCAGATCCGAAAACGAAGATGACGAGAGAGATAAAACAAGATCTGGGTTACTTGACCAGAGAGGGATCCTTCTTTAGCCGTCCCCTGGATTTGGGGATCTATGCCACATCACTTGATTGGGGATAAACGACGAAGATGGAAGCGGCTAGAAATTAACTGGAAGGGGTTATCGGCAGTTGGACCTTGGTGGAGCTTTTGTAATACGAAGGAGATGGCGGCAAAGATGATGGATTCAAGCTAGGTGTGGAGCTCGGCCAGACATGGCGGGTGGCGAATCTGGGAGATGAAGCCGGAGCGAGGGAGATGGAGATTAAATGGAGGGGGGTCAGCGTCGGTGATGGATGAAGGGGAGGTAGAACGCCGGGTGATGGCTGGAGATCGAGGTTACAAAAAGGGCGGCGGCTGTTGATTGATTGGGCAGAGGGAGACAGCGGCGGGCTTGGTGTGAACGAATTAGAGAGAAAGAGAGAGAGAGAGAGAGAGAGAGAAGAGGGAGATGGCATCGCCGGCTGGTTCACCGGAGAAGGAGGAGCTGCTGGGTTTATATAGGGGCCGGACCAAACCTGTCATTGGGAAGGATGGATGGCAGGATGGATAGAGATGTGGATTCAAAAGTGGGTGTTGACGGAGGGGAGAGAGCGAGTAGAGGGAGACGGCGATTTGCTGGAGATCGGGCAGAAGAGAGAGAGAGAAAGATGGGAGATGAAGAGGGTTTATATGTGATATATTTTTTTTTTCATTAGACCCCTTTGAGTTTCTAATATCACATAAATGGAATAATTGTTATTTAAAGGGGGACAAAATAGGGATTTCACTCATATTTAACAATGGAGCTAACGGACATCCAAAATATGGGCACGCTTGCAACATAAATTTAGTTCAGTGGCCTCATTGCAAGTTTTAAACTTTCGGTGGCCGCCTTGCAATTTTTTGAAAAGTTGGGTGGCCAAATGATGGGTTTTGCCTTTTAAAAATATGTTAACAAGATTCATATTACAAAAATTACCGGTAAAAAGTATAAAGTTTAGAACTTGATGTACTCGGTCCAAGCTCGATCACGAGTAATGCATGAGCAATCACCACGTGTCAGTTACGAGCTTAATTAATATGAGACATACCAATCTAACGGGTAGAGCTAGAGGGCGCCAAGCAGAGAAAACTAATTTTCATCGAAACCTGGTCGAGCATAGGTCATGCCTGCCCAATAAAAGGCCATGCCCGGGATCCACACTTCAACAGATCTATATCATAATAGCCGGGCAGAGCCTTGCTCGCCTGGGCACGTATCGAACAGGGAGTCTCGGAAACTTGATCTCTACGCGAAAGTCAAAGGTTTTCTTATCCGAATAGGACACTTACCATATCTACTCCTACATTCATGCAGTCAGCTGCCTATCACGCCTAAAATCTAGGGATCCTCTCATAATCCTAAAAGATAATTAAGACAGTGAATCCTAGACGGATTTAATGACATCGAGAGCCTATAAATACCCTTTCATAAACCATATTCAGGGTACACACCCTTTCTTGAGCCTCGAACATCTATCAAGTTCTCTTTTGACATTCTCACACAATACTTACTCTCACGCCGAAGTGGTTTCGCGAGGTCAAGCCTTGCACTACCACTAAGGTGTTTTCGTGATCTTAATCAGGTTCAAGGAAGCAGATCAAGCCCAGATATCCTATTCATCACATGGACGGTCCAAGTTGTATTTTTGCCACATCAGTTTGGTTTCGTTGCCGGGAACGAAGCTTCTAAGCTCTCTCTCTAAGTTTTTCCGGTGAGTTTTCCGATAAACAGTGTTAGTGCAATGGCTGGCAAGGATAGCAAACATCATTCCATGGCTAGTAACCACCAGGCTGGCAGCCAGCTGGTTGGGAACAACAACCCACAGCCCGATGATCTGCCACCGAGGGTACCACAAGGGGTGCAAACGAGAAACCTGAGGATTAGAACATGGCATGCGGCTCACGGTGAGGATGTCCCGTATGTTGAGAATCAATTGTCTCAACATGCTAACCAGAACCAAGCAAGCCAGCGAGATGCTCGCCAAGTTATCAAGGAGCAAAAGGATGCTCATGCTTAAGACCTCAGGGTACACCTAAACCGCCAGCTAGAAAACAGTCAGGGAAGCCAGGTGACCTTGCCCGGACAAACCCCTTACAAACAGGCCGCTGCCCTACAAGTCCATGCGGAGTATTACAATAAGATGTACGCGCTCAATCAACAACTGCTCGTCTTGGGCCATTCCCTGGTCCCAGTTGCAGATTTGGTGTTGCCCACTCTCAGCAATCCAGATTTGGATCTTCATTCATGACGGATCTTTACTAACTCACAGCTCAATCCATCAACACGCGGTGAGTCGGGTAAAGATGATCCGTCTTACAAAATATATATCTGTAAAACCGTCTTACCTAAGTTCTTACCTAAAATGTATTGCATTATAAATAAAAATAAAATAATATTAGTGTTTTCCTAAATAAATACTCTAAGCCGTTTTTAAATGATTGTCTTCCTTTAATAATTGTTTTCTTTTAGAACTTTCCATTTTAGAAAAACAAAATTACCCCTTTATTTTTATTTTTTCTATATATTTTAATTTACTTTTTTCTATATACATAAGGAAATTAAAAAAAAATCACGTATTATACTTATATTTATAATACAAATAATTAATGTTTTAAAACGACGTACATGTTAAATTGGATAATAATTTAGAAACAAATGAAGTATAAAACTAAGACATTATTTTTAACCAAAAAAAGAAAGAAAGAAAATGTACTCGCAAAGATTTCAGTGGGTGGGAGTATCAGATTAAGATCATGGTTAACGGCTCAATCAAAATCACATTCTTTTTATCGTTTTTAGGGTTACGTCATGATAAAGTTGAAAGGAGCGTGCTATCAGTGAATAATAAAGAGGGAGTCAACCGTTGATTTATGTTCAACGTGGGGATTTATTACTTGACGTGATGGTGACAAAAGGACAATAAGTCCAATTTATATACTCCCTCCATTCCTAAATTATTGTTTAGGTTGACTCGGCGCACAGTTTAAGAAAAAGTAATTGACTTGATTATTTATATTGGTTTAATGTGTAGTTTCCTTTAATGTCCATGTATATGTGGCCCATAATTAAAGTAGAGTGAAAAAATAAAGGTAAAGTGGTAAAAGTGATGTTCTAAAAATATAAGTTTCAAAGTGGACAATTATTTTGGGACGGACGAAAAAGGAAAGAAGGACGATAATTTAGGGACGGAGGGAGTATCATGCAACCTTTCGCCGACGTGTACGAACAAAGGTATTAGAATGATTAGAAATCTTCAAAAAAGGTGGGCTAGCTTTACTCTTTGTCTATGCCACATTTGCCCAAGTTCCTAAAAATTAAAATCATGGAGCTAGATTAGTCACTTGTCTAATTATTATAGCATGACCGATGATAATTTGGATGTCAAAAATAATAATAATACTGATTGTGATGAGTAGGATATCTGAACTTGATTTGCTTCTTTTAGTCTGATTAAGACCACGAAAAACATTTTAGTGGGAGTGCAAGTTTTGGTCTCACGAAACCACTCTAGCGTGAGAGTAAGTATCATGTGAGAGAGAGTCAAAAAACAATTTGACAGAGATTCTAAGCTCAAGAAAGAGTATGTACCTTGAATATGATGTATAGATAGAGCTGTCAAAATTGAGCCCAACAAATAGGCCCGGTCCAGTCCACCTGGCTTTTCAAGGGCTTGGGCCTCAATTTAGAAGGCCCGAAAATCCGGCCGCGTTAGGCCTGATCTTAAAGAACCCGAAAAGTCTGATTCGACCCGATCATAAAGTTAAACACTTAAACTTAATTATAAAACTAAAACATAAATCTAAAAAGAAAAAAAACTATCAAGCATTCATTTAGACTACTTTTTTTTTTTTGGTTAGATAAATTTATGACACAGTATGATTTATTTCCAAATCATTGTTCTCTTTTTGGTTGAAACTCATATTCTAAATTGATGGAAGTGAAACTTACAAAGAGGAAATGAAGTTGATCTTCCAAGTTTCAATCTAGTTTAGTATGGTTGTGGTTAGTAATTTTATCGAAACTAATCTATTTAATTGAGTATCTCGATCTGATATTAGCTAATAAAAAGCCTCAATCTTATAAACTTGATAAAAAAATAAAATTTAAAAGCTAGATTGTGTCGGACGAATTAAAAAATGAACATTTGCTAGTTAATAGGGTTTTGCAAAGTAGAACCTGAAAAAACTTTGTCTATCCTTAGAAAACACGTATTAAAAAATTGGGGACAGTATGATGAACTTCAACTTGGTTATAACTTTTTTGAAAAAATTTCCTTCAAGTAGCACATGTATTTTTTCTTTGGTCTGTAACATTATAGTTTTTTTAGTTTCTGTTTCGATTAATTGTTGAAGTTACTACATTTGTTTATATTTGCTTTGATTGCACTTTTACTTTGTAATTGTATAAGTTAAACTAGTAAGTATGTGTGTTTTGAACTTTTTATGTGTTATATAACTTTTATTAGTTAATTTATGAGCTTTTTAAAATTAAAAAATATTTAATTTTTTGGCCCATAAACCCGAAGTGCGCATGGTCCGGGCTTGAGTTCTACGAGGCCCGCCACTATTCCGGGCCGGCCCACTGTTAAGCAAGGTCCGATGGGCTTGGACCGACCCAGCCCGGCCCGCTTGAAAGCTCTACGTATAGAGGGGTATTTATAGGCCCCCAATGTCATTGAATCCGTCTAGGAGTCACTCCTTAGTTATATTATAGGATTAGGAGAGAATCTCTTGATTTTAGGCGTGATAGGCGGCTGACCGCGTGAATGTAGGAGCAGATATGGTATGTATCCTGCTCAGTTAGGGAAACCTTTGACTTGTCTTGGAGAACAAGTTTCCAAGGCTTCCTGCTCGATACGTGCCCGAGCGAGCAAGGCTCTGCCTGACTATAGGATGTAGACTGGGTATATATAGATAAGTGTAGATCCCGGGTATGGCCCCTGGTCGAGCAGGCGAGGCCAGTGCTCGACCAGGTTTGGACGGGATGAGTCTGGTTCTCTGCTCGCTGTGAGTGTGGTCCCCGGGCATGGCCCTTGCTTGGGCAGGCAAGGCCTGTGTCCGGTCAGAATTAGTTGGGAATTATGTTACTTATTGTTTGACATTTCGCTAGCTTTGTCCGCTGGGTTGGTAGGTCCTAAGCTAATTAAGCTCGTGACTGGCACGTGGTGGTCGCTCGTGCCTTGCTCGTGACCCGGCTTGGGCCGGGCACATCAGTGTCCCCTAGCTCCTTGTCTGGCGCGTATTCATGCTTAGAGCGGGGAGCGTCTATGCTAGATGATGTTGTTCTTGCTCTGGGCTCCAACACTTGTGAATTTTTGAGAAAACTGTGAAGGGTTTGGAGAGCAGGTTTGTAGAAGGTTCTGGAACCTTAGCGGAATACAGCTGGAACATGCTGAGGAAGATTGCCAATGATAGTGTAGTAGGGCGAGTAGGCGTGAGGGCGCATGAGCCGCCAAGGTGCAGCGTGACTTGATGGAGGCGCAGTTTTGAAGCGTTGCATTTAATTCATGCGTGATGGGGGTGACGCCATCCATCCTTCCAAGCACCGTTTCGGCCTCCGCTTTTCCCCCCAAATCCGAAAACCTTGGTGTCTGTTAAGAATTTGCAAAGCAAAGGACTGAAATGATAGAAGAAAAGGGCTAACGGACGTTAAAGGAAGAGCTAGCAGAGCCTAACAGATGCTAATTGGACTAACGAAGGACCAATTTTGGAATCCTCTCCTCCTTTTGCGTTGTCGGTCCTTGGTTCATCCACGTCATCCCCGCTCCACCATCCAGTAACCTGCGTCCCTCCAGATGGATCCAAGCCACCTGGCCCAAATCCAACCCATTCTGCTCCTCCTGCCCGCCATTAAGCCCTCTTACACTTAGATTCCAGTCCACTTTCATCTTGGATCGACCAGCGAACTCCATCATGGTTTGCCCAATGGTTGTCGTGACCTAACCCCTTATTTCTTCCCTATTTTGCCCCCAATACTTCCCTGTTTTTCCAGAATTTCCCTCCTTAGCTTGGGCATTACTCTTTATACTTGGTGGGAAATTTTGGGGATATCAGTTTTGGAGGAGACAGGCACAAACGGTTGGGAGAAAAAAAGAGAGGATTGAAGCACCATTTTTTCTTAGTTTCTTCATCATCTTTTATTTATATTTCGTCAAGGAATGCAAAAAAACTTCCACCCAAACCTCCATAAGTATTGTATCTCCTACTCTTTATTTTTAATAACATTATGAAATATTTTCTTTGAGTATTTGTGTGTGATTTCTTTTCCATTATGAGCTAAATATTTATTGTTAGGATTGTGATGAATCTCTAAATTTGAAGCATGCTATAATATTTCTCTCTCTCTCAATATTACTTTAATTTATTTTAAGGTTATTATTTTGTTGTGTTTAATGCTTCTAATTATTTGATCAATAATTGGATGATTTTAGAATTATTTTGGATCCACGAGAGCTACCAATACTTTTTGGACTTAGCAATTTAGTTGTTGGTATTTTGTAGCATAGATATAGCACAAAATCCAATAGTCATTTTAGAGAACTTTTTCTTATTGCAATTTACACATTTATCTATAAGATGCGAGAACCCATAGTTAGGGTTGCTATAAGATACAAGAGCCCGTAGCAACTAAATTTGTGTTCTCGGCTACCCTAGGTAAATTATAGGAAATTGAGAGAGTAGATAAATTGAGCATGTGAATAATTGGAGTGAAATTACAATCCCAACATTTTCATCCTTGAGAAAACTCTTCATTACTCGCGCGTAGTTGGTAATTTTTATTTCCTGCTTATTTTTATTGCTTTAGTTTCAATTGCATCGCTAAAAATCGATTGTTTAGATAAAGTTATAAAATCCATAATTTTAGTAATAAGAAAAATAATTAAATAATAATTTGGTCCCTGGACATGTCGAAAATCAATGTTTTGGTCCCCGGACAAAAAAACAATAGAATTTGGTCCCTGGACATGTATTTTCGGGGGACCAAATTGGTCCAAAAATACATGAGGCAAATTGGTCCACATGTCCAGTTTTTTGCCATTGATTTTCGACATGTCCAGGGACCAAACATTATATTAATCCTTAGAAAAATATATGCCATAATTGTCTCTGTGGGATCGATACTTGTGCTTATGCACTATATTACTTGAGGACTACTGGGTATTTTTTCCTGTTGCGATTTTTGCCCGTCAAGTTTTTGGCGCCGTTGCTGAAGACAATTTAGTTTATTTTCTTAATATTAATACCAAGGATTTGTGGCTTTAATTTAGACGCTTTTAATTTTTGTTATTCGTCTAATTGCTTGGTTGGAGTTTGTTTTGCGAAACTCTTTTGTAGGTTTATGCGAAAGACCCGAAGTCAAGGTTTGATGTAATTAAATCTTGACCCGGAAATCAAGTGCACATTCCGAACTCGAAGGAGGCAAGCAATGGCAAACCAAGAAAATCAAGCAGCTCAAAGGACATTAAGGGAATTTGTGGCACCATCTATGGCTGGTTTCTAAGAAAGCATAAGGAGACCGACTGTTGAAGCAAATAATTTTGATCTCAAGCCTGCTCTTATCCAAATGGTGATGGCAAAACAATTTATGGGTTTGCCGAATGAAAATGCAAGTTCACATCTCAAGAATTTCCTCCAAATTTGTGTCACATTCAAGTTTAATGGGGTCTCCTCCGACACAATCCGTCTTTGATTATTTCCATTTAGTTTGGGGGAGGTTGCTAGTGATTGGTTAGCATCCTTGCCGGCTCAATCCATCACTACTTGGGATGTGGTCGCACAAATTTCTTGAGAAGTCGGCAAGACAAACAAAATGAGGAATAACATCACCAGTTTCACACAATGGAGTGATGAATCTCTTTATGAAGCTTGGATGAGGTATAAGGATCTACTCCGACAATGCCCTCACCATGGACTTTCAAAGTGGATGATCGTGCAAACATTTTACAATGGGGTTGAACCTACTATTCGTTGCACAATCGATGCGGTAGCCGGTGGAGCTTTGATGAGTAAACCGGTTGATGCGACATATGATTTGTTGGAAGAGATGGCAAGCAACAATTATCAATGGGGTGGTGAAAGACTCACACTCAAGAAAGTTTAATCGGAATCAGATAGAGTTCAAAATCTAGAAGCTCAAGTTGCAATGTTAACAAAAAGACTTGAAGCATCCATGATCCAACCCGTGCAAGTTTGTGAGCTTTGTCGAGGTAACCATGTTATGGATGTTTGTGCTTTGAATTCTGAATCAATTCAATTTATTTCAAATTTTAATAAGAATAATAATCCGTATTCGAGCACTTATAATCCCGGTTGGAGAAACCATCAAAAATTTTCTTGTAATAACAATGCAGGCACATCTCAACAACAAAGCTTCCCGAATCAAAACCGAGTGAATGCACCACCACCGGGCTTCCAAAATTCACAAGCCCAAGAGAACAACAATCCTCCTCCCGATGATTTAATGACTCTTTTCAAGCAACAACAAGATCACATGGAAACTGTAATGGCAAAGAATTTTGAGCAGTTAGGAAAGACCATTGCATCGGCACTTTCTTCTCGACCTCAAGAGACTTTACCTAGTGATACCGAGCCAAATCCGAAGGGTAAAGAGCGTTGTATGGCAGTCACTACTCGAAGTGGAAAAAGCTCCGGGGTTGAAACAGAAAATGATGAAGCAGAGATTCAGAAAAATAGTGAAGATGGAAAACTTGAGGATGAACAACATGTCACACCAACTCCTCCCGTTGTTCAGAAAATCTTTCCACCTCCACCTTTCCCTCAAAGGCTCCAAAAGAAATCTGATGATCAACAGTTTACAAAATTTTTGAGATTTTCAAGTCCCAACGGATTAATCCCCCTTTTCTTGATGCTTTACAAGAAATGCCCAAGTATGCAAAATTTTTGAAAGATCTTATCATAAAGAAGAGGAGATTAGAGGATCATGAAACAATTGCTTTGATGGAGGAGTGTAGTTCCATGCTTAGTCATAAGCTTCCTCCAAAATTGAAGGATCCTGGGAAATTCACTATTCCTTGCACTATTGGTGAGCTTCATGTGGGTAAGGCTCTTTGTGACCTTGGTTCTAGTATCAATCTCATGCCGTGGTCCATCTTTCAAAAATTGGGGCTCGGTAAGCCTATGCCTACATCCGTGATACTTCAACTTGTGGATCGCTCAGTAGTTCGACGAAGGGGTGTTGTGGAAAATGTTTTGGTGAAAGTGGATAAATTCATTCTTTCGGCAGATTTTATAGTAGTGGATATGGAAGAAGATAGAGATGTTCCAATCATTTTTGGGCTACCTTTTCTTGCTACCGGCAAAACCAACATTGATGTAGCAAAGGGAGAATTGACAATGAAAGTTCAAGACCAAACAATCACCTTTGACATGTATGAAGTGATGAAGCATCTGGTCAATGAGGAAGAATGTGCTAGGGTGGATATCATTCATGATTGAGTTGAAGAGGTATTTCGTGCTAGCCATCCAAGAGATCCGGTAGAGAAAGTTCTTGTGAATGAAAATCGTGGGGAAAGTGAAGAAATCATGCACGTGAAAGCTCAATTTGATTGTCAATGGGGTGAAGTGATTTCGAGAGCAAAATGCGAACCATTAGAGTTTCAAAGAGATTTTTCAAAATACATGAAGCCGTCAAGCATTGATCCACCAACTCTAGAACTCAAGCCACTTCCTAAACATCTCAAGTATGTATTTTTAGGAGATTCTAACACATTACCTGTTATTATTTCCTCTTCTCTTAATGATGTGCATGAACAAAAATTGATACGGGTTCTTAGGGAGCACAAGGAAGCTATTGGTTGGAATTTGGTGGATATCAAAGGCATTAATCCTTCTATATGCACTCATAAAATCTATCTTGAGGAGGAATACAAGCCATCGATAGAAGCACAAAGGAGACTTCACCCACCTATGAAAGAAGTTGTTAAAAAGGAGATTATCAAGTGGCTCGATGCGGGCATCATTTATCCTATCTCCAATAGCAAGTGGGCGAGTCCGATTCAATATGTACCGAAGAAAGGGGGCATGACCGTGGTGACTAATGATGATAATGAGCTCATTCCAACAAGAATGGTGGGTTGGTGAGTTTGTATTGACTACCGAAAGCTTAACAAGGCAACTCGCAAGGATCATTTTCCTCTTCCCTTCATCGACCATATGATTAATCGGTTGGTATGCCACGAGTTCTATTGTTTTCTTGATGGATTCTCCGGGTATCATCAAATTGAAATTGCTCCCGAAGATCAAGAGAAGACTACATTCACATGTCCATATGGTACTTTTGCTTTTAGACGGATACCTTTCGGGTTGTGTAATGCACCCGCCACATTTCAAAGGTGTATGATGTCCATTTTTTCGGATATGGTGGAGCAACAAATTGAGGTCTTCATGGATGATTTTTCGGTGTTTGGGGATAGTTTCGACTCATTCTTGCATAATCTATCCCGAGTTCTTAAAAGATGCAAGAGCACAAATCTTGTGTTGAATTGGGAAAAGTGTCATTTCATGGTGATCGATGGTGTTGTTCTAGGCCACAAAATTTCTTCGAAAGGGATTGAGGTTGATCGAACAAAAATAAAAGTGATTGAGAAATTGCCTCCACCAACAAATGTCAAAGGAATTCGAAGTTTCTTGGGCCATACGGGTTTCTATCGGCGATTTATAAAAGATTTTTCCAAGATTACTAAGCCTCTATGTAATCTTTTGGAAAAAGATGTGCAATTTATTTTTGATAGTGATTGCTTGGTGGCCTTTGAAAAATTGAAGAAGGCTCTTGTTACCACTCCGATCATTGTCACGCCGGATTGGGAGAAACCGTTTGAGCTCATATGTGATGCTAGTGATTATGCCATTGGGGTCGTGCTTGGTCAAAGAAGAAACAAGATTTTTCATGCAATCTATTATGCAAGTAAGACCTTGAATGAAGCTCAAGTTAATTATGCTACTACTAAAAATGAATTTCTTGTTATATTGTTTGCCTTTGATAAGTTTCATTCTTATCTTCTTGGGACTAAGACAGTTGTCTACACCGACCATAGTGCCATCAAATTTATCTTTGCCAAGAAGGATGCCAAACCGAGGTTGATTAGATGTATTCTTCTTCTTCAAGAATTTGATGTGGAGATAAAAGATCGAAAAGGGGTGGAAAATCAAGTGGCCGATCATTTGTCAAGGTTGGAGCAAGATGAAGCTACTAAGGATCATGGTATTATCAAGGAATCTTTTCCGGATGAGTATCTCTTCTCTATCTCTTTCAAGGAAGTTCCTTGGTATCCCGACTTTGTGAATTATGTTGTGAGCAATGTATTGCCACCGGATTTGTCATATTCTCAAAGAAAAAAATTTCTTCATGATGTCAAGTATTATTATTGGGATGAGTCATTTTTGTTTAAGCAAGGGAAGGATAGAGTTTTGCGAAGATGTGTGCCTAAGGAGGAGCAAGAGTTTATTTTACTCCATTGTCATTCTTCTTCATATGGAGGGCATTTTGGGGGTTTCAAGGTTAGAGCAAGATGAAGCTACTAAGGATCATGGTATTATCAAGGAAAATCTTTTTGATGAGTATCTCTTCTCTATCTCTTTCAAGGAAGTTCCTTGGTATTGACTTTGTGAATTATATTGTGAGCAATGTGTTGAAGCCATCGGACTTGTCATATTCCGGGTTGTTACCAAATTTCTTCAAAAACATTTTTCATGATGGTCACCTAGAGTATTATTATTGGGATCTCATTTTTGTAACAAATTGCTTGAGCTTTTGTTTAAGCAAGGGATGGATAGAGTTTTGCGAAGATGTGTGCCTAAGGAGGAGCAAGGGTCTATTTTACTCCATTGTCATTCTTCTTCATATGGAGGGCATTTTGGGGGTTTCAAGACTGCTACGAAAATGCTTCAAAGTGGATTTTTTTGGTCTTCACTTTTTAAGGATGCTCATGAGTTTGTGGTTCGTTGTGATCGTTGCCAAAGGATGGGAAATATTTCGAAGCTACATGAGATGCCCCTTCATGGTATTTTTGAGGTAGAAATTTTTGATGTGTAGGGTATTGACTCCATGGGTCCATTTGTCTATTCTTATGGGAATCTCGGCATTCTTCTTGCGGTGGACTATGTTTTAAAGTGGGTTGAAGCCGTCGCTTTACCTACTAATGATGCAGAACAAATCTCTAAGTTGGGGGTTACCAAATTTCTTCAACTTCAAGAATTGACATTTTCACCCATTTTGCTTATAAACATTGTACAATGTTCCTAGAGTTTGGGGTGTGGTTTGATTATTAGTGGTCCATGGTTTCTTTGGATCTCATTGATTTATGTAACAGAATATTGTTGGGATTCTCATGTTAATTTATCTCAAGCATGCTTCTCATGTTCATGGTGCATATAAGTCTTGATTTTCTTTGAGTGCTATCTAGCGAAGGATTATGCTATTCATAAAAAGCTTGGTAAAGTGAATGTTGAGAGTGAAGAAAAAATTTGATGCCATGTTTGTCCATCTTCAAAGCGAAGCATGATCATAGCAGCAATTTTGATGTGATTTAGGCCATTTTTGGACAGGTTGTGCCATATCGACCTACCCCATTTATGCATGATTCCCTAGTGTCCCTTTTGAGCCTTATGCAATGAATGGTGTGTGCAAAGCACACAAAGACCCCCATTCGACTTCATTTTCTATCACCCGCATCATCCTAACCCATAAACCTAAACACGATTTATCCAACCCTTTGAGAGAGCATGAATTGGAATGAATTGTCGTATTATGTCTTGGAGGGTATGTGTTGTTCATGGAAGTGCTTAATCTTCTAGATGTAAAAGTTGCGAAAATTGTTGTTGAATTGATGGTTGTAAATTTGTGAAAAGCCTTTCTTGGAGTAAAAAAAAAACTAAAGAAAGAAGGGAGGGGCTATTTGAAAAGGGTCAAAACGACCATTTGTTCTTCATCATTTGAAAGAAAAAGGGAAAAAAAATCAAAGGGTGTTTCTAATGGTCTTGGGGTAGTTGAAGTAACTTAAGTGGTTCCAAGAAGATTGAGCTTAATTTTTGAAGCAACTTTGGTTTGAAGACTCCAATTTTATGCTCTTTTACCTTGTTTCATCCTATCTCTTCTTTGGTAGCCCCAACCTTGGCCTAGCATTACAAGCTTAAAAAAATCCTAATGATCTTGTTGCTACTTGTGGTTATGTTAGCATTATTCCTCTTGAAAGCATCGTTTTGAGTTTCCTTGTGTGAGATTCATATATATATATATATATATTGCCTTGCTCGCCTTGATTGTATGATCTTAGCTAGACTATGTGCTTGGGGATTTGTTAGTTTTGCATTCGTGCCGAGTTGCATTTGTTAGAGATCTATTACCTTGAGAATCTTGGTGAGTTCTTGCTATCATGTTTTCAACCCAAAGAGTTATATAATGTGATGAGCATGATGAATTCTAAGCAAATGTTCAATCTTTCATAATCCTTGAGCTTATCTTTCGTGTTATATATATATTCTTTGCTCGAGGATGACCAAAGTCTAAGTTTGAGGGTGTTGATAAGTTCATAATTTTACATATTTTTCCCCATGTTTTATTCCCAATTTATATGATTTTCATATTTATTTTACCTAAAGAATTGCATTTATTGTGATTTGATTGTGTTTAAGGTACTTGGGCATGAATTCAAGCTTTAAAGGAGCAATTCAGAGCAAATTTGGAAGATTTAAATCAATTCATGAAGTTTGAATTCAATTGATCAAGGTCTGTTAACTTTCTATTAAGCATTTACAAAGCAGAAGACTGAAATGATAGAAGAAAAAGGCTAACGGACGCTAACGGTCGTTAAAGGAAGAGCTGGCAAAGGCTAATTGGACTAACAAAGGACCTAATTGCAAGACCGAGGGGAATGGACTTCGGCTCGCTTTCTGAAGACATCATGGGCACCGGAGTAAGTCTCAAAAAGCCAAGGGAGGCCGGTGCCAATTCCTCAATCTCAGTATCCATGCGTTGTCGCCTCCTGAGGCTGCCACGTCGCTCCCCTCCACCATGCTTGACCCGCGTGCTCAAGGTTGGAGCTCTAGAAGACCCGAACCAACACCAGCCCATCTGCCCGCCGTTAACCCCACTTTCCCCACTCCACCTCACCCATTTCAACCCCGGTTCAACCCGCAAATTCTCCCCTGGTCCAACCCTGCTCAGCCGTGACCCAACCCCTCATTTCTTCCCTATTTTGGCCCCAAAACTTCCTTGCTTTTCCAGAATTGCCCCTCCTTGGCTTGGGCATTACTCCTTACATTTTTGTGGAACAAATGAAGGTTTTGGGTGGGTGGGTGGGTGGGGGGAATTATTGAGAGCAGTGGGAGAAGAACACACGGCTAAGGGAAAAGAAGAGAAGGAGGAGCACCATTTTCTTAGTTTGTTCATCATTTTTAAATTAGATTTTTATCAAGGAATGCAAATGAATTTCCGCTCAAATCTCTATTGAAGTATTGTATCTCATACTCTTTATTTTAAATATCATTATGAAATATTTTCTTGGAGTATTTGTGTGTGATTTCTTTTTATATTATGAGCTAAATATTTGTTGTTAGGATTGTGATGAATCTCTAAATTTGAAGCATGCTCTAATATTTTTTTTCTCTCTCTCTCAATATTACTTTAATTTATTTTAGGGTTATTATTTTGTTGTGTTTAATGCTTCTAATTATTTGATCAATAATTGGATGATTTTAGAATTGTTTTAGATCTGCGAAAGCTACCATTACTTTTCAGACTTAGCAATTTAGTTGTTGGTATTTTGTAGTATAGAGATATAGCACAAAATCCAATAGTCATTTTAGAGAACTTGTTTTTATTGCAATTTACACAATTTATCTATAAAATGCGAGAGCCCGTAGGTAGATGTGTGAATTAGGGTTGCTATACGATGTGAGAGCTTGTAACGACTAAATTTGTGTTCTCGGCTACCCTAGGTGAATTATAGGTAATTGAGAGAGTGGATTAATTGAGAATGTGGATAATTGGAGTGAAATTACAATCCTATCAATTTTCATCCTTGAGAAAACTCTTCATTACTCGTGCGTAGTTGGTAATATTTATTTATTGCTTATTTTTATTGCTTTAGTGTTAATTGCATCGCTAAGAATCGATTGTTTAGATAAAGTCATTAAATCCATAATTTTAGTAATTAGGAAAATATATGCCATAATTGTCTCTGTGTGATCGATACTTGTGCTTACGCACTATATTACTTGTGGACAATCGGATATTCTTGCCTATTGCGATTTTCGCCCATCACGAGATCGCTATTAGGCCAGATTCTGGCGCAATGTCGGAGGGGCAAAAAGATTTCAACTAATTCCTTTGTGCTTGAAGCTGCTATTTACCGAAGTTGTAAAAAAGATGAGGGAGAAGGAACTGAACTTGCAAGGGTTGCTGATGGAGAAGAGGATTTTGTGAAGGAGAGGGATGAGATGGCCGGTGCTGGAGATGGGCTCGCTGCTATGGCGGGATGAGAGAGTGAGAGAAATCTCGAATGCCGGGCTATTGGTGCCGACGTACTGTCTTGCCGGAGCTGGAGAAGGAAAACGGCAAAGGGGAGACACTGGAGTTAGATTTAAGAAGGGTGAGAGAGATGGGGTTTTGATGGGAGGTGAGGGTGAAGAGATCAGAATTGAGGCTTGATTTGCCGACGATGGGAGGAGAAAGGGAAAAAAGACGACTGGTGTGAGGTGAGAGGGTTGGGCATGATGCATGAAGTTGCTGGATCGGAGGAGAGAAGATTGAAGGAGGTCGAGTCGGGGATGGAGAAGGTGAAGAGAGAAGGAATGGGATGTGAGAAGGGAAGGAAGAAGGAGGGGGTATGCTAATAAAAAGAAGGATAAAATAGAAAAGTATAATTTTTAGGGGGTACACTCGTAGGATAGGGGGTCTATATATCACGACTCTAACTTCTCTTTTCCTTTTTGTTCAGCTTACTTTCTCCACATTCAAACAATGCCTTAGAGATTGAGATGCACATTCCAGATCCATTTGACTTTGTTATTTCCCTTTCTTGCCTATGGATGGAGCTCACTTAAGTTGGAAAAGATAATTTATAATGACGTGAAAAATGGGTCTCATACTCTCATATGTTGATGTTATTGAACTAAACCAAAGCACAAAACAGTAAAATCACCATAAAGGAGTAGTTTGTTTCAAGAATGGATGTCTTTGATCTCTCAGTCTCACCCAGTCGGTTCCACTTGTTGCCCAGCCACCTCACCTCGACCAATCTTCCATCATGTGAAACTTTGGTTTCACTGGAAGAAGAATAGGAAGTGACCGGGACAACCAATGAGGCCGCCTCACTGCAATTGCCACCTTTTCCCAACCGAGATCCGACTGACATTAGACTCGATCAGACCCCTTGAGGAATCTGGCCATAACTTGGACCATTTCAGTAAGGAGGGGACATAAATTGATCAATAGGGAATTCGGCAACTAAGATCCCAAAAACAAGTTCTTCGGTACTTTAAGTTATTGTTGATTGTTGAAATGGGTTGAATAAGTAATGAGTTGACCATTGAAGACCGAGGCTAAGATCCCAAAATGTTAAATGGGTTGAAATGGGTTGTGTCGGAATGAATCGGGTTGAAACGGGTACCGAGTTAAAACGGGTCGACCTGTCTCAACCCAAGAAAAATTTCTCCAAAAACATAAATTTATAGCATAAAAAGTCACGGATCAAAATGGGTAATGGGTATGATCCGCTTTAATCCGACCCAACCAAACCCAACCCGTTAATATTATTGGGTCAAAACGGGTTATCCGTTTCAACCCAAAAATATTAATGGATTAGGTTGGGTAATTGGTGGGTTGAATTGGATGGGTTAATGGGTAATGGGTTACAATAGTCAGGCCTATCGTTGACTGAGGTAAAAGTAAGGTCCTCAGATAAGGAATTATGGTATATCAAAATTAGAGTGATGTATATATACTAGCTAGTTAAAGACAAAACCACTGTAGAGAAGTAATAAAAATTGAGTAAAATTTTGATGCAGTTACAGCTTAGGGATGTGGCAATCCTAGATCAAATGTATGAGCAGTTATCATCATCAGTTGAGACTTGAGAGGAAGACCCTTTCATCCTCAAGAAAGAAAAGAAAGTAGTATCTATGCTGTTATTATGGCAGGGTTTCTTCGGAATTCTCTGTGTCCTGTAATGAAGATGATCAGAGAGATAGAAAACAAGCCAATCTCCGTGGTGAAGAGGCATGAATTGAAGATGTCAATGCTAATGTAGCACCTATACAGAAAGTGATATGACGTAGGTAGAGAGATTCAGGCAACTTCTGGTGCTAACAGTGGGTCGAGTCTATTTTGAGTACAAAGGTAATGTACATGATTATAGTCACTGCTGAATGCTTGTGCTGTGACCTGGGTAGTGAAGACATTTGCTAAAATGCAGATTGCAGGGCATGGTAAATCTCTAATAAGGTCAAGACTTGGTGCAATGATAAAGTTTCCTCCTCCTTCATTGTGAGGTTCGAGTAACTTCAAAATAGTCTCTGTGCTTGAGAGTTGAGATTGCATGTCCCGCATTGGTGTGAGCCTCGTGTCCAATGATATGTTCTTTTATCTTGCTTTATGATCACATGGAAACTCTTGGATGGATAGCTCTTTTTTACATAAGAAACTAGATTAACTGTTATTCGATATTTATAGTGCTGCATTATCAGATCTAACGGTTGAAATGCACTTCAAGATCAGAGAAGAAGGAACATTTTCTTGATTCAGAAATAAACATGAGGGGCATTGCAATCTTTTGTTTCCTGCAGGTCTGGACTGCTCTTTGGCCAGGATTGATATAGACCATTTCAGTTCCTACATCCAAGGCATGTCGAGAATATCCAATTAACAGCAACATGGAGTCTCTATGGAAATGCTGAAAATGGTCGTGGAGATTGAATTCTTCAAAAGTTCTATTCAGAGAGAGAGAGAGCAACAACGACGAAATACTGAAGTTGATAACAGATCATACACCAATCAATGCATCTCATAATATACAGAGAGATCATTGCTCCAAAATGGAATGGCTTCTCAAGTGTTTTGTTGATACATATTTTTCTCATTTGATCTCCCTTGGAGGCACTGTTACGAAATACAGGAAAGAGATAATCTGGTAACAGCAAGTACCAAAAATTTCAGTCTTGTGTTTTGTTGTTTACAAACTGTCACCCTTCCCCCCCCCCCTCTGAACCAAGGTTGCACCGTAAGTTTTTCCAATATCCAAGCACTGGTTGGAAACAAAAGAAGAAGAATAATAAATAAAAATAAAACTAGGCCAAGTAAAAAAAACTAGAGAACATGAGTAAAAAGATGCATATTTTCAACAACAAAAAATCATAATCTAAGCTGGTCCAAATCCACAAAGTTGAAATTGAAAATGACAGCTCACATAAAATATGACCTTAACTAAAGAGCTCATCCACATAATTTGACTAGATCAAATTAAAAGCACATAATCTGAAATGGTTATGTTAGACTGCAAAAAAGTATGACACTTGCAATTTGCTAGTCTTTGTTAAGTCAACCGTGACTTGTCAAAAATTGAAGTGCTATGAGCTAGCATACCACCTTCCTCTCCATTTCTACCCCTCACTGCGTTTCTCTTTGTGTGTGTGTGTGTGTGAGAGAGAGAGAGATAGATAGATAGAGAGAGAGAGAGAGAGAGAGAGAGAGAGTACCTAGCGAGAAAATGGCAGATGGTGCTGTTAACTTCTTACTTGACAAACTCGCAACAACCCTAGTGCAAAAAGTATCCCTGCTGGGAAATTCGTACAGCGAAATTCAGGCAATCAAACTCGAGCTAGAGTCCATCAGATCCTTCATTAGAGTTGCAGAGAGAAGCATGGAAAGGAACGAGTCAATCGAAACTTGGGTAAGACAAGTAAGAGAAGTTGCATTAGAAGTTGAGGATCTGGTAGATGAGTTCATATATTATGAAGAAATGCAGCAAGAAAAAAAGGGGCTCAAGCATATTGTTCAAGACATCATCAATTTCCCGAAGCACTTGAATGCAAGGCAAAACATCTCTTCAAAGCTTCAGAAGCTCAAAGTAAAGGTTCTTCAAGTTTCTGAGAGGAGTCAGAGGTATGCGTTTGATCGTAAAATCGATGAGGGTAAAGGTGGAAATGCTTCAATTGACTGGGGGCAGCATTATGGGGAATCATCAATTTTTGGCGATGAAGATGAGATAGTGGGGACAGAAGAAAACAGAAAAAAATTGCTGAAATGGTTAATTGAAGGTAGCCAACGACGCACCGTAATCTCAATAGTCGGCATGGGTGGGTTGGGCAAGACTACTCTTGTTACAGAAGTTTACAATAACCCGGTCATTCAGCGACACTTCCATTGTTGGGCATGGATATCTGTGTCACAGAAGAAAGGAGTTGAAGAACTTCTGAGAAGCATGGCTCAAGAGTTATTCAGGACAGCGCAAGAGATGATTCCCAGTAACTTGGGATCAATGGATTACAGACAGCTTATGGAGACACACATCAACTTTTTGCTCCAAAAGAGGTATGTGGTCATCTTAGATGATGTATGGGACATAGTTCTTTGGACCAGAATAAGAGGTGCATTTCCCAATAATAATCATGGAAGTAGAATTATTTTCACAACACGCAATGAGAATGTAGCATCCGCTGTAGGACCAGGAAGTCGCGTCCATCGCCTAAGCCCTCTTGAAAAGGATGATGCCTGGGCCCTTTTTTGTAAGAAGGCATTCTGGAATCGAAGTTGTCCCCTAGAGTTGAAAGCATTAGCAGAGGCCATTTTGAGAAAGTGTGAAGGGTTGCCTCTTGCAATAGTGGCAATTGGAGGCCTCATGCTTTCAAAAAATGAGACAGCCGCAGAGTGGAAGAAGGTCCATGATAGCCTCAATTGGCACCTGAGCAACAGTCCCTTCCTTGACCGAGTGAAAGGAATCTTGATGATAAGTTTAAATGACCTACCATTCTACCTAAAGCACTGTTTCTTGTATTGTTGTGTTTTTCGTGATGGATACAAAATCAAGAGGAAGAAACTGATAAGGCTTTGGGTTGCAGAGGGGTTTGCTATTGAAAGAAAAGGGATGACAGTAGAGGACGTAGCAGAGGACTATCTTACTGAACTAATTTTCCGGAGCATGATCCAAGTCACAGAGATTAATGACGCTGGAAGGGTAAAGACCTTCAAAGTACACGACTTTGTGAGAGAACTAGCTGTGACAACATCTGAGAAAGAGAACTTTTCCACAACTTATGATGGCGGAGAGTCGAGGCAAGAAGGAAAAGTTCAGCGGCTAACTATATATAATACAGGTGACAACATCAGATTAAGCAGGAGCGTGTCACACCATCTTCGTTCTCTCTTTGTCTTTGAAACAGAGACATCATCCCCATTCCCTTTCCGCCCTGTATCATCAAATTTCAGGTTGCTAAAGGTCCTTGATTTGCAAGGAGTATGCATTGAAAAAATACCAGGTACATTGGTTGGCTTATTCAATTTGAGGTACTTGAATTTACGGGAAACCAAGGTTAGCGAGCTTCCCAAGTCAATGGAAAGGCTTCGGAATCTACAGACATTGGATCTCAGAAGCACCAGGATGGAGAAGCTGCCAAGCCGAATATCTAACATGGCAAATCTGCGGCATCTGTTTCACAGTGGTTTGAGAGTACCATCAGGAATAGGGAATTTGCGAAGCTTGCAAACTCTGACATGTGTTGAAGCAGAGGAAGGGATAATTAAGGAATTAGGAAATTTGACTGATCTCAAGAGGTTGGACGTTACAAGGTTAAGAACACTTGATGGGCCTATGCTGTGCAACTCAATTCAAAAGATGACAAGTCTACGGCGTTTAAGTGTTATGACCAGCACTGAACAAGAAGAACTTCGGTTAGAAGCCTTAACTTTGCCCCCCCTATTTCTTCAGAAGCTGACACTGGTTGGACAATTGAATAGGTTGCCTGACTGGCTTGGATCCCTAGTAAACCTAACTCATCTGTACCTGTGTTCCTGCCTCCTGGAAGAAGATCTTATTTCTCCTATTGACACTCTGCCAACTCTCGTGTACCTTGAACTAAACAAAGCATACAGTGGTCGCCTCTTGCACTTCAAGGCAGGTGGATTTCCTAAACTCAACAAGTTGAATTTGTTGGAGCTTGTACAACTAAACAATTTGAGACTAGAGGAGGGTGCATTGCCAAGTATCAGAGAGTTGTATCTAGTTCGCTGTCAGGAATTAAAGACCTTGCCTCAAGGCATAGAACACCTCACCAGCCTTCAGAAGTTACAGTTTGCAGAAATGCCAGAAAAATTTGTACAGAGTCTGCGGAGTGCTAGAAGCGAGGATCACACAAAGGTACAACATATAACCACGATCAGCTGTGTATTCTTAAGAGAACAAACATACATTATTGAAACACTTTTCTAACCAATGATGAGAATGACAATTCATTTCTACATGTAAATTTTCATAATTTTAAGCAGCACCTTTTTCTTGCCTTAGCTAATAATTTACAACAGAATAGAGAGCTATATATCCACAACTGTTGCTACCCATGCTAAGAGGATATTAAAGGTTATCAGGTTGATCCATTACAGAATTATTTTTGGAAAATGAGCAACCGAGTTTGATCAATCTGGGAAATAAGTTGGTTTTGTTCTGTATATAAACTTGATCCCAGTATCACTATTAGATTTATGAGTGATTCATAAAAGATTCAATTATCGAAGCTAGTACTTTTACCCAAAGTGATACTCATTTTGGGACAGAGGTAGAAAGAGAAAGATCAAAATAGAGAAACAAATTAAGTCTGTAAAACTAGATGACAACAATCACAGGCCAATGTGCGCACTAAAAGATAGGTCGAAGATAGTACTCGGGAAGTCATAGCTTTAACATCATCTTCAGGTTTACAGAAGTCTTGACAAAATAAGAGTTTGATGAACAATGGAAAAGTCAGGTAAGCTTGTAACAAATTCAGGTTTGATCAATAAAGCAATATCAAGTGCATTGGAGAGTCACTTGTAAAAGCATAAAAAAAATTATCAGAACCATTAAACACCTTCCTCCTTTCCAAAGAAAAACTGTGGCTCTTCTTAAAAATAGTGCTGGTACTAAAATAATAAAAACGTTATAAAAGAAGAGCAAGATATAGTATTGACAGGACATGTATTGCATCAAAGGGGTTGATTTATATGCACTGACAGTCGTCCTTTCGTCCAGTAATAACAAGAAAGTACAATGCCTTAATCACATCAAGCTGATTGACTCGAACAAGAAAAATAGACAGGGATAAAAATGCTGTGATCCACGAAGAGTGGCCAAGTTATGGCTCTAAGTAAAGTTGTATTAATTCAAACAAATTGAATGACCAATCCAGAGATTTCAAATGACATAGGATTCCCATATACTGTATGTTAAACAGGAAGTATGGCTGCAAGTTAGTTATCCAACTTTCAAGATACAGACATGTTTGACCAATTAATCAATCATGATGAAATAAACAGGTCATTGTTTGCGATAATATCAACAATAAACTGGAAATCTACAAGTCCTGTTTATACCTTGCAGTTCTACTGCGGATTGATTTGCCTTGGGAGATCTCTAACTCCCACAATTCGGTGTGCGGGGTCGTTCCATTTTATTCGTGGCGACCCTACAGGTGAACTCGGCATTCTTTCAATGAATCGTGCGTGCAATATCAAGCTTTCTATCCGGTTTCAGTTGAGACATTTCGTCAAGCAGGTGGGGAGCCTGGGCATTGGACAATACAAAAATCTGTTATTTTCGTCAGTCTTTTGATTTTGTAAGTTAAGACATTCATAGATTGGGTAATGAAGACGAAGATGGAGGTTGCAGGTGGGGGAAGAAGAAGAAGATGAAATAGAGAGCGGTGATGGGCGAAGAAGATGATGAAAACAGTATTGTTGCCGGAGACGAAGAAGACGAAGATGAACACCATTGTCGCCGGAGATGAAGAAGACGAAGACGAACACCATTCCCGCCGGAGATGAAGAAGACGAGAACACTGGTTATTAGCCGGGTCAAATGGGCCATGTTTGATAAATACCACCTCTCTTTTTGGGGTTAATTTATTACGGAGTAATAATCTTCTCAACTTTCTAAAAAGCAAATTTAACCTGACTATCAAAAACCTAACTTATATAACCTATTATGTAATAAATTATCTATAACACCTTTTTATCTTACAAAATTAACATAAATGAGTATTTAGTGAAATGTCTATAATATCCTCAACCTTTCTGTGAGAACGTAAACAATAAATACTAAGACAAGACGCAAAATGTCAAGAAAAAAAATTAAAACATTTATTTGTAATTTTATTTTAAAAAAACAGATGCGGTACCTTGTTAGATTTTATTTATTTGTAATTTTTTTAAGGAAAAAGAGGTGATACCTTGTTAGATTTTGAGGAGGACAACCAGCTTTGCCCTTATACAATTAATAATCTTTCGTTAAAATATAAACTTTTTTTTAACACGTACACCAAGGGTATTAATTTTTTTAACTTTTTTTTTAACTCCGTAACCTGTTTTATTTAATGAAAAGTGTATTTTATATTTTATACATATTATTAAGAACGTAAAAAATCGGAAGAATTCCAAATTAGTAATTATACATATTATTACTTATTCTTATTTTTTAAAAATAAAATAAAAACAGTTTATCTTTTAGAGTGGTCTTAATAACATAAAAACGGTTTATCTTTTAGAGTGATCTTAATGGTTATACATATTCTTAGTTAAACCAAAAAATTTCCAAAAAAGATAATACCCATTTTAAAACCCAAACCACCTAAAGAAAAACTCAATAAATTGTGTTTTAGACATTTTTAAAATATGGTTAAACAAAAAAAGATGAATCCACCCTTCTTAACAACATTAAAAATCAGAAGAATGTTTTATACACTCAATTTAAATTATTATTATCACTTCTATTGATTTAAATTGACTATTTTTAAATTTAAAATTTTAGTATTTTTCTTAACTTTGTAAATAATTATTTTTATTCTTAAATAATTATTCTTAAATAGGACATTAATACCAGTTGGAATTATACAGATTCAAAGAGAGGAAGTAGAGAGAACATGTGAGAAGGGGTGTGTAGGGGTTGTTCAACCGTCGTTCAACCGCCCTTCGCACATGTGAAATCTAGACGAAATTGGGACCGTAGGATCTCGGTAAACGAATTGATCTCGACCCCTCATTAGCATTTATCAATTGCACATGTGCAATTCAAGTTGTATTGTAATATAGATTCTTCATCGTATTCTTCTTCTTGCGCATTCATCCATCATTCCTCTCTAATGCAAGCTCATTCCATTGTATTCTTCTTTCGCATCATTCTTCTCTAATGCATATTGCTTCTTGAATTCATTCCATCATTTCACCGATCGACAAATCAATCATTGTGATTAGTTTTTCTGTTACTCTGAAATTTTTGGTTCTTCAGATTAAATTCGGTAAACATATTATTGAATTTTTCTATTATATGCAATGCAGAAAATTTGTTATGTTTATGAAAATTCGATTATTTGTAATTTTGATGAAATGCAATGCTGCAAACAAAAACAACAGTGGTTAACAATGGTTCGGTTACCTGGATCGAACACTCTAAAAATGTTCAGTTGAGGTAACCGAACATTTTATGTTTTCCCCATTTTAGTAGACCTCTTATTTAATTTTAAGCAACTTTGACTATATTTGATCAACATATAGTTTTTTTGAACAACCATGGCATTTTTTTGATCAACCATGACATTTTTTGATCTACCATGCTTTTTTTTATCTACCATTGCATTTTTTAATCTATCATGACATTTTTTTATCAATCATAACATTTTTTGATCTACCATGACATTTTTTGATCTACCATGACATTTTTTTTATCTACCATGATATTTATTGATCTACCATGACATTTTTTATTTAACATGCTTATTTTTTTATCTATCCATGTCTTTTTTTGATCTACCATTGCATTTTTTGATCTACCATGTCATTTTTTGATCTACCATGACATTTTTTGATCTATCATAACATTTTTTGATCTACCATGACTTTTTTTGATCTACCATGACTTTTTTTTGCTCTACCATGATTTTTTTTTATCTACCATAACTTATTTTGATCTGTCATGACTTCTTTTGATCTATCATGACTTATGTTGATCTACCATGATTTTTTTGATCTACCATGACTTATTTTGATCTACCATAACTTTTTTTTACCTGCCATGACTTATGTTGATCTACCATGGCTTATTTTGATCTACCATACTATCATGACTTATTTTGATCTATCATGACTTTTTTTGATCTACGATGACTTATTTTGATCTACCATGACTTATTTTGATCTACCATTGCTTATTTTGATCTACCATGACTTTTTTGATCTATTATGACTTTTTTTTATCTACCATGACTTATGTTGATCTAACATGGCTTATTTTGATCTACGATGCCTTTATTTGTTCTACAATGACTTATTTTGATCTAACATGACTTTTTCGCACTACCATGTATTTTTTTGATCTATCATGACTTATTTTGATTTACCATGATTTTTTTTGATCTACCATGACTTATTTTGAACTACCATGACTTTTTTTGATATACCATGACTTATTTTGATCTACCATGGCTTATTTTGATCTACCATGCCTATTTTTGCTCTACCATGACTTTTTTTTGATCTACCATGATTTTTTTTGATTTACCACGACTTTTTTTTATTATCTACCATGACTTATTTTGATCTACCATGGCTTTTTTTGATCTACCATGACTTATTTTGATCTACCATGTCTTTTTTTGCTCTACCAAAACTTATTTTGATCTACCATGACTTTTTTTGCTCTACCATGACTTATTTTGATCTACCATGACTTATTTTGATCTACCATGACTTTTTTTGCTCTACCATGACTTTTTTTTTATCTACCATGACTTATTTTGATCTACTTTTTGATCTACCATGACTTATTTTGATTTACCATGCATTTCTTTGCTCTAACATGATTTTTTTTGATCTACCATGGCTTATTTTCATCTACCATGGCTTATTTTCATCAACCATATCTTTTTTTGCTCTAGCATGACTTATTTTGATCTATCATGATTTTTTTTGCTCTACCATGACTTTTTTTGATCTACCATGACTTATTTTGATCTACCATGACTTTACTTTTTTTTTTTATTTACTACCATTATTTTGATCTTTTTTTTGCTCTACCATGACTTATTTTGATCTACCATGAATTTGTTTGCTCTACCATTACTTTTTTTAATCTACCATGACTTATTTTGATCTACCATGCCTTTTTTTGATCTACTATGACTTATTTTGATCTACCGTGACTTTTTTTATCTACCATGACTTTTTTTGATCTACCATGAAATTTTTTTTATCTACCATGACTTATTTTGATCTACCATGACTTTTTTGAATCTATCATGACATTTTTTGATTTACCATAACATTTTTTGATTTATCATGACATTTTTTGATCAACCATAACATTTTTTGATCTACCATGACATTTTTTTGCTCTACCATGACTTTTTTTTGATCTACCTGGCTTATTTTGATCTACCATGTCTTTTTTTGCTCTACCATGACTTATTTTGATCTACCATGAATTTGTTTGCTCTACCATTACTTTTTTTAATCTACCATGACTTATTTTGATCTACCATGCCTTTTTTTGATCTACTATGACATATTTTGATCTATTCTGACTTTTTTTGATCTACCATGACTTTTTTTGATCTACCATGAATTTTTTTTTATCTACCATGACTTATTTTGATCTACCATAACTTTTTTGAATCTATCATGACATTTTTTGATTTACCATAACATTTTTTGATTTATCATGACATTTTTTGATCATCCATAACATTTTTTGATCTACCATGACATTTTTTTGCTCTACCATGACTTATTTTGATTTACCATAACTTTTTTTGATCTACCATGTCTTTTTTTGCTCTACCATGACTTTTTTTGATCTACCATGACTTTTTTTTGATCTACCATGGCTTATTTTGATCTACCATATATTTTTTTGCTCTACCATGACTTATTTTGATATACCACGATTTTGTTTGCTCTATCATGATTTTTTTTATCTACCATGACTTATTTTGATCTACCATGATTTTTTTGATTTATCATGACTTATTTTGATCTACCATACTTTTTTTTGCTCTACCATGACTTATTTTGATCTACCATAACTTATTTTGATCTACCATACATTTTTTTATCTATCATGACTTATTTTGATCTACCATGGTTTATTTTGATCTATTATGACTTTTTTTGTTCTGTCATGACTTATTTTGATATGTCATGACTTATTTTGATCTACCATGACTTATTTTGATCTACCATGATATTTTTTGATCTACCATGACTTTTTTGGTTCTACCATGACATTTTTTGATCCACCATGACATTTTTTGATCTACCATGGCTTTTTTTGATATACCATGACATTTTTTGATCAACCATAACATTTTTTGATCTACCATGACATTTTTTTGCTATACCATGACTTATTTTGATCTACCATGATTTTTTTTGCTCTACCATAACTTATTTTAATCTATCATGACTTTTTTTTTATCTACATGACTTGTTTTGATCTACCATGACTTTTTTTGATCTACCATAACTTATGCTGATCAACCATGGCTTATGTTTGTAAGAACAATAATAGCTAGGATTCTCAAAATTACCAATGCAGTTTCCAATGTAGCTTCTGATGAAGCTACAATGGAAGTCACAATGGTCAGAAAAATACAGAACAACGGAAGACTTAATTAAACAGCAGGAATTTAAGCACAAAGGTTTACCAAACAATCTACAAGCCTATGCCTATACTTGTAGATCTAGCCTTATGACAAAAAAGATTTCAGTAAAAAAGATGAATTGTTTTACAAAAAGAATGTAAAACCACCAAACAAAATACTCTCACAAGACAACAAGTCTTGGAGAACAAAAACCCCATAGAAAAACGAGTACAACAAACGTGGGAAGAAACAAACAGCTTCCTAAAACAGCTAGGAAGACAAAACAATTTCAGCACTTCAATGTAGTTCCGAATGTTATAACATTCGAAGCTACATTCAACTTCTGCACAAACTGGAATCTTGAAACAACTGCTGGAACTGAATTTTTCTGCTCTCTTCTTTCTGAATTCTCTCTCAGTTCGTGTATTTTGCCTCTGCCCCAAGTCATCTATTTATATGTGAAGGAGACCTACACATAAAGAAGGAAACAAACTCCAATATGGAAAAGAATTAGAACTAGAAATTAAATCAACTTACTTATTAGCTAGATTTTCTTACCAAATAAACTAGGGTTTCAAGACACGGCATAAAGGAGGATTTTTGCAAAGATTTTATTTCCAAAATTACTCCTAAACTTTAGGGTCAATAAACCAAAAATCTTTTGGAATATTTTGTTTCCAAAAAAGCAACCAAAAATCTTTAGGAATTTATTTCCAAAAATGCCTAAACTAAATTACCAATAAAGGAGAAACAAAAACAAAATATGTCATGCCTATTTTACCCTTACAATGTTGATCTACCATGACTTATTTTGATCTACCATAACTTATTTTGATCTACCATGACTTATTTTGATCTACCATGACTTTTTTTTATCTACTATGACTTTTTTTGATATACCATGACATTTTTTGATTTATCATGCCTATTTTTGATCTACTATTGCATTTTTTAATCTATCATGTCATTTTTTGATCTACCATGACATTTTTTTGATCTACCATAATATTTTTTGATCTATCATGATATTTTTTTATTTACCATGACATTTAGCCCGAATCCAGATCCAGATCCAAAACCTCCGGAACCTCTCTATATCTTCCAACGTCAAAGGAACAAATGGAAAGAGGTTTTGCTTATGGATGGTGAGTTACTGTTTCATATGTGTTTTTGTTGGTAATCAAAATTTTTTAATTTATTTTTTAATGATTAAAAAAAAAGAGAAATATAGAGAAGATGGTGAGGAACCGGGGGTGAGAGAAAATTTTTTTTAAAAAAAACAAAGTCTATAAATCTTATAAATACATGCACATGTTATGAAAAATCTTAATAGCCTATGGTTATTTTATGGATAAATGGAGAAAAGGAGGTGTCAAATATTAATGTTTGGCACAACTGTATGTGAACTGCTCGGCTATAAATACCGAGCAGTCTGATATTATTTCTACACACTGAAGATATAGCTCTGAATAAGATTTTCTTACTCTCTTTCACTAATACATTCTTTATCCTAACTTTATGGTTATTTGTGGTTACTTTATAACACAACACGATCATTTTACTTTTAACGATCTCAAACGGTAAAATTTTTGTCGATATATTTTTTATTTTATGTCTCTGAATTACTTCAATATATATCGTATATCACTATTATTAAGAAAAGGTTGGCTGAGCCACCGTCGATAATAAATTGTGAGATGACGAAATAATAATTTATTATTTTACTCATAATATATATGTTCGTTGATGTTTGATCGAAAATAATCTCAAATTATAAAATGAATATTTATAAATATACATATATTTCAATTCGATATATGGAATAATTTTTTATACATATATATTCCAAGTCATGACAAATTTGAATGAATCTTGTTCAAAATCATATACTCCCTCCGTCCCTAAATTATCGTCCTCATTTCCTTTTTCGCCCGTTTCAAAATAATTGTTCAGTTTGAAATTTATCTTTTTAGAACATCACTTTTACCACTTTACCCTTACTTTTTTCACTATATTTTAATTATGGGTCACATACACATGAGCTTTAAAGGAAACTACACATTAAACAAATATAAATAATCAAGTCAATTGTTTTTTCTTAAACTATGCGTCAGGTCAACTAGGACGATTATTTAGGGACGGAGGGAGTACTAGTATTCTCAAGATTGACATATTTATTAATCAATATATTTTCTTCCAGATGAAAAAATCAACATAAAGCCACATAAACAACTGTGGATTTTGTTTTAATAATAGATTTAGATTTGGAAATTGATTATAAATTTAGTTGTTTTATATAAATTAAATAGTGAAAAACATCAAAAAGTCTCTAAAACTTCTTCATATTCATAAGAGCATCCTCAATGTACAAATTCTTATTACAACTTCTTAAGTGGGTCCCACTGCCACCTATACATTTTTCACTTCTTATCAACTTAAGAATATATCTTCCATTGTATACTATTCTTAACATATTCTTAACTAGGTCACACTGCCACCTCATTAACTTTATAATTCATTCTTATTTTTATACTTATCCAACAAATAAATTTAAAACATGTTATTTAATATATTTCATATTTAAATATTTCGTATAAATAATTAATTTATAAATTAAGACATAAATTAATTTAAAAATAATAATTACATTATTATTTTTAAATTTTATAATTTATAATTTAATAAATAAATTATCTATAAAACACATATTATACATAACTCGTACAATAACATAAATAAAAAATTACATAAAACATAAATACTTAAAAATTACATCAAAACAATTCAATAATTAGAATTACATAAAAACGTCCATAATTAAACTTTATCACTAGTTGTCACCGTAACGACGTCATATATGCTCAACCAAGTTGGATCGAAGAGCATGATGGATGCTTCTATCACGCACTACCTCTTTATTGCATATATTCTTGAAATGCTTGTGTTGACCCATGGTTCACTTGTGGAGAGTCATAAATGACATCATCAGCCCAGTCCGTAACGTGATCACCCTCGGCCTCCACAATCATGTTGTGTAGAATAATGCATGTGAGCATTATTTCTTTCAAATTATCTCTATACCAAAACCTGCTAGGACCTTTAATAATTGCCCATCTTGATTGGAGCACTCCAAATGCTCGTTCGACATCTTTTCTTGCAGCCTCTTGCATCTCTTTGAATTTCTTTCGCTTAGCATCTGACGGGCATGAAAAACTTTTCACAAAAGTAGCCCACTCCGGATAAATTCCATCTGTTAGGTAGTATCCTTTTGTAAAGTGTGTGCCATTCACTTCGAAATTGCACGCGGTGCATTTCCTCACCTGCGTTATTGAATAACGGTGATTCATATAGCACATTGAGATCGTTATGAGAACCGCGACCCCAAAAAATGCATGCCATATCCATAAATCTGCGAGGCGCCGAGCACAATTGTTGGCTCCCATGACCTCGGCATATTGACCTTGCCAAGCGGTGGACAATTTTCCATTCCCGAGTGCATACAATCAAGACTTCCTAACATACCTGGAAATCCGTGTCTTTGCTCGTGCATTTGAAGCAGACGTTGGGTTATCATTAGCATTTGGCCTTCTCAAGTATTGACCTCCGAACAATTCAATAATACATCGACAGAAGTTGAACATGCATTCGATGGCAGTTGTTTCTGCTAATCGGAGGTACTCGTCGAGATGATCGGCCGGAACTCCATAAGCCAATTGACGAATAGCTGCCGTGCATTTTTGAAGTGGTGAGAGACCTACTTTTCCGTATGCATCAGGCCTCTGTCGAAAATAAGTTGAATGATTCTCCAATGCATTAACTATCTGAATGAATAAGTTTCTATGCATTCGGAAGCGTCACCGAAATATATCATCGGGATACAATGGTTGAGATGAAAAGTAGTCATTGACAAGTTGAGTATTTCCCGCTATACGATTTCGATTTATATATCTCCTCTTTTTCCTTTGACGACGCCTCTTGATGTTGGCTCTCTCCATTTCAATCATCTGTTGTTGTAATTCAATCATCTGCAAAACAATTTTTTCACCTTCAGACATGTTGGATTCATCGTTTGATTCTTCGATATGACTGCTTGTGTTAGAGCTATTGGTAGAAGAAGAAGAAGAAGAAGACATCTTTAGTGGTAAAATGGAAGAGAGAATGAAGAAGTTGTGAAGTAATGAAGAAGGGTGAAGTGTTATTTTTATAGGGGAGAGAGAGGATTAAAACATTCACCTACCCACCCACCCACCCACATAAAAGTAGCCGCCTCAAAAAATAAAAAGTCAATTGTTTCACCTTGGACATGTTCAAAGTTATATTAAAAATGATATAGAAACATTCTAATATTGAAAATTACATGCAAAAAATTAATAATAAAATTTACATAAAAACATTATAATATGGAAAGTTACATGCAAACAATTAATAATAAAACTTACATAAAAACATTCTAATATTAAAAGTTACATTAAAAAAAAAAACTTACATAAAAACATTATAATATTAAAAGTAAACTTACATTAAAATACGAACACTAAAATTCATACCCTTTCTTCCTTAACTGCACCTTAACTTGCTCACATCCGTGTTCATACATGGCAAACTGTGCCGGACTCATGTGAGAGGTATCTTGAGTAAGAAAAGCAATGTCTTTCACGAGTCTTTCACGCTCCTTTCTTTCTTCTCTTGATCGTTTAGCTTCAGCTTCAATTTTTTTAATTTCAAATTCTTGTTTTTTTATTTCCGAGTATTTATCTATCGACAACACCATCCCAGAAGAAAGCTTATGCATCCCATCTACATCTGAAGATGTTTCGACTTTTCCTTTAGCTTTTCTCTTTGCCGCCTTTTGTCCAATCGGACGACTATGTAAATTGATTTCTTCCACATCTTCAACATCTTCAACATCCACACTAGTCTTAGAATGATTGCCCTCGGATTCAGACGTCTTCGATTTTTTATTGGTGTGAAACATATCTGTTTGTGGAGAAAATGATACAGAAGAATTTTTTAACACATCCCAAACATGTTCAAAAAGAAAGTGCTGACCTTTTTCTTGATGATATAGATCCCTTGCATTCTTCATTAAAATATCATCACTTCAACCACTGTTTTTAGCATTGAGAAGCCTATTGTAGATTTCGTTGAAGCTTCTCACTGATGGAGCAATTCTAGTTGACCAGCGTGGTAGCAACTTCTTAATATCTCTCGGTATTGATTTACTTGGGCGATGTTCGTTGTAATAATCAGCTATACGCTTCCAATATTGCGCATTCTTTTGATTATTACCAACTAATGGACATTGGCCAATAGTCTGCACAGCTTCCATAAGCGCAAGATCTTCATCTTTCGACCATCTTGCACGTGTAGACTTGTGTTTACTCGGTACTGATTCTAATTCCGGTTCCGGTTCGGCGTCCAAATCAATTGTTTCTAAATTGATTTGCGTCTCAGGAACCGATGATGGCGTTCACGACAAATTACCGGACGAAGTTGCATCTACACTTGTTCGACGTGAGTCATTCGAAGGTATGTAAAATGGAGAAAATGCACGAGGCGGACCTTGCGGCATGAAATATTGGTTTCCCGTAGGTTGCCAATAATTCGGAGGAAATGAAACGCTACTAGGCGGGAAATTTGGAAAATTTTGCGGCATGTAGAAATTTGGATAATTGGGAATATTTGGATTGTTAGAAAAATTAGGCGGGTATTGAGGAGTAGATGAAAATTGGGAATTTTGAACATTCTCAGGAATATGAGTGTTTTGAGTATTTTGATGTTCTTCAAAATCTGAAGAATTCGGTAAATTTTGAAAAAAAATATTACCTCTTGGATCCATTTCGAAGATAAGTATGTAAAGAAAGTAATTTTTTAGAAGAGATGATGAAGAAATAGAAAAGAGAATAATGTGAAGTAAATATGAAATGTTGAAGTGGTATATATAGGGGAAGAAAAAAGATTAAAAAAAATTATTTAAAAAAAAAACCAAAAGAGGCCCCCCTAAACACTCTCCACACAGCCCCCCCCCCCCCACACCAGCCGCCCCCCCTCCCCCCATACACACACACTCTTTTGTAATTAAAAGGCGGCCCCCACCCCTTCCCCCAATAAACATAAAAAAAACACACATTTCCCAACCCCCCCATTTCCCAAATCCCAAATCACGCAACTTTCCCAAAATCCCATACACTTTTCCACTCAACAATGTCAGATGTGGGAGGTTCTTAAATTAGAACTCAACCTATTTCTCTCTCCTAGTGGCAGTTAGGTTCTTAATAAGAATTCAACAATGGTAAAGGAATTTACAGGTTCTTATTAAAAATTTAATAAGAACCTACAATGGTCATGCTCTAACATCCAAAAATTAATCCTTCTATGTTAAAAGTTCAAAAGTAAAACTAAAAAGTGTGAAACTTAATGTTTCCATAGTTAGGGTATAAACATTTATTTAAATGGAAACTTTTTTTTTGAATGATGTTAATGACTATAATATCTCATATAGAATAATATTAATAACACCTTTAATAATAATAACAACAACGATAATTATAATTATAAGGGATGAGTGATTTCTACTTACAATTTTTGCTTATCTACTAAGTCACTAGTTATTTCATTAAATAATTATATCTTTAAACATATTTGTCCATTTTATATTTGTCATTTGAAGTAAAGTACTCATATATGTTTTATTTCCAAACTAGATCTTCGTGTTCGTACCTATGACACATTGCCAATATATCTGTTTTGGTCAATTGAAACACCAACGTCTAAATAGAAGGTACAATTTTTTTAAAAATGGTTACAATTGAGAGGTACATTATTTTAAATGGTAGTTGAGGGCGCTATTCGAACTCGATCCATAGTTGAGGGGAGTTATTTGTAAGGAGTTATATGTAACTGATCTATAAACGTTTGATTTTGCGACGGAATCAATTGAACTCTATTGTGAGATTATATTAATGTAAAGTTAATGTTTTGTAAGGAGTAATGGTTTAGAAGATTAATTTCAAGGTGTAACTGCTCATAATATTAATTGTAGGGGGTGACTTTTGTAATAGAGTGAAAGAAAATAGAGAGTTAAAAGTGGATAACTACTCTCACACATGTGAATGTGAGAGTGAATCTCAACTATTAAATTTTTTAAGATAATTTAATCTCAACCTCTAAATATCTTTAGTCAATTGCACATGTGTGAGAACGAGCTCTATTTGTGATATAGATTAGTTTTTAATTATCAACAAAATTATTTTATCATCAAAATAAAATAATATTATTAAGGCAAATACTTGACATATTTGCTTATATTTATTATTTTTCTATTTTTTTCTAAAATACTTTTTAATCCTCAACAAATAAGGTAATTAATGTTTTTTTCTATGATTTGTGTTTCATACTCCATAATCGTAAAAATAATATCATTAATGCATTTGTCTACCAAAATTATAGAGAATATTGGATATTTTATCATCAAAATAAAATAATTTAATTTAATTAAAAATTATTACTCTAGAAATCAATTCAATAATAGCAATATGGTATGCATTATATTGAATATTAGTTTCACTCAACTTAATAATTAAAATGATAAATTTTTATTTCAATAACCAAAGATTACAAATTTTCTAAAAGTTTTGTAAACAAATGATGTCCTCAAGATATTAATTTTTTGTTTATGCAAGATAACTTTAGTGATAAGCTTAATTGATTAAGAATTTAATAAAAATGAAAATAAAAATATTCTATGTTATTCATTGATATTTTGAATTAAAAAATAATGTTAGAGGTAATTAATATAAATATAACTTTATTAGTCAACTTAATATGAGTAAGTAATTACAAAAATATTTGTCCAAAACATGTCATTAATTAATAGCCCTAATTTATAATAATAATAATAATAATAATAATAATAATAATAATAATAATAATAATAATAATAATAATAATAATAATAATAATAATAATAATAATAATAATAATAAAGGCGTAGAATATTAGTGGAGTTGGCGGGTGACGCAACCGCACGAGGTCCACGAAGAAACTGAATGGTGGTGCGTCGTTACTCGTTAAACTAAACCTCCCCTCCCCTACCCCCACAATTTTCAAATTTGTTGGTTAGCTATACCTGAAAATGGCTCCTCCTCCATTATAGAAAGAAACCACAGTTAGGCAATACCAGAAGTGCACGATACTTCATACTTGTTTCTTCACCATCACCATCACCATCAATCACTAGTTACTCTCTCATTGATTCACTCTTCAAGAGAAAAACCTAATTCAGTCCATAAATCCCAAGTCTTTTTTTTCTTTTTCTCTCTAACTCAAATATCTGAGGAATCTGTTCGTGATCCTACTGTTTCTCCCTCAGATTCTGTTTCTGAATTTCCTTCTTCCTCTGTAAGCAATTTTCATTTCTTCTAATCCTGATTCATTCTAGCATACTACATCCGTACGTATTTATTAACGTTGTATTTAATTCCTATTTGACGTTTTCTTAATGTTGACTCTCAATTTCATGCCTCAGTTTGCAGTCGGTCAGTTTTATGTATTGAATGTAATTTATCTTAGTAGGTTAATAATTGATAAAAGTATGTTATACACTTATACTCCCTCCGTTTTGGGCAAAAGTTCTCGTTTGAAAATCAAACTTTTTAAGAAATCGATACTTTTAGTAGTCCATTAGTAATAAAATGACATTTTCATGCCTTAATTTTTTTAAGTGCACTCTTTAAGTGAAAAATCCCGAAATAAAATAGTGGACTCTTTGCTCGGAACAGAGGGAATATAAATCTTGGTTTTGTGTTGTTTAGCTACTCAAGGGCAAGGTGCTTTCTTCAGCTGTTGGATCATCACTGGTAATGGAACGTAGTTTGGGTTGATAAGTAAGAAGAATCATAAGTTATGAGCAAACATTTAGTGGATTGCTGACTTCTACGACCAAAAGTATGCAGCTGCTGTTAGCTTCTTGCTCATACACTCATGCTTGTCGGGTTCTTGGTTTCATGCCCAACTGAATTATTGTTTCCATTGTAAAATTGGGTGTAGATGGTGCAAGATTCTGTAGGCGTATGCTACATTATCGCCTCTTCTCTTTTTCTTTTTACATTTTCTTATTGTAGGCTATTTCAGCTTGCATGAGGATAATATTTCTAGTAAAAGTGCTTTGTAGTTATAGTCATTTCATGGTTGGGTTCAGGATCCACCGCTAGTTTTGCTGCTGCTATTCAATGCTGCATGTCATTCCTTGATCCTTGTTTTCAATTGACTTTCACCGCTTCGCTAGCAATGATATTCATTATCAATAATTCAGGTGTATTATATCTTGAATGGCTGCAATACTGGCTTCTCATGGCTGCTATTGCCGTGATGTAAAATTGACAAATCAAGGAAGAACAGTGGACAACCTCAGTTTTTTAAGCTCAATTTCAACTCAGAGTTTCGTCAAGTTTGAGAGGGATGAATGTAGAAGTCTGCCTACTGCTGAGAGATTTTACGGCCTTCAAGTGAGAATGCAACAAACCGAATCACCCATGGAACTGGGGACCAATGGCCGACCCACAATAGCAAGTGGTCAACCCGCAAAATTGGGTGCCAATGGCCAACCGGCCAAATTAGGGACCAATGGCCAGCCTGCCAAATTGGGTAGCAATGGCCGACCCATTAAAATGGCACCTACAAGCGAGGTAATGAAAAGAGCGCTGTCGCCCACACAATATGGAACGAAAGTGAATGGTTCTACCCGGGTTGTTAACGGAACAAGCATAGCTAATAGAGAGACTGCTCCTGCCTTGGTCAAACCCCAGAAGGTTAGAAAAGTATTTCCACCAAGTGAAGAACTAAAGGTTTTGCCCTCGGATGAAAGCTTCAGTTGGGCTAACGAAAATTACAACTCAGTCCAAAGAAGTATAGACGTGTGGTCATTTGTTCTTTCTTTGCGTGTGCGTGTTCTGTTGGACAATGCAAAATGGGCGTATGTTGGGGGCTTCACAGAAGACAAGCAGGTTAGATTGAATTGGGACTTCTCCGACATTTCCTAAACAAACATTAAAAGTTATTATTTATTTATTTCGGGGTAACTATTTACTCTGCTTTGCTTGCTGCTATGTACTTCGACAGTCTTTCGTAAAATTTCCTTTTCTTTTTTGTTGCAGATAAGCAGAAGACGAAAAACCGCCTCATGGTTACGAGAACGTGTGTTGCAACTTGGCCCAACCTTTATCAAACTTGGACAGTTATCCTCAACAAGGTCGGATCTATTTCCACGTGAATTTGTAGATGAGCTCGCCAAGTTGCAGGTAACAGCTTAGTTTCTCAACTAGTACTCTTTAGAAAATGATATGCCGAAAGCAAAGATTTACAGAAAAAATTATAAATGCACATGTAATTATATGGCATAATTCTAAATGATGCAAGCCAGCAAGGTTTCAAATGCTTTGATGAACAATTTTCTATATTAAATTGCTTTTACAATACTTTTTTAACTTGTCTTTATTGTCTTCACTTTGATGTGTTTACACTTTTTCAAACAGTGATCAGAAGTTAACTACAGATTCTGATTACTTTGCATGTGCTTCAGGATCGGGTACCCGCTTTCTCACCAAAAAAAGCAAGAGCCTTCATTGAGCAAGAATTAGGAGCTCCAGTTGATCAACTCTTCAAGGAGTTTGAAGAGCGACCGATCGCAGCTGCTAGTCTTGGTCAGGTGTTAGCTCCATGTATATAAGTCGTACCTTTATGGCCTAGCTCTGAGCCTCTGAGATTTGTCAAGCACTTGCAATGATAGATTAGAAAAAGTGGGAGGGAGAAATTTTACTCAGGTTTTCTATCATGCTAATCATTCTGATATTGTCTGGTCATGTAAAAATAGTCAAGTGTGAAATTAATATATAATCCTAAAATGTATTATTGTAGGTGCATCAGTTCATCTAGCGAAACAAGCAAAAGGAAAGCATTCATATTACTAGAAAATGCCTCTATCAAAATTGACTTTTTCTGGTGATATACAATGTATACTGTAGTTGTTGTAGACTGATGTTCGTCTTATCCTTAATTTTCATTTTTATCTATTTTGTCCACTTTCTTATATGGATCTCAAGAAGATTTTCCTTTAGGTACATCGAGCTATCTTACATAATGGAGAGAAAGTAGTTGTGAAAGTCCAAAGACCTGGTTTGAAGAAACTTTTTGACATTGATTTAAGTGAGTAAATATTTTATGAAACTGCATGCCCTCTTATCTGGTGTTCAGTATTTATGATAACCGTCATCATCCTTTCATCCAGAAAATTTAAAGCTGATTGCTGAGTATTTCCAGAGGAGTGAAACTTTTGGTGGCCCGACAAGGGACTGGATTGGAATATATGAAGAATGTGCTAAGTAAGTATCCAGCATCAATGAGTTCTATGCAATTAAATTAAAGGAAATTGCATGCAAGTGCAGTCAATTGGGTTCCATTTATCATACAACCACATGCCTTATTATGCATTGTAATTTCAGGATTTTGTATGAGGAGATTGATTATATAAATGAAGGAAAAAATGCTGATAGATTCCGCCGAGATTTTCGAAATGTGAAGTGGGTCCGAGTACCTGTACGTTACTTCCTAAAAGACTACAATATATTGCTCAATTCAATACTCCTTACTGGTTTTTCCCCATGAGGCTGGTTTGTAATTTCTCTTTGAATTAGGAATTATCCTGGTAAAGAATGTAGATATAAAACGTAGTACTTCTTGCAGCAGCTTCAGAAACGGATTTCCATTTAGGTGTATTCTAAAAGAAAACTTGGCCATATATGGTTCTACTTCTCGAGATATGTTTGCAGAGGACTAAGTAGAAGAAACCTCTTTCTTTCTTCCTAAAAAAGGATGTCATGGTGATGCTTTGCTGTTCTATGGTTCTTGATTTACAATCAAAAGAACAAAGTGACTGAAAACATTGTGATGTCAAAATTTTCATGAGCCAAACAAACTTTTCAAAGAACTCATTGCAGAACCCAAGGAAACAGAGCTCTGCTTCTTTTTTTTTTTTTTATCTGGAAACAGTTTCTCAACTTCACCAATCGGCGTATTACGCTAAGGTTGGCTCGATTTCTTGTTCTATGGCCATAGTCAAGAAAATTTTAGATGACTTACTTTTAACTCTTTTCTTCTTCTCTGTTTCCCCTTCAATTAAGTGGCAAACCATTCTGACCATGCGATTATCTGAAAATGCTAGTTTGTTAAGACAATGTGTGCTGTTGGTGTGACACTTCTCACTCTAGGGTGGTGCCCACTGCAAGAGTCTTAGAAATCATTTCATGTGGTGGGATCCAAATGAGGAGTCAAATCACCCCCAGCAGTCGCCACACTGTATAAAAAGAAATTTACAAGAAACCAAGACAGGACTGGCGGATTCTTATTGTAAAATCCATTTTTTGTTTCCTATGTAGCTGGTTTTTGGGATTATACTGCAATGAAGGTGCTGACTTTGGAGTATGTTCCAGGTTCCAATCTAAACTATCTCAATCTTTTAAAGCCCAATGGTGTAACGGAGGTACTAATCTATTATTCATATGAAAAGTTAAGATTCTTCTAAATTGCTATTTTATGAACAGGCATTAAGATAAATAAGCTGGACATGATAAACGAGCGGGGGTATAGCCGATCATCTATTTCCTCGCGTGCTATTGAAGCATACTTAATTCAGGTTAAGAATCCTACACCTCATATTGATCAAGTGAATGCAAGATTCCGTTCAGTTAAATTTGGCATGATAGCATTCTCACTTCGACTACTGACTTTGTTTTCAATCTACAGATACTGAAAACTGGTTTCTTTCATGCTGATCCTCACCCCGGAAATCTTGCTATTGATGTGGATGAATCACTTATCTACTATGATTTTGGTATGATGGGGGAGATTAAATCCTTTACACGGGAGAGATTGCTAGATCTTTTTTATGCCGTTTATGAAAAAGATGCAAAAAAGGTCCTCTTCTTTAACTGGACTATAAAGTTGAATCTGTTTGTGGTACTTTAGGCTGTAAAGTAGCGAAACAGAGTATCTGGCTTTATCTAACTTTTTCCTTTGCTGTAGTATGCCTTTGGATTGAAATACTTGTACATCACTAACATTGTTCCACACACAAGAAACAGATTTATAATGTCCATGCATAAAACATTTGCGACCATCACTTCGACATTGGTGTCATGCACAGTTGTCTAGTTTGTTGTCGGTTATGAAATTGAGGTAAATACTACAAGTATAAATGATATTTGTTAGTCTTACACATTCAATGCCCTTTCTGGAACCCAAGGGGTGGGAGAGATGGCAAGGGCACTCTAGCAAAGGCCTTGAGGTCCTTGGTTCCAATCCCTATACCAACAAGGGGTCACATTTACCTATCAAAAAAAAAAAAGCCCTTGCTGTTTTCCCTGTTTACACTATCAGTTAACTAGTTAAGTACTTGTTTGAAGTGGGGACAATCTTTGAAGCATGTTGAAACTGGCCTTGAAATCCATGATATTTAATCATGTTGTCTTACTGACTCTGCCATTCTTAGTGGCTAGTATTCATTGAGTTTCCTGTATGTTAGATTTTCGTACTAATTCACTATAATTAGATGAGAGAAAACTTAAAAAGCAGAATGCCATGCTTAGATAGCTTAAACAATTAAGGTTTTGGAACTGTTCATCAATTTCACTTAGTGGCTTGAGGATTAAATATGATTTTTATAGTTGTATTAGCATAAATTAAGTATCGATTCTGCAGGTTATGAACAGTCTAATAGATCTTGAAGCACTTCAGCCAACCGGAGACATGTCAGCAGTATGTATATATTACTATCTTTTTTCTTTTCCTCTGGCATATTTGATATCTTAATACGAACCGACAACCACAGAGAACTTTAACCCTAGAGTATTCTAACTATTTGTGGGATTTCTGAGCTCATCTTATATTCTATGTCCTGATCTGGCACTCTACATTTTAATACCTAGGTGAGGAGATCTGTGCAATTTTTCTTGGATAATCTGTTAAGTCAGACACCAGATCAACAGCAGACTTTGGCTGCAATAGGCGAGGTATGCAAACTTATGACTCCATCTCAGACTTCTTTAAGCTACAGTTTCTGGATAAAATATTGGGAGTTGTTTTCATTTCTAGTAACATTTTGAACACTCCACTCCAAGTAATCCATGATTCAAAGTCGAATAAATTTTTAAAGAGTTCATGTTGGAAAATCGAACAATCATTTTAAGAGTAGGTTTCAATGCAAAGATTTTCCTACAAATAGATTCTTCATAAGTGGCCCAGAGGGACATGAAATGTGAGCCATTGAGGTGTAATGTAAAAACTAAAAAGGGTAAATTTGAAAACTCATAACCATTATTAATTTAATTTTCCGAACAAGACTCTTTGATTGGTACATCCCAAAATAAGAAAGTAGGGCTCCTCGTGTGGAAAGGAGAGAGTACAACATTGTTTGACGGTCCTTTCTTCAGTACCTTTTTTCGTGATGCTGATATTCAAATTCAAAAGCCCAAAGAGAACTAACCTTTCATCTATGCAATAGATAAAAGCATATGTGGCCTTGTACTTTTCAGTTTTCAGTTTTCCACTCTAAACCACCTTAGTCTAAAAATTCTCTTTTCTTCTATTTGTAATTTAACTCTCTCTCTCACTATATATATATATATGTGCAATGGTTAGTGAGAGAAACTATTAATTCACCTCAAATAGAAGAAAAGAATTGGCTTTGGACATCAAGCTAGTGCTTCAGAAATCTATCCAAATTGTTTAATATTAGAAATATTACTGGCTTAAATGCCTATTGCATTCTCCAAAGATTTATGTATGTTTGATTGGGATCTAAAACTTGTTTTCCTGTTGGGCGGGATTAAAAACATAGTTGAACTTGGCTAATTGAAATCTACTTGTATTTTTTTCTCCTTAATGGTTTATAAGCAAAAAGTCCTAGAAGTAGGCAAAACGCATCTTTCGGCCATTGAAATCTACTTCAGCTTTAAAATTTTCTGAGTGGCTACTGTACCAAATTTTGGATCGACGTTAATTTATGTTAAATACCTATTTTGCCCACATCATCTTCATCATCATCTTCTCAAATTCAAGAACTCCCTCCCAAATCCCAACCAATTCCGTCCACTAACCTCTCCTTTTTCAAATCAATCACAATGCAAAAATCAGAAAATCAAATTTCCAAAACAAACAAATGTCTACAAATTGATCTGAAGAGAATAAAAAAGGGGGGAGAGTTTGAGTGGTCTAACACATCTGGATCTAACAGATCTGGATATGGTGGTGGGGTTTCGAGATCTCTTCTATCTCATTGCCAAATCACTGCTTTTTCCGAAATCTATTTGAGGGGGCCCTGAAATTCTCGGTGTGAGAAAAAGACAGATGATGAGGGCATGAAAGAAAGATAGATCTAATCCAGGAAGAAGGAACAGATAAGTCAATAATCCAAACTGACAGGGTGGATCCTATCTACGGATCTCTGGGATGGAAAGAAAGATAGTAAAAATAGTTTTCGTAAGAATCACTCAGTGCTATGCACGTTTGAACCTACTACAGCTCACCTACCCAGATAACGTATTGTTTAGATTTCTTCTTTCTTTGCTTCAAGCTAACTTGAGCTAGGGCATGTGGGGGTGTGTGCCATTCTCACGTGTTTCATAGTCCTAGACGAACTCCCCGGGGAAAGTGCAGGGCTAAACTTGGCAAGGACGGAAGATCCTATTATTAAGTTGGACTAATCTCTAGGATGGCGGCTCATTCTTCCACTGGAGCCGGCTCCGATGGGGCAGCCACCGCAACCCCTACGATTGTTTCTTCAATTGCTTCCACCGTCTTTGCGCCGTCCGCGTCAACAATGGAGTCAACTTTCTCAATCACTTATGTAACAACGACCGGCTCTGCTGGCGAGGGAGTACTTTGGCCTTACGAAGCTCTTACGGGTGAATTGCCAGATTTGGATTTGTGGAAGAAGCGGTTACACAAATCTTTAAAGTTTTTTTTCTTAATTGATCAAAGATGATGATTATGAAGACGTGGGTAAAATAGGTAGGGGTGGCAAATCAGTCGTGCTGGCCGGTTATCGGGCCAACACTATAACAGCACGACACGATAAGCACGAACACGGCACGATAAGCTTATCGTGCCTAATATTAAAACCCGAACACGACACGATAAAAACACAAAAAGCATGGCACGGCACGATAAGCAAAAAAGTACGATTTATTTAGTCAGGCCCGTTAAGCACGTTAAGCCCAATAAACATTATAAAATATATAATTTTGTTTTTTTAATACGTATTTTGAAAATTTATCAATATAAATAGTCAAGTAGTTTAAAAGTTATAAATGTTCAAATGATAAAACTATGAAATAATCATGAAAATAGTTCGAAAGAAGTGAACAACCCCTAGTAAATTTTAAAAATATATATTTTAAAAACATATATATTTTAGTTATCGTGACGTACCGTGCTTATCAAGCCATCCCGATAACAACCCATTTTTTATAGTGCCTTATCGTGTTGGCCCTATAACGGCCCGAACCCGATAAGCCCCGGTCAAAACCCTATAATTTCGTGTCGTGTTCGTGTCGTGCCTCAAATTTTCACCCCTAAAAATAGGTATTTAACATAAATTAACGTATGAACTTAATGTTCATCCAAAAATTTGGTTAAATTGCAAGATAACTCAGAAAATTTTAAAGTTCAAGTGGCCTAATTGCAACCTTTTGTAAAGTACAGTGGCCCAAAGATGCGGTTTGCCTACAATTTATCTTCTCATGTTATGCTTACTCTTTTTGTGTTTGGGCACTTCAAGTAATCTATGTTTTAAAGAGTATGAAAATTCTATGCAGGATTTATTTTCTATAGCAACAGATCAACCATTTCGGTTTCCATCAACTTTTACATTTGTGATTAGGGCATTTTCAACACTCGAAGGTTCTCTCTCTCTCTCTCATCTCTTATTAAAAGGATAATGCATTGATAAAGAAAACATACAAACAGAGCAGTCTTATTAATTTACATTACAAATTAAAGGGAAAAGTTTTCCCATAAAATCGCCATAAAAATATAACAACAGAGAGGGAATAGTGCTAAAGGTACAGTTGACTTGGAAAGTTTTATTGCATCCTTCCTTGGCAAGTAAGCCTGCACGCTGATTGACTTTATAGACATGGTTCGACATCTGAATGTCGAGACGACTCAAGAGCAACCTGCGTTCAAAGTTTGGATTAGAGGTGATGGAGGTTCAGTAACAATTGTAATGACATGGGTAGCATCCATTTTGATCTCAAGATCGAGAACAATATTCACGTAGGAAAGAAGTAGTCCTTCTTTGAGGCCCACTCTTCAGTTGAAAATACAATAGATTCAAGGAACTGCTATAAGCACTTCACTTTCTAAATGTGGTCTCTATCTATAGTTTATTTTGCTTGTACTAAATGCTACACTTTCTATACTAAGGATTGCCGCACTTGAAAAGTAGAGTGTTTATAACGATTCTCGTTGAATAAACATCAGCAGAGGATAAGTAAAGGACATTAAAGAAAATTCACATAGAACCATAAACCTACAACCCAATCTCTCTTGTTATTACGGATCAAAACCTGCAAGGCCACCGGCCCATGAACTGCCTGATCCGTGGTGAGTTTGAAGGCTTAGAAGGGAGGTTTCCAGCTTGTAAGAATTGTCGAGGAAGCTTTTTTGCAAGGGGGAGGGTTAGCTAAGGTCCATTCTTAGCAATACAAACAATGGAGGTGTAGGTTGAAATTTTTGGGACGGGAAGGATTAAAGGTCCTTTCATTGCAGTTTAACCAAAGGTGCCAAAGAGTGTAAGCGAAAAGACTATTCCAAGGAAGTACCTAGTGATGGATGAGGGGGAGAAGATTGTGTTTAAGCCACGAGAAGATAGACCTGGAGAAGGAGTGACAGAGGCTCGGTGGAGGGCTAAGGCATGACTAGTTGGGAGTTGTGAAGGTGCAGGTTCAGAGTAGGTGGTCAAGGTTCTGAATATCTGTAGAGCAAATGCAAGTTGTGAAGGGGATGATTTGGCGGTGGTGGAGGAACTCTTTGATAGGGAGAGAGTTGTGAAGAATGAGCCAAAGGTGGGTCTTAATTTTGGGAGGGCTGTCTAATTTTCAAAGCCATGCGAACTTCCAACGAGCTTTGTCGGGATTAGCTATTAACTAGTATGCTGCTTGGGAGTTAAAGGAACAATTTGAGTTTGGCTTTAGTTTGTCAACAATAGGAGAGAAATGGGATTTGGTAGAACGGATATGGAGGAGAGGAGAGCCAGATACTTGACCAAGTTAGAGGTTTGTTCCATGTTGAAAAAACCAGCAATGTTTGCCATGTCATCTTGGCCAATATTATTGGAGAAGAGGATTTTGGATTTGGCGAGGTTAACTTTTTGACCCGAGCATTAATAAAAGTTATTGAGGATTTGTTGGATTTTTGTGCATGGGTTGTGGTCCGTATGACCAAACAGAATGAGGTAGTTGGCAAAGAAAAGGTGTAAAAAGGACGGGGCCATTTTGGGAAAGTTTGATGGGTTTCCAGGTGCTTTTCGAACATGCCTAGGAAATTTGATGTGAAAGATACTCCGTGCAAAGTATGAAGATATAAGGGGACTGAGGGCCACCTGGACAAATACCATGCGAGGGGGGGAAAGTGGGAGTGGTTTGGCCATTAAGGATGATCGCAAGAGAAGAGGAGGAGATGATGGGCACAAAACCATTATTCATGAAGCTGGAAAGTTGAAGAAATGGAGGACAGTGTGTATGAAGCTCCATTCAAGATGATCATAGGCTTTCTCGAGGTAAAGCTTAATAAGCATATGACCTGACAAACCTCTTTTAAATTTGAACGAGTGAATGACTTCTTGAACAAAAATCACATTGGCCGTGCTGTTATGGCTTGAGATGAAGCTGGATTGAAGCAGGCTAATGAGATCATAGAGGAAAGGCCTCACATGACTCACCAAAATTTTGGTGATAATTTTGAGGGTGGTGCTACACAAGCCAATCCTTCTATATTTATCAAATTTCTATTGTCAGTTTCTGGGTGAGCCCTTTTAGCTAATGTTACTATTTTCCTCTGACCATGTTCTTATAGGTATTGGCTACACACTCGATCCAGACTTTTCCTTTGTTAAAATTGCTGCCCCTTATGCGCAGGTTTCATCTCTTTTACTGCAAGTCTTGCATAAGTCCATATTCACTGCTCTGATAAGTTCCATTTAGGTATACCTCTGATTTCTCAAAATACCTATAGGAGCTGTTAGACATTAAACAGCAGCAGCGCAGCGGAACACAGCTTGTCCAGGAAATAAGGAGACAAGCAGATGATGTATGTTTCCCCTTATTTGCTTCCACACGCATCAAGGAAACTTTTATATGTTGGCATAACTTTTACAATTCACATAATGTCATTCCATCATGGTGGCACTAATATTAGAATGTCTAATAAATTTTCAGGCCAGAACATCCACTGTGTCCATGCCCTACAGAGTACAGCGGATTGAGGAGTTTGTGAAACAACTTGAAGCAGGAGATCTGAAACTTCGAGTCCGAGTCCTAGAGGTATTTAACCAACAACCTTCGCAAAGCTCCCCCAGCCCCTAGTTTTTGTTTTAAGTATGGAAACCATTTACAACATGGGCTTCATTCTTAGTTCTTTCTTTGTTATAAAACCTGTGTCCATCAGTCTGAGAGAGCGGCTAGGAAGGCAACAATATTACAAATGGCGACCATGTATACAGTTCTAGGGGGTACCCTTCTAAACGTCGGTGTCACATTGACCAGCCAAAGCAGTCAAGTTATAGCAAATGGATCATTTGTTGGTGCAGGTAACAATTTTATTTTATTTTGTTTAATTACAATTCGCAAATGCTTGCTTTGTTATACTTGAACCAGCAACCGGTGCTTTTAATGCAGGCATCTTCCTGGCTCTATTACTTAGGTCCATGCAGAGGGTGAAGAAGCTTGATAAATTTGAAAAAATGATTTAAAAATTTAGAAACAATTAGGTTTAAAAAAAATTCACATACCAAAATTTAAGAATGAAATAGCATCTAATTTTCGATTCATAAATCCTCTTATTCTATACCAATATAATCTTTACGGAGACAAGTGTATCTTCGTCCACATCCTTTGTATAACAACAAAAGTTATGTACAGATATGATCAATTATTCATCCCATTTGAATACTGTATATATGTACAACTTTTTTTAATCTAAATTCAACATTTCAGCTTATGATATTCGTGTAAATACCAGAAATAATATTATTTGATCGAACTGAAATCTTACTCCCCTTATTATAGCAATTCGAGTAGGTACAAGGAATTCAATGCAAGTCGTTAATAGTTGAGGCTTGAGACAAAGCATGTCCATTTATGAAGGAAAGCAAATGGTAATTAGAGTAGCTTGGTTGGTTTGTGAAGCTTTCATAACGAATAACAATGCCCTTTCTTCTTTAGGGACCCCTATGTAGCTGTTGATTAATCAATTCACATTGCTCGTTAAAATTTCTGTTTTGTCTTCCGGACACCATATCTTAGTAGATTATGAATTTAAATTGTCTTTGTCTGAATGTTATGTTTTACCAAATACTGTTATGGTCCTAAACTAGTTGGACATAATTTTATCTTCCATATGAAAAAGGTGATTTTGCTAAGGATTTCAAACTTCCATTTCCAATCAATTCCACTTGGTTCTTCTGTTATTGTTATAGATTAAGGCAAAAACTTCCAAATAGGAAGGAAAAGAGAGTTGGGTTTAGCTTGAGCATGGGCAATTCATTGAAGTAGACCGCGGGTTATCTAGCAAGGAAATATGTCAAAATGAGATAGGGAAGTGGGTGGAATAGGTGAGATTAAGGCCTGATCGAAAGACCCAACCCGGATCAACTAATTTATTTTAATCTAAAATCAACTTAAAGGTTTGATCAGGTTCATTTTTAATGTAAAGTGATACTTTTAATGCCTTAAGTGATACATTTAAAGGGAAAAAAATGATGCATTCAAGGCCAATAAGTGATACATTTTCATTCATGTCGACCCTTTTACCATGATGCACTTAAAAGTAACACATTTAAAGGTAAAAGTGACATTTTTTTATATAATGACTTACATATTGAGAGGCTAAAAATGATGCATTTGAAGATAAAAGTGACACATTTTAAGGTAAAAGTAACACATTCAAAACTAAGACATGATACATTTTCATATATAATGACTTACAGAATAAGAAAATAAAAGTGACATTTTTAAAGATAATAGTGACACACTTTCATACATAATGTCTTATACATTTAGAAATTATAAGTGTCTTATTTAAAGATAAAAGTAACATATTTAAGACAAAAAATAACAGATTTAAAACAAATAAAATTGACACATTTAAGGTACGGTTATAAATATTACGCAAGCAATTATATCATTGCTCAGCTAACAAAATTATATACGGGGTTAACGACAAGAACTATGTCGCACCAAAGTTGGTAGTTAGTTGGTCAAATTTTGTATATTAGAAATTGATTGGTCAAATGGTTACCTCCAATTTGTACGATGGTCAAACATATAATCGATCTTAAGATTTTGTTTATCTTAATCATTCTTATGTCATCACCTTAGCATTACCATTGAAAACCGAAAGAAAACAAGTAGCTATGATTCTTAAAATACCAATGCAGTTTTCAATGTAACTTCTGATAAAGTTATAATGGAAGTCACAATGGTCAGAAACGTAAAACAGCGGAAGACTTGATTATAAAATAGCAAATTGAAACACAAAGGTTTACCAAACAATCTACAAGACTATACTTGTAAATTTAGCCTCATGACCAAAAAGATTTCACTAAATAATATGATTTGTTTTACAAAAACTATGTGAAATCACCAAACAAAACACTCTCACAAGACAACAGGTCTTGGAGAGCAAAATACCATAGAAAAACGAGTACAGCAAACGTGGGAGGAAACAAACAACTTCCTAAAATCTGGCAGGAAGACAAAACAACATCAACGCTCAATGTAGTTCCTAATGATATAACATTGGAAGCTACAATGACAATCTGCTCAACGTCTGGAACAGAAAAACTGCTTCTGGATTTTTTGATTTTCTGCTTCTGAATATTCTGCTCTCTGAATTCTCTCTCTCAATGCCTCCTTCAGCCGATGCCCTTTATCTTCTATTTATAATGTTGAGAAAACATACACACAAAGAAGGAATCAATCTCCAAGAAAGGCAATGATTAGAATTGGAAATAAAATGAAACACTTTAGATGTTATATTTTCTTACCATATCAACTAGGATTCTAAAGCACGGTTTATAGAAAGATTTGACCTAGATTTTATTACCAAAAACAACTCCTAGAATTTAGGTCCAAAAACCACAAAAACTAGGGAATTATTTTGTTTCTAAATATTGTCAAACTTGTCTAAACATAATTATCAAGAAAGGAAAAACTAAAATAAAATAGTCTAGGCCTATTTTACCCTTATAAAAACTCAAGTACTTCACATTTTTGAATTTTAATTAATTAGACATCATGCATATTGCTAATTGCATAGTAAGAGCACGAACAACAATGACTCTTTCACCATATTATCTCAAATCTTCCCCTACAACGGTTGAATCAAAGGTTATGAAAATCAAATCAAACTAGATTTGGTTTGATTTGTATCAATTTAAGATACAAATTAAAACCAAATCATACAACTATTTTTTGATTCTTATATATTTTTTTTGGCATTTTAGTAATTTAAAAAATGTTTTTTATTTTTTCATAAAAAATAGTACATATTTTTATCTATAAATAGAGATTTGATTTGCTTCATTTGGACACCAAACTGATTTTCAAGATAAAGATGGTGAGGTATTTAAAAGTGTTGGTGTTTGTACCAATGATTTTTTGATTTTGAATCAAATGAGTATCAAATGAATTATTTTATTAGTTTTTAATGAGTTGTGTTTGATTTGAGTGTATTGTTAATCATGCTCTAACAGACTAATAAACTAAGACAACAGATTAGGTAAGACGGTCTTATGAATTATTTTTGTAAGACAGATCCTATCTATCCGACCCACTATGTGTTGTTGGGCTAAACTTTGAGAGAGTGAAGTTTTGTCTTACCAATTAAAATCTATAAGACTTAATCATAAACTAAATGTTAAACACATTGATTGCAATGAAAAATAGAAAATATTATCGGGACCTGACATTTTAATTAAATGAAGATTATAAACAAGGTCAACCCATTTACTTTTTGGTTATGATGAGATACGATACATTTCGACCTAACCCACCTTATCGTCAGCGTATAATTGATATCATTTTATCCATTATTTTATGAATTATTTTAAGTCATTTTCTCGTTCATAATTTTCTAGAGTTTAATAATTGATATTTTTTGTTATTAAAATTTAGGATCGTAAGTAGTATAAATAGTAATTCAAATGTTTATTCTTTTCTATATAACATATAGATTTATTAAATATTTATAAGTTGTGGTTGATATCTATTACTATGATTTAATCGCATATATTCATATGATTTACTAATAAGTTATAATTAATTGTTGTTATATTTTATTTTGTAATCACATGTATTCAATGAACATGATTTTTATAGCACATTTGTTCTTATTCCAATGTTATTTGCTCATTTTAATTAATCAGTAAATTAAGTGTGCACCAAAAGAGATTTATATTACTCCTATTAAATATTGCTACATAGAAACTCAATATTTTCTACCATATGTGCATATTTACACATTTTCAATAAATCTTGAGAGTTGTGTAATCAATTAATCAGATTTGTGTTCTCAATGCATGCTAACTAATATATAATACTCAAAGATTGACTCTTTTTTTTAGCAAATGCATTTTGACGAAATCTTACCTATTTTAAACTATATATATATATATATATATATATATATATATATATATATATATAACATGAATTATGACTGTACGTTTAGTACAACCACCGATCTAATCCACCAACCCCTAGGCCCTAACAATATAGTTTAAGTAAGGAAAAATTATAGGCCGGTTCACTTTTTAAAGTTTTTAATCATTACAGCACCCTTTTTTTTCAATCGAAAAAATTCACTTTTGGTGGCAAAATGACTACGATACTCTTAATGAGCCTGAGGCGCACTACAAAAATGCATCATGGTTCACAAATTTATGCACCACAATTCAAAAAAATTATGAACCGCGATTCAAAATATCTTCTTTTCTTTGTTAACCCTTTTTTTTCTTTCAACGTAAAACCTGCAGTGAGAGCACCTCTTCCATTGTTTTTCCTTGGCAAGTTAAATCAACAAAATATCTTCTCTTTCTCTCTCGTCTGTTAGGCTCTGGAACTCATCACAGTCTATCCTATAGTTAACATGTGTACATTCACCACCATTGTGTTTTCTTGTATTTTGATTGCAATGTAGCTGCTGATGCAATCTTTGCAAAATGAGTGAGTACAAGTACTGGCGTTGCTAACCATTTCTCCATCAGGGATTCCTGTCCATACAGATATTGTCACGCCCCAAATTCGGCACCGACACAATGGTCCCACAATTTGGCCACGTCGCCGACAATCATAACTTAAATCATAAATGTTCTAACCTCGTAATAATTAAATCTTATTATCCTTGATTTAATTCAAAACAACCCAATTTAATTAAATACAAAATCTATCTAAAAACTTGACATAAATCCATAATTAATTTAAGTAATGTCAAACAATTCCATAAGTAAGACCAAATCTAATATTCTTGGAAGTCGCCATCTTGGTCTACCCGAGCCAAAAATCCTCTAATAATCTTACTCATTACCTGAGAAAGAAGAGTATGAAGGGGTGAGCGAACAATGCTCAGTATGTTCATATACAACCCCTCCGGTTACTAAGGAGGAGTTGACCAAAAATAAATCTGAGATGAATATATATATATATATATATATATATATTTTCGAATAGTCAAAATTCATAAATTAAATGTCGATAAGCGGAAGCGAATATCAAATTTCGAATTAAGTGAGCAAGAATCCAAACGAAAATAACGTTCGAAGGTGACTCGAGTAATCAACTATCACTAACCGTCCCATACCAATTAGTGACAATTGACCACTCACAGAATCCCATGATCACAAGTAAATTCATAAATCATAGTTCATAGTTCATAGATCATAAATCATAGATCATTGGTATATCCGGATAACCACACCACGAGCCAAGTGGCGTTCATAAATATCATAAATCATAGTTCATAATTCATAGTGTCATAAATTCAACTTAGTGATCATGGTAGAATTTCAAGCAATCAAATAATTTTACAAAATTAGGCATCGCCAAAAAAATCATACTTTTATATAAATGATATCTCACATAGAATTCAATAATTATGTGAGGATAACAGATAATCAAGTCATGAGTTCGAAAGAAGCGTAAACGACGGAGTTCAAATTCAAATGCCGATTTAAAATCGGCGTACGTTTCAAGAAATATCGAAGACAAGAAATTTAATGGAAACCTAACGAACGATACATAAAAATTAGAGACCTAAAAAAGGTATAATCCCTTACCTCGAATTACTTAGCACAATAATCCTCAATACGTACAATCGTCTCAAGCTTGTTCGTTTGAAACTAACATTAACATAACAAAATAATAATTAATATATTTAGTTACATCAATATAATAATGTATTCCTTTTGACTTCACTATCTCTCCAAATTCCCAAACCCATCTAACTGTTAACCATCACAATATGTAAACCATGCATTTCTTAATCTACACACACGCCACATGCGCACACACTCAACCCACACATGAATACAAACTGATTGGTATGTATGTATGTATAGCCCTAGCACCTACTGCTAGCACACATAAAACACACGCACTGACCCACCCACACACAAAGACATATTTTAATTTCCTACATCAAATGACCAATTTTAATTTCTCCCAAGAAACTTAAATATGTTGCAAACTAGAATTAACTTAAGGGTGATGGTTAGAATTACCTAGGATATTCACCAAAACTGCAACCGTTTGTTTACTTTCTCCCAACTGTTGTCGCCTCTTTCTCTCTCTAGATCGAGACTTCTCTTCAAGTCGGCCGCCACACTATTTCTTTCTTTCTTTTTCTTTTTTTTTTAGATTTGCTTGTTTCAGAATGTATTTATATTATCATATTAGGTTTTCTAACCCTAAAGGAAATAATAGAGAGCCGGACCAGACCTTCATTAAAGGCTAAAATTCATAAAAACAAATTGTATTAAATCTGAGTCCAAAGTGGGCCAAGCCCAAACCCAAATCAATCAATTAATTACTTAGTAGGTCCAAAACGATCGTAATATTAAATAAATAAAAATTAATATTTTTACTAGAATTATCGTGGTATTACACTCTCACCCCCTTAAAAGAAGTTTAGTCCCTAAACTTAACGTACCTAATCCGTTGAAGAGGCTTGGATGTCTTTCTCGCATATCTTCCTCTAATTCCCAAGTAGCCTCTCTCTCGGTGTGATTAGTCCACTGTACCTTCACGTACGGAATGGTACGTCGCCTCAATACTTGATCTTTCCGGTCCACTATGCGAACTGGTTGTTCCTCGTAGCACAAATCTTCCCGCAATTGTAAGGGTTCGAAAGCAATTACGTGGCTTAGATCTGGGACGTATTTCCTCAGTATCGACACATGGAATACATTATGGACTCCTGAAAGCGTAGGTGGTAAAGCAAGCCTATAAGCGACTTCTCCCACACGATCCAATATTTCAAAAGGGCCTACAAATCTCGGGCTGAGTTTTCCCTTAATGCCAAATCTCATAACTCCCTTGGTCGGTGAAATTTTGAGAAACACATGATCTCCCACTTCAAACCCAAGTTCGCGACGACGCTTGTCGGCATAAGATTTCTGTCTACTCTGGGCCGTAAGGAGTCTCTTCTTGATCAACTGTACCTTATCCGATGTAATCTGCACAAGTTCTGGCCCCAACAGTTGCCTCTCGCCCACTTCATCCCAACACGTAGGTGATCTACATCTTCTTCCATACAATGCTTCGTACGGTGCCATACCAATGCTCGCATGAAAACTATTGTTATACGTAAACTCGACCAACGGCAAATGGTCATCCCAATTCCCTTGTAAATCCAAAGTGCAAGCCCTAAGCATATCCTCCAATGTTTGTATGGTCCGTTCTGACTGGCCATCTGTCTATGGATGGAAGGCCGTACTCATGCTCAAATTTGTGCCCAAGGCCTTCTGCAAGCTACCCCAAAACTTCGAAGTGAATCGGGCATCCCGATCCGAAACTATAGAAACTGGAATCCCATGTAGTCTAACGATCTCGTCAACATACAACTTTGCTAGCTTCTCCAAAGAGTCATTAATCTTGAAAGCAAGAAAATGAGCTGACTTGGTCAATCGATCTACGATAACCCAAATAGCATTGTGCCCCTTTAGCGTTCTAGGTAACCCTACCACAAAGTCCATAGTAATGTGTTCCCACTTCCATTCGGGAATCGGTAGTGATAACATTCCACCGTGTCGTTGATGTTCGCTCTTAACCCGTTGGCACACCAAGCACTTAGCGACAAATTCGCAATTTCTCGCTTCATATTTTCCCACCAAAACGCCTCCTTCATGTCTCGATACATCTTTGTACTCCTGGGTGTACCGCAAACCTTGAATTGTGAGCCTCTTCTAACACTTCTCTCCTTAACTCCGGATCCGATGGCACACAAATCCTTCTTCCAAAACGTAGAATACCATCCCCTCCAAGTCGAAAATTTATCTGAGCTCCCATCTCTACACCTTCCCAAATTTTCATTAACTCTGGATCAGCTCTCTGCGCCGTTTTTATTCTTTCTAGTAACGACGGTTGAAGACTCAAACGAGCCAAATAACCTTTTCCTCCTCTTACCCGCACTTCTAGGCCCAAATTCTCGATCTCTTCGAGAAGTCTTTTCTCCTTTGTCAGCATCATCGCTAATGTTCCCCTACTCTTGCGACTCAAGGCATCAGCCACTACATTGGCCTTGCCTGGGTGATATAAAATGGTGCAGTCGTAATCCTTTAACAACTCTAACCACCTTCTCTGTCTCATGTTCAATTCTTTCTGGGTAAAAATGTACTTCAGGCTCTTATGATCTGTGTAAATCTCGCATGTCACCCCATATAAGTAGTGTCTCCAAATCTTCAACGCAAACACCACTGCAGCCAACTCTAAGTCGTGAGTCGGGTAATTCTTCTCAAAGTTCTTCAGTTGTCGTGATGCATAGGCAATCACCTTCCCATCTTGCATCAGAACACACCCCAGACCTTTCAAAGAAGCGTCGCTATAGATCACAAACCCGTCTGTGCCCGATGGTAAAGTAAGAATTGGTGCTGAAACCAATCTCTTCTTCAATTCTTGAAAGCTGGACTCACAGTCCTCCGTCCACACAAATTTCATGTTCTTCTGAGTCAGCTTAGTCAAAGGTGTCGCGATCTTCGAGAATCCTTCCACAAAGCGACGGTAATATCCTGCTAAACCCAAGAAACTTCGTACTTCTGTCGCTGTTGTCGGCCTTTCCCAACTCACAATAGCTTCAATCTTGGCCGGTCGACTGAAATTCCATCCTTGGACACAACATGTCCCAAGAAGGCTACTTTCTCCATCCAAAATTCACATTTCTTAAACTTAGCATACAACTTCTCCTCTCTTAATATTTGCAACACTGACCTCAAGTGTTGCTCGCGTTCTTCCCGGGTCTTCGAATAGATCAAGATGTCATCAATAAATACGATCACACACCGGTCGAGGAACTTCTGGAAAACCCTATTCATGAGGTCCATGAAGGCAGCTGGGGCATTTGTGAGTCCAAACGGCATCACCAAGAATTCATAATGTCCATAGCGAGTTCGGAAAGCGGTCTTCAAAATATCCTCCTTCTTAACCCTCAACTGATGGTACCCCGAGCGAAGATCAATTTTTGAAAAATAACACGCCCCTTGTAATTGATCAAACAAGTCATCAATCCTAGGTAGTGGGTACTTATTCCTTATTGTGACCCGATTGAGCTCACGGTAATCGATGCACATTCTCATACTCCCATCCTTCTTTTTCACGAATAATACCGGAGCGCCCCAAGGTGAAACACTTGGTCTAATCAAATCTTTCTCCAACAATTCTTGTAATTGCTCTTTTAACTCCTTGAGTTCTGCTGGTGCCATTCTATATGGTGCTTTAGAAATAGGCGCCGTCCCCGGTGCTAGATCGATTCCAAATTCTACCTCCCGTTCAGGTGGAAGACCCGGTAAATCCTCCGGAAACACATCCTCAAACTCCTTAACCACGGATAGGATTCCAACTTAACCCCTTCCTTTCGACTATCGATAATGGAGGCTAAATAGCCTTGGCAGCCCTTCCTTAACAACCTTCTCGCCTTCAAGGAAGAAATAATACAAGATGGAACTACTGGTTTAGACCCCTTAAAGCGAAATTCTGCCTCACCCGGCATGCAAAATACGACTTCCTTCTCGAAACAGTCTACCTTAGCGTGAAACGCCGCTAGCCAATCCATGCCTAATATTAGATCAAAGTCCTGGATATCTAAGGGTAGCAAATCAATAGGCATTTCTCTATCCTCCAGCTTCAAAGGGCATGACTTATACACTGTGGTTACATGAATGGATTCTTTAGTAGGCGTGTCTATAACTAGGTCAACTTCCAGGCTTTGAGAACACAATTTCATACGATGTGCGAGTGTGGTACGTATAATTGAGTGTGTGGCACCAGATCAATCAATGCATATACGTCCACGAGAGTAAAGTCGACGGTACTCGCCACCACGTCATTTGTAGCCCTTGCATCTCTAGCTGTCATGGCAAATATCCTTCCCCTCTTGGTTTGTTCTTATCTTCCCCTCATGTTCCTTGATTAGCACCACCCTTTGGTGGTTCTGGGCAGTCCATGGCCTTATGTCCCACCTTACCGCAATTGAAACAAGCCCCCTTTGTCCAAAAGCATGCTTCAGTCTTGTGGTTCTTCCCACACCTACCGCAAGTCTGATTGGTATTCTGATTCCGTCCCTGGTTCTGGTTACGCCATTGGTTCTGCTGATGACTTTGGTTCTGATTCCGCCACTGATTCTGCTAATGGCCATGATTATAACTTCGACTAGGCGGGTTGGTCCCCTTGTTATCATTGTTCTCAGTATTTCTTCTTTTATAGCCATTCCATTCCTGACGCCTACCATGATTTCGGTCAGAACTTTCTTCAGGACCCCTCTTTCTCTCATCCTTCTTTCTTTGGTACTCGACAGACTCCAGCTCCATCACACGAGCTCGTCCCAAAGACGTCAAGATAGGTCGGCAATTGTAGAGGAGTCAGCCTATAACTAATCCGGCTATTCAGGCCTCTCTCAAACTTCCTTGCTTTCTCGACCTTCACAAAGAAAGGCGGAGCAAATTTCGACAACTCGATGAATTTTGCATTGTACTCATCAACCGTCATCTTCCCTTGCTCGAGGTTAAGAAATTCCACTAGCTTCCTGTCCTTCATGCTTGGTGGAAAGTACTTCTTGTTGAACACCTCCACGAATATGTCCCAAGTAATCACTTCAACACCCCGAGACTCTAGTGTGCTCTTCTCAGAATCCCACCACTTACTAGCTTCCCAAAGAAAGATAAAGGTTGCTAGTTTCACCTGTTGTTCGCTAGAGCATGTCATTGTCTCAAGGATCTTCTTCATGTGATGCAACCACTCATCAGGCTTCTCCGTGCCCGTGCTCAGAACGCCCCGGGTTTCGCTTTCTCGAAACTTTCTAGCGGATCCTTAACTGTAGGTTGAGCTGGAGCTACAGGTTGAGCCGGTGCTGCGTTTCCCAGGTCCCTATTTCCCACAAGGGCCGTGCTATAGTCCGCAAAGAAGGTATATAAGGTGGTCTCCGCAGTAGGTACGTGTCCATTAACATTCATGCTTCGGTTGGACTACTTCGGTGTATTGCCGAAGTGGAGTCTTCCATGACTCTACCACTCTAGTACCCCTACCACGCCCACGAGCTCCAAGGCCCTCCACGTGCCATTTGGTACCGAGATATAAATGGCATAATGTCAAATAGCGTGTAAAATCTTTATCACACCGAAATTGGTTTCTGATTCATTATGATGTAAATGGGAACAACTTACATAATTGTTACATATCATCTTTTCATTCTAAACTCATCTCATAATCGTAAGCACTCAAACAAGCATCAATACAGATATAGTTGTAAGGAATATTGATGAACATTCAAATAAATCCTCAAATTTATTAATTAAAAAAAATTTCCAACACCTCAAAATTTGGGTACACAGGGTATCCCATGTCTCTTAACTAAAACAATTCTCTAAACATACTCAACGACTGTGGCAACTATAAAACAAAAATAACTAGTGTGATGTTCTATCTAGTTTTCTGTCTCCTCTTCATCTTCCTCTATGTCCTCTGGATTTCCTTCTGCCAGTTGTCCATTATTCTTGGCCACTTGGACCGCGTCCAAAACGTTCTTAGCTAAGAAGTTAGTGTTGCTCATCCTAGCTCCAACCTCCGTGTGAGCCCTCCTAGCATCTTCTATTTCACAAAATGCCTAAACAAGACATCTTCCGCTTCTCTAGTGCCTTCATCATTTCCTTGATTCGTTCTAATAGTGCCCCCTTTTCATCCACCAACGTCTGATTACCATTTCTTAGTACTTGATTTTCATTCCTGAGTAGTTGGTTCTCATATTCCAAGACATGATTAATTTCATCAAGTTCGGCTAGCCTAGCGTGCATCGACTCGCCTTGTTCCAAATAGCTGACACAGGTGGAACAACCCTTGCTCTACCGGTATTGTTACGCGCCATTTCCTACAAGTAACACGAGTATATTAGTTTAACGAATTGATAATTTCTTAATCATCAGTAAGATCATAACTTAGCTATAATCACAACTTAATACTAATATCATAATCCTATCATAGTATCACTTCTTATTCTTAATTGTTCCTAAATCTTAAGACCACCCGGATCTAAGGCCTAAGCTCTAATACCAATCTGTCACGCCTCAAATTCGGCACCGACACCATGGTCCCACAATTTGGCCACGTCGCCAACAATCATAACTTAAATCATAAATGTTCTAACCTCGTAATAATTAAATCTTAATATCCTTGATTTAATTCAAAATAACCCAAATTAATTAAATACAAAATCTATCTAAAAACTTGACATAAATCCATAATTAATTTAAGTATTGTCAAACAATTCCATAAGTAAGACCAAATCTAATATTCTTGGAAGTCGCCATCTTGGTCTACCCGAGCCAAAAATCCTCTAATAATCTTACTCATTACCTGAGAAAGAAGAGTATAAAGGGGTGAGCGAACAATGCTCAGTATGTTCATATACAACCCCTCCGGTTACTAAGGAGGAGTTGACCAGAAATAAATCTGAGATGAATATATATATATATAAATATATTTTCGAATAGTCAAAATTCATAAATTAAACATCGATAAGCGGAAGCGAATATCAAATTTCGAATTAAGTGAGCAAGAATCCAAACGAAAATAACGCTCAAAGGTGACTCGAGTAATCAACTATCACTAACCGTCCCATACCAATTAGTGACAATTGACTACTCACAGAATCCCATGATCACAAGTAAATTCATAAATCATAGTTCATAGTTCATAGATCATAAATCATAGATCATTGGTATATCCGGATAACCACACCACGGGCCAAGTGGCGTTCATAAATATCATAAATCATAGTTCATAATTCATAGTGTCATAAATTCAACTTAGTGATCATGGTAGAATTTCAAGCAATCAAATAATTTTACAAAATTAGGCATCGCCAAAAAAATCATACTTTCTTATAAATGGTATCTCACATGGAATTCAATAATTATGTGAGGATAACAGATAATCAAGTCATGAGTTCGAAAGAAGCGTAAACGACGGAGTTCAAATTCAAATGCCGATTTAAAATCGGCGTACGTTTCAAGAAATATCGAAGACAAGAAATTTAATGGAAACCTAACGAACGATACATAAAAATTAGAGACCTAAAAGAGGTATAATCTCTTACCTCGAATTACTTAGCACAATAATCTTCAATACGTACAATCGTCTCAAGCTCGTTCGTTTGAAACTAACATTAACATAACAAAATAATAATTAATATATTTTGTTACATCAATATAATAATGTATTCCTTTTGACTTCACTATCTCTCCAAATTCCCAAACCCATCTAACTGTTAACCATCACAATATGTAAACCATGCATTTCTTAATCTACACACACGCCACATGCGCACACACTCAACCCACACATGAATACAAACTGATTGGTATGTATGTATGTATAGCCCTAGCACCTACTGCTAGCACACAAAAAACACACGCACTGACCCACCCACACACAAAGACATATTTTAATTTCCTACATCAAATGACCAATTTTAATTTCTCCCAAGAAACTTAAATATGTTGCAAACTAGAATTAACTTAAGGGTGATGGTTAGAATTACCTAGGATATTCACCAAAACTGCAGTCGTTTGTTTACTTTCTCCCAACTGTTGTCGCCTCTTTCTCTCTCTAGATCGAGACTTCTCTTCAAGTCGGCCGCCACACTATTTCTTTCTTTTTTTTTTCTTTTTTTTTTAGATTTGCTTGTTTCAGAATGTATTTATATTATCATATTAGGTTTTCTAACCCTAAAGGAAATAATAGAGAGCCGGGCCAGACCTTCATTAAAGGCTAAAATTCATAAAAACAAATTGTATTAAATCTGAGTCCAAAGTGGGCCAAGCCCAAACCCAAATCAATTAATTACTTAATAGGTTCAAAACATTAGTTTAACACTGTAGACACCCCAAATTCGTACCCCTATTTTATATTGTCAATTAAATATTGCAAAGTGTACTAATAATTTTCTCTTACATGTTTCAGGAATAAAGATACGAAAAGATAAATAAAACAAAAAGAAATGAAAAAGAAACAAAAAAAAAGAGAAAAGATAAATAAAATAAAAAAAACAAAGAATACAAAATAAAATAAAAAAGAAAAGAAAAAGAAAAAACGGAAATGGCAGCCGCCCTCCTTCCAGCCGGTTCCCCCTCCCCCCTTTTCTTAACTATTAATCTACCTATTATATATATATATTATACTCTCTCATTCTCACTCAAGGCCCCAGCCCCAGCTCTCTCTCTCTCTCTCAATTTCTACCCCACTCCAGCTCTCTCTCTCTCCTCATAATCCCGCCCACTAACTCTCCTCTCTCATACTCTCTTACTCACACACAATTTCTCTCACAAACTCTCCCTCTCTATTTTTCAGCCGGCGAAGCCCTCTCTCTCTCTCACAATCTCACTCAATAAAAACCCACTTACTCTCTCACTTACACACACTCACATATATATACCCTCTCTCACCCGCACACACACACATAAATACATAAAAACACACACACACAAATACACAAAAACACACACATAAATATACACCCCGCTACGCCCGATTTGCACAACAAAACCAACAAAACAAGCAAGCACGCCGCCCAAATTAACACAACACACAATACACAAACACACAACACACAAACACACACAACACACAACAACAACAACAACAACAACAAAAAGACTCCTCTCTCCCGAGAAGGACGAGCACACCGCCGCTCTAAAAGGTAATAGCCTTTAAGGGCGTTTTATTTATTTATTTACTTTTCATTCATTTATTATTTAAAGTTGTATTTTAAATCCGAATGTAGCCAATATAAGCCGTTGTCCGCCGGATTAGATTAGGAAATATTTTGTAAAAGAGCCATTATAATGGCCAAATATTCTTAAATGTGTTTGTAATTATTGGAAGGAGGCGGCAGTCCAGAATAATGTAGCCACGAATGTATCTGTTTAATTTTCCCTTGTCAAAATAAGACCTTATTTATTTGCTAGATTAATATAACAATGAGCATACTTCAGCCAAAAACGCTTTGAGACCGAAAGGGCGAGTTGGGTGCCTAGCACCTTCCCAACTCGTAACTTAGCCCCCGAACCCGCTTTCTAAAATCTCTGGTTTTCTTTTCTGGTTTTCCTTTATTTTTTGCCTTAAAATAAAGGTGGCGACTCTAAAACTTTCAGATCCCGGGGGGCCTCTAGCTCCCATAGTGATCTGATTGGGCCATAAGGCCATTTTATTAAATCCATAAGTGGGGGCGTCGCAATATCTTTTCTTGCACTTCTATTATCCCCATTTAAAAAAAAAGGGGAGAATGAGAATGGAAAGGTAATGCATTCCCATATCCTGTTATCCACGAAATAAGGGATAACCTGACATGTGGAAACCTTTAGTTCCCATTTTGGATACAAAATCCACTCAAGGCAACCGAGGCACATTCCAACGTGCTAATATAGACAGCACTCCTCTCGCACTTTGGATTTCGTCTTCCCCTAAACAAGGGAGGGTGGAACGAGAGTGGTGTCCCGCATCCGCACGCACGCCGCACCCCTATCCAAGGCGCGGGGCGCTGGGCACATCCCTGAACCTCACAAGGCGACTACTGGGAGTTGTTTTATTTTAAATAAAATGGAGGGCTAGACTCATAAAATAAAACCTTTTTTGGCTTTTCTTTGTTTCGCTGCTCGTTATATTAATTTACGCATTTCAATAAAGTGTTCCCATTACGGCCGTGGCTATATTTGTGGATATGATCCTCCATCTCGCGCAGCAGCTCGCTCCGATAGCATGTTCGAGTATAAAAAAAAATCAAAAAAAAATATATATATATACACATTGATAAAAAATCTAAATAAAAAATATATATATATATATACCATTATATTTTACAATAAATTCCTGGCAAAGACAACAAAAGAGTTGGGGCTTTACCTTCTATTTTCTTTCATTTATTTATTTCAGTTCATTTTCTTTTTCACTTTTATTCTCAGAACATTTGTACATATTTACATTCATTTTGTCATTTTATTTTGGGGACATAGGACCAAAATTTGTAATTAATAGGATAGATAGTTTCCCCACTTTTCTTTCTATTTCTTAATGTGATGTGCTTGCTTGCTCGCTCAAACTAAAAAGCCGAGAAAATCCACACAAACAAAGAAGACAAAGCCAAATTTATTTTATTTTCTATATCGTAAATAAATAAAGATTTTATCGCTTTCTAGATACCACACACACGCACGCATATAGCTATATTCGAATTGTTACCCTACACCATGGCCACCTACCCCTGCATGAGCCAACGTTAGAATGCATATAGATTCTCGTGACACTTCATTGACCGACCGGTTTTTGCATCTTTGAATCGTGAATCACCCAAAAAAAAAATATATAAAAAAAAAAGTCAAAAAATATATATATAAAAAAAAAATGCGCAAGTAAAAAAAAAAAAAGAAAATAAATTGCGCAACAAAAAAATAATAATAACAAAAAAAAATAAAAGCAGGGTGATTTATTATTCTCGATGCTCGACCTAGACCATTTCGAATGGTGGATCCCGGAAAGAGTATAGGCCCTTCGCCGGGACCACCCCCTGGGAGTCGAAAGGCGTGTGGAATACGTTGGTCCTATACTGCGGAGAAAGAATCCACTTGTTCTCCAGAAAGTCCCGAGATCTGCCAAAATAAAGCGTGTGCTTATCCTGGCCAACTAGGGAACAAACAAATAGGGAACAAACAATTAAAAAAAATACACTAATAAAGGCCCGATACCTCCATAACTCATTTTCCTCAGAAATCTGGCCCGAACTTGGAAAGGCAGAGATAGTACTGGCCGATTGATACGGGAAAGTAGTGCGAAATCGAACGTAAGGTATCGATCGATCGACAAGGACGTAATCGGTAAAAAACAGATCCAAGCAAGATGGCAACAGATGAGCAACCGACATGGGTGCATTCGGGGCTCCGTGGTATGCTCCGACTCCGTAATGCTTGGCTAGACCGTAATTTGGTCAGACGAGATGAACGCTTGCTAAGCCAAATAGCAAGTCTTATACAAGGTCAAAAACCCAGTGGTGAGGTGAATTCTTCCCCTACAGTCCCCCAGGAAACATCAACATCCCACGTGCCTCCAAATCCAACTCCTCAGCCAAACACTAACCCACCAAATGTCACCACTACCCCAAATCCCAATCCTCCACCAAGTCCCTACTACCCAAACATCAGCCCTTACCCGTCATATCCTTCATATCCTGCTCCAAACACCAAAATTCCCCAAAACCCACATGACCTCCCTATTCCTATGACCAACCCACTCGGAAACCCAAATATGGACCCACAAACTTATAACCCGCCAGCCAAGTTACCACATATTTACCTTATAATGATCATGGCCGTCAAAAACCATCCAAAATCCACCTACCCAAGTTCCACCAAATCCTTATCCTAATCCACCAACCCAATATCCACCCAAAATCTACCAACCCAAAATCCTTACGGACACCTTTAAATTAACCCAGCCTTCCCTAATCCAGCCACTATATACCAAAAGCCAACTCCCCCAGCCACCCAAGTAGAGGCAGAATTGGAAAATATAAAGGCTATGATGCTCAAACTTCTCAACAAAGGGGAATTTTCTACGCGGGCACTGACATTACAACCTGCGGCAGTGTTGCCTTTCAAATTCAAAATGCCCGACATAGAAAAATTTGATGGGACTGGATGCCCTATATCCCACTTAAAATCTTATTCCACTGGCATGCAGTCAAGGGGAGCTAGCTTTGAGGCTATGGCTTCCAATTTTCACCTCACCCTAATAGGGCCGCCAAACAATGGCTAATGTTGTCCGATAGCAAGACCATGAATACGTGGGACCGAATAGTCAAGCTGCTCCTCGAAAGGTACAAAGACAACACCACCCGTAAAATAGAAGGGACCTTGAGTCGTGCACCCAGGGAAAAGAAACCCGCGCCGAAGTTCGCAATGTGGAAAAGAAAGTTGGCCCACCTTTGCACTGATCCTACCGAGTCATGCCGAATGTTTATCAAAAACCTCCACCCATTTACCTCGAACACATGCGGTACCTTCCCTACACCAATTTTAAAGAAATAGTAGAGATAGGCTCGTATTGATGATGATATACCTGACCGGCCAATTACAAGCCAATACGCATCCTACCTCTTTCCGTTACTCTAAAGGGAAGACAGCCGCAGCCACACCCGCACCAATTGTTAATGCGGTAGGAAATTCATCAGCCCCTTTTTCTACCCAAAATTATGGCACTGTTCCATGGTCTTATGGAGCGGATGATCTGTCAACACACGGAGGAAATAATGGTCCGAGCGTAAATTTCGTAAATCGAACCGCCATTATGATGAGCCGCAAGCCTCCCTGCTCGTGATCCCGCAGGGCTAATGGCACAAGGAGTGTTAAAGCCTATGGAAAATTATAAGCCACTGCACCCCCGCCCAGACATGGAATCATGCCCAAGATCGTGAATATCATCGCCGCAGGTCACCTCACCGATAAATGCTATCAGCTCAAAAATGCCATTCAAGATCTTATAGATGATAAGGTTATTGAAAAGCCCACTCCCAGACCAAATATAATCAATAACCCTCTACCTCAAATCAACATGATTGAGGTTGATGACAGCTTCCTGGGCATGACAGACAGAGGTACTGATTATGAGAAGCTCCCTGCTGAATGTGAGTCTATTTCTAATAAGCCTCTGCAGAACTAGTATGCTACGACCGGCCCACTTTTGACGCCCGCAGATCTGGTGGACTACTTTGGATATATTACCCTATTCCTTTCCCTAGCCTTACGGATTTGGTCATCTACCAATCCGCTCCCTAAAATTGAGTACCCCTATTCCTTTCCCTAGCCTTACGGATTTGGTCATCTACCAATCCGCTCCCTAAAATTGAGGATCTCAAACCCCAGGTCCTCAATAATGTAATTAACCCTGTACGGTGTGCTTTTAATAATAATCTAAATGTCTTTGCTTATTTCTTAGTTGCACCTACATTAAAAGACGCATTAAATAATTATAATAATGAGTCATTTAAAAGGACCCAAAAGATAAAATATATTTGCTTGAGCTTGTAAAGTCAGTAGAGCCAGGGACAACATCATCAACAAAGAATCGAAGATCCACTATCAATCTGGGGCTGGACAAGGAAATCAAAAGAAGTCAAAATCGGCAACTACCTGCAAGGCTCCAAAAGAACACCACCCATGGATCCCTCCTCAAAAAGTTCGTGGACATGCTCACCTGGTCCTATGAAGATGTGTCGGGGTAGACCCACCATAGCCAAACACCTTCCCATATATCCGGATGCTCGGCCAATCAGACAAAAGCTCCACCGCGTCAAGACAGAATGGTCACTACAAGTTTAAAAGGAAAGCAATAAACAGCCACACGTCAACTTCATTCGGGTAAAAAAAAAAAAAACAAACAAAAAAAAAAAAAAAAAAAAAAAGAAAGAAAAAACACCCGATCTGGCTGTCCAATGTAGTAACCATTCCCAAATCCAACAACAGCATGCTGGGCTATAGTCAAATCAAAAGCAGCAGGAAACCAAGAAAAGACCTCATCCCTTTGGGGGACCTACTGCTATCATGTCATGCCGTCTGGGCTAAAATACTAGGGGCTACTCATCAAAGGCTGCTACCCCTTTCTTCCACGATGTGCTATATATTGTCAATAGGATCCGATCAGGAGATGTCGTACTCCCCACAAGCCAAGAAAGAAGACCTTGTTCAGCCTCCAATCTCAACGAGCTCAAAAGGTATTATGCTCGATCCATTCTATCCAACAAGTGCTTCCCTCTCCAGCCCGCTAGGTTGAAAACCCGAAAGGGCGGCCTAGGCAAAAGTTAGGGCATTCAAAAAAAAAATGAAAAAGAAGAAATAAGGGCTCGCTAGGCTGAAAACCCGAAAGGGCGGCTAGGCAAAAATTAGAGCAAATAAAAAAAAATGATGAAAAATACAAAAAAAAAAATACATATCAGGAGAATAAGGAGAGGGAAGACACTCTTTGAAACCTCGACATCTTACCTCCATTCTTCAGCATACAAGAGGGCTCGACTGACAGAAAAGAAGAAGAAAAGCCACGACAGGAAAGCTCACAATAACACACTAAAATATAATATTACGGGTCCTAAGGTGCAACTTAGGAATAATTGCTAAAGAAGTTTAGGTTATACATTAATTGCATGTATATATCTATTATTGCCTATACCCCCTTGTTTCCCCCAAAACTATCCTTCATTTGCAGCTTAAGCCCCGGAGCAGTCCATCAATGTCTGTGGCGTCCACCCGGCCGGTCCCATATACTTCTTTTGCAGAGCACAGAAAAGGCTCAGTCTCATAAGGAGCACCCGAGGTGTCCTCGCCCTATTCATCATCTGCGTTGCCATTGTCCTGAACCAGCCAAACAACTTGGACTCCGATCATTCACCGCTGCCCTGTCTGATTATGAAGAAAAGTGCAGGGATTATGAAAATAGCCTTATGCCAAGTATAGACCTGCAACAATTATATGGTCAAGAACAGAAGGAGGTATCTGCCTTTTCCTTTCCCCACATATCACAAAAAAAAAAAAAAAAAAAAAAAAAAAAAAAAAGGAAAGCCCGCTCGAACCCGAAGGTATTTTCCTTTAAAATTCATTTTGGAAATACAGCGTGCCATTACCCGTTAGGTCGGTATAGCTTTGCTTTGTGCGTGTGTCTTGAGTATGCATGTGTTTATAAATTTTTGCATCATATAAAATTAGATTGCATTGTAAATATTTGTACAGGTTTAAAAAAAAAACAAAAACAAAAACAAAAAAAAAAAACCACAAAAAAATCATTCTTTATGTAAATAAACACTTACCATTTTTTATATACATGTACATAATTTACATGTAAATAAACATTTGATTTCATAAAAAAAATGTATATATTGTACATATATACCATATTCTTTTACATTCTTCCAATAAAAATAAAAATATAAAAAAAAAACAAAAAAGAGGTAATAAGCATGCAAATAAAGAAAAATGGTGAGCATGCAGAAAAAAGAGTGAGCAAGAATAAAATCTCCAGCAAAAGTGAACTACGTTTGGTCTGATTTCCTTTAATAGGGAATACGTAGGCAGCCTATCTTTATAGGTCCGACCGTCACAAAATTAAAAAACAAAAAAAAAAAAAGAGGAAAAGAATAAATGCCCCAAAGAAGAGTGGCGTAAATGTCGAATCACCGAATCATGACGGCAAGAAGGTAAGTCAGATATTCTTACCCTGACTCTAGAATAATTTCCTTTTGAGGAAAATTTGTTTTTTCAAAATAAAAAAAACACACACAAAAAAAAAGAGCAATATTTCAAAAAAAAAAAAAAAGAGGAATAAAAAAAAACAGGGAGAGCGAAAAGAAAGAGGAAGGAAAAAGGATGTTTTCCACTTCACAACTTTCGAAAATACTTGAAGAATGATCAATTCGCCGTGCTCGGCGACGGATCTTTATCGGTCGAGCGCAGTTTTCTGGATATTTGAAAGTTTTCGGGTTATGTGTGGAAACAAGGCAGCGACCAGCCAGACATAACTTAGAAAATTCTTCTTAACACGTTTCAACGACAAGGTATTGACCGGTTGAAATGTGGTGGCAGAAAAACATTCAAATCTTCATACCGTATTTGACAACGGTTACGGACCGGAAGAATACGGCGCTGAAACACAAAAATCTTTTTCCGTTGTGTTCTCGATCGGGCTTGACCCGAAGGACATGACATCCTCACTTGGTTGTAGTTTAGGGTTTTGGCTGAACTACGTATGGTCTGATTCCTTGTTTAAGGATACGTAGGCAGCCTATCACGGTAGGCACGACCATCACAAAAAAAAAACAAACAAAAAAAACAAAAAAAACAAAAAAAACAAAAAAATGAAAAAACAAAAAAAATCGGGAGAGGGGAAATGCATGTACAAGAAGGAAAAAAATTTCAGGTACATGCAACAAGAACAAATGCGGCGGCAGAAGAAGAAATTTTCGGCTAAAGCTAGAAAATGAAGCAAAAAGAAAACAGCAGCAAAAAGAAGATGATAGCAGCTGATACCAAACGATGCTACAGCAAGAAAAAGGAAGCTTCTGACCAAGGTTAGAAGGAGTAACAAGAACAAATGAAGCAGCATCAAGAAAGATTTTCCAGCTAAAGCCGAAAACAAAGCAGGACAGGGGAAAAGATTTTCCAGCAAAGGCCGGAACTGTGACAAAAAGAAAAATCCCCAGCAAAGTGTAACAACGAACAGCGTAAAACAGCAAGCAACAGCAAAGCAACATCAGCAGCAATTTGCTGCACGAACACGACAAACGGTAAAGGAAAGGAAGGTATTTTCCTTTTTAACAGTGCATTTGTTTGATGTTTGGAAACTTTCCTTTAAGGGGTACACAGCCCCGGATTGATAGGGAAAGGTTTTGTTCTCTGTTGAAGGCTAAGTTCCTGAGGAGGCAATACAGTCCATACATTTTCGCTATGTGGGAAACTTTCCTTTAAGGACCGGATTTATAGGGAAAGGTCTTGTTCTCCAGTAGAGACTGAGTTCCTAGGAAACAATTCACACTGCATAGCCACAAGGCGAACTACGATTGGTCTGATTCCTTGACTAAGGATACGTAGGCAGTATATCACAGTAGACGCGACCATCACAGCACATATTTACCCTTGTCGTACTCATTTGATAAAGCTTTGCCACACTTGCTCATTTAATATTGTCGCACTTACCCCGCAACACTTACACCGCCACATTTAGTCCCCAGTTGCCGAACTACGTTTGGTCTGATTCCTTTCATTAAAGGAATACGTAGGCAGCCTATTTCGGTAGGTCCGACCATTGCAACATAAAAATATTTTCTTATCTCGAATTTGGGAGTCTATCTTTTCAACGATGTTCGTTTACTTGGTAAGCTTCGGGTTACCCGTAAACTCCATCGTTGAGGGGCTCTGTAGACACCCCAAATTCGTACCCCTATTTTATATTATCAATTAAATATTGCAAAGTGTACTAATAATTTTCTCTTACATGTTTCAGGAACAAAGATACAAAGAAAAGATAAATAAAACAAAAAAAGAAAGAAAATCAAAAAGAAAAGAAAACAAAAAGAAAGAAAAGAAAATGAAAGAAAGAAAATGAAAAAGAAAGAAAACCAAAACGAAAAAGAAAAGACAAAAGAAAAAAAAAACAAAAAGAAAAGAAAACATGGCAGCCGCCAGTTGCCCCCCCCCCCCATTACTTAACTACTAATTAACTCCTATATATATATATATATACTCCCTCAATCAGCTCTCTCTCAAGCCCTCTCCCTCATTTTTTCCTCCCAGCCGTCCCTCACAATCAACTCCCAGCGCACTACACAATCACTCCCTCATTTCTCTCAAAAACCCAATCCCACAATCCCTCTCTCATATTTTCCCTCACTCCAGCGCCCACTCTCCAGCCGTCCCTCACTCTCTCAATTAATCACCACTCCAGCCGTCATAAACCAACAGCCCCACTCACTCACATACACTCACATACATATACTCCCTCCACCCGTCTCCCTCTCTCTCTATCCGCACACACACACACACACACACACAACATAAATACACAAAAACACACACACTGCCGTTACGCTGCCCGATCTCAGACAACAAAATCAACAAATACAAGCAGTTACGTTGCCCAAATTAACACAACACACAACACACAACACACAACACACAAACACACAACAACAACACAACAACAACAAAAAAAGACTCCCTCTCCCGAGAAGGACAGAGCGAGCACACCGCCGCTCTAAAAGGTAACAGCCTTTAAGGGCGTTTTTTTTATTTATTTATTTACTTTCCAGTTCATTTATTATTTAAAGTTGTATTTTTAAATCCGGCGCAATGTAGCCAATATAAGCCGTTGTGCTGCCCTGATTAGATTAGGAAATAATATGTAAAAGAGCCGTTATAATGACCAAATATTCTTAAATGTGTTTGTAATTATTGGAAGGAGGCGGCTGCGAGTCCGTAAATAATGTAGCCACGAATGTATCTGTTTAATTTTCCCTTGTCAAAATAAGACCTTATTTATTTGCTAGATTAATATAACAATGAGCATACTTCAGCCAAAAACGCTTTGAGACCGAAAGGGCGAGTTGGGTGCCTAGCACCTTCCCAACTCGTAACTTAGCCCCCGAACCCGCTTTATAAAATCTCTGGTTTTCTTTTCTGGTTTTCCTTTATTTTTTGCCTTAAAATAAAGGTGGCGACTCTAAAACTTTCAGATCCAGTGGGGCCTCTAGCTCCCATAGTGATCTGATTGGGCCATAAGGCCATTTTATTAAATCCATAAGTGGGGGCGTCGCAATATCTTTTCTTGCACTTCTCTATTATCCCCTGACAGAAAAAAGGGGAGAATGAGAATGGAAAGGTAATGCATTCCCATATCCTGTTATCCCCGAAATAAGGGATAACCTGACATGAGGAAACCTTTAGTTCCCATTTTGGATACAAAATCCACTCAGGGCAACCGAGGCACATTCCAACGTGCTAATATAGACAACACTTCTCTCGCACTTTGGATTTCGTCTTCCCCTAAACAAGGGAGGGTGGAACGAGAGCAGTGGTGTCCCGCATCCGCACGTACGCGCACCCCTATCCAAGGGCGCGCGGGGCGCGGGAGCACATCCCGGGAACCTCACACTAACAAAACACCCAGATTCGTCAACTAAGTTCTATATTTTTCTTTATTTCTTGACATTATAGCACCGTTCCTTAACGCATTTCTCTTAGCTTATTCACACGTGATTACTAAGCACACTAAAGATTTTCTTAATATCTCCACATTCACCAACAAATGTATTATTATAGTTACAATTTTTCATATACCTCTAATAATGTCATTCCCAACCTATGATGTCTCACTTTTATACACAATTTTTCTATTTGTCCCACTTTGTCTTCTCCCGTCCATGGACGTTAAAAATAATGATGGAAAATCATGTACATGAGAATTATTTTGGTCATTTTGCTTGGGACAGAAAGTGGGATTTTGTTATAATTTCATAATTTTGTTTGCCATTCGGTATTTAAAATATTTTTTAATTAAAAAAATAAATAATTATTTCAATAATCCAAAATTAGTTATACTTTGTCTCATATTTAAATTTAAAGTAAAAAAAAATGCATTACTCAAAAAATGAAATATAAATTATATTTAATTTATTTTTTTTCCTTCACTTTCTTCCGTAAACCTCCTCATTCATAGACTTACCACCACCACTACCACTTCAAATTTCATCATTAGTCTAAAAGTTATTTTTTTTATTTGATTATATTTCATTTTCTAATTCCTTACTCCTTTCTTCGAAATAACCCATTTGAAAAACCCATCAATTATAGACACACCACTACCACAACCTTAAATTTCACTTTTACAAACTCAAATTCAATTATTTTGAATTTTCAAATTGGAACTGAAACACCATATGGGTATTTGAAATTTTGATGATTTATTGGAAATCTCAAAACGTTGTATTTCATCTAAACCACCACTGTCATCCCTACAATCACCGTCACCACCGCCCCTAACACTACCATCCCTGCAGTCGTCAGCACCGACATCACCATCACAATCACCAAGAAACGCATTCACCTCGCTTTGCTCAAATAAGGACATAAAATCTCTTTAGCTTCTGATTAGTCGTTAGACTTCTTTCGTCAAACGTCTCTCATTTCTTAGTTCCTATCCACTTTCAATGTCAAATTACTAAGCAATGAGATAATCTAATTTGGGATGAGACTACTTGAAATGATGTAGATTGGTGACAGTCTTTTTCAATTAATTGAGAGTTGCAGTAGAAGAAAAAAAAGTCGATAGCCAGGGTAGGGGAACAGAGAGATTCTCGCACGTAACTACCTCGGGTTCTATGAAGAGAAGCAAACAAGTTAAAAACCAAAAGAGGTTAGAGGTTTGGAATCCAGTTATGGAAATGCGTAAAATATTTTGAATCCGGTAATTTGTGATTACACTAACATTGGTTTTGTTTGTAATATTTATAAGTTAGGGCCATTATGATAGATTTTAGGGTAAATTACATGTAGCCCCTCTCAACTATGGGTTAAGTTTGATTTCCCCCTCAATTATCAATTAAAGCAATGTGACCCCCTCACTATAACATTTTCTTAAATTGCACCCTTTGTATTTGGCATTATTGTTTGAATTGACGACAATTTTCCACCTAAGTCTCGCATAACAATCTTTATGTATTATTTTTACTATAATAATCAAAATAAGGATAAGTAATTGTTTGTATTGACCATTTTTAGGCACAATCAAGGTTTTAGAATAATAATGGTAAAATAGTCAATTAAAACACTAAAAAAACACTATGATGGAAAAATATCTAAAGATAGCCACATGAGTCTCAGCTAAGCATTTTACATCAATTAAAATGAGAGTGCCTAAATATAAGCTACGATTGAAAAAAATGCAATAATTGAGGGAGATACATTGCTTCAATTAGTAGTTGAGTGGAAAATTTGAACCCAACATATAGTTGAGGGGGTTATTAGTAATTTACCCTAGATTTTACGGCTGCTTGTAGTAGTCTGAAAATTCAAAGAAGTAAACTGTAGATTTTAGCTTTATTTTGTAACAAAACGCACATATTCATCAATTGATTCTTCATTTTCTTCATCTTATTGACATTATGACACATTTTTTAAAACCATTTCTCTTAGATGTCATTTGGTAGCTAGAATTAAAGTTGGATATGATTAATAAACCAAATTGTCTGATGTTTAGTACACAATAGGTGGTCGGGACTAATAGCATAAGTTACACCCAGATAAAATAATTATCTCATCACTATTAATACAAAGAGAAATGGTGGTATTATTAGCACCTCACTAAAAAAAATTGGGATAAATATTTTTTTATCTCAAAACTACTTTCGATATACAAATGAGGATTAATAGCGAGGAAACTAATAGTACTGGGATTAATAATACTGTTTATCCCTACCAGACTACCAAACAAGCCCTTACCTTATTCACGAGTAATAACTAAACACGCTACATACTTGCTTAATATCTCAATACTCACCAACAAATTTATTACTATAGTAACAATTTTTCATATACATCTACAATGTCTTTACCGAACATATTTAAGAAAATAACTCATATTATTATCTTTGTTTCGAATAAAATTTTAGTCCCTCAACAGAGTAAGAGTATTTTTGTTATTTTAGAAAATATTAGACGAAATTTGTAACGATAATGGAAGGAGGGGGAAACTGATAATAAAATAAAAATACAAGACGAAATAAATAGAATTAAAAAATATAGGATCTAACTTTAAAATAGGTACAAGTCAAAGGATCAAATTATTATTTGATTATTAATGGAATTAATTAGTCTATGACAAATTTACTTATTTGACCTTAATTAATGGTGAGTGATTTATTATATTTGGGGCTATATTTGTCCAAACATTATAGTTACAATTTTTCATACGTAATTACTAAGCGAGTAATGCTATCTTTACCACTAGTGTTACAACTTACATACTAAAAGACAAAATTGAAAAGTCAACTCTGCATTTCTCAATACAAGTTGTAACACTAGTTGTAACTTGTAAGGCTAGCATTACTCTTACTAAACACGCTACAGATTTGTTTAATATGTCGATATTCAACAACAAATGTGTTATTATAGTTACAATTTTCATATACCTTTAATAATATCTTTCCCAACCTATGATGTTTCACTTTCATACACGATTTTTTTTATTTATCCCACTTTATCCTCTCCCATCCATGTGCGTTAAAAATAAATCATGTACATGAGGATTATGTTGGTCATTTTGCTTGTGACGCAAAGTTGGATTTGGTTAAAATCTCATCATTTAGTTTGTCATTTGGTATTTAAAATATTTTTAATTAAAAAATATATTATTATTTCAATAATCCAAAATTAGTTATACTTTATCTCATATTTAAATTTAAAGTTAAAAAAACACATCACTCCAAAAAATGATATTTAAATTTAATTTAATTTTTTTTATCCTTCGCTTTCTTTCGTACAGCTCCATCATTTATAGACTCACCACCACCACCACTAACACCTCAAATTTCACCATTAGTCAAAAGGTTAATTTTTGATTTGATTTTATTTCATTTTCTAATTACTTACTCCTTCCTTCGAAGTAACCCATTTGAAAAATCCATCAATTATAGACACACCACCACCACAACCTTAAATTTCACTTTTACAAACTCTAATTCAATTTTTTTTGAATTTTCAAAATTTTAAATTGAAACTGAAACCCATATGAGTATTTGAAAATTTGATGATTTCTTGGAAATTTCACAACGTTGTATTTCATATATTTAAACTACCACTCTCATCCATGCAATCACCGTCACCACCACCCCTAACACCACCATCCATGTGGTCGTTAGTACCGTCATCACCATCACAATCGTTAAGAAGCACATTCACCTCACCTTGCTCAAATAGAGACAAAGAATCTCTTTAACTTCTGTTTAATCGGATTTCTTTCTTCGAAAATTTGTCAATTCTTAGTTCCTATCCACTTTCGATGTCAAATTACTAAGCAATGAAAGAATCTAATTTAGGATGAGACAACTTGAAAAGATGTCGATTGGTAAAAGTCTCTTTCAATTAAAGGAGAGTTGTGGTAGAAGAAAAGTAAGTCGATAGCCAGAGGAGGAGAATAGAGAGACTCTCACACGTAACTATCCTGGGTTCTATGAAGAGGATCATGCAAGTTAAGACCAAAAAAGGTTAGAGATTTAGAATCCAGTTATGGAAATGAGTAAAATATTTTTAACAAAGTTATTTGTGATTACTAACAGTGGTTTTTTTTTTGTAATATCTATAAGTTGGGACCAGTATGATAGATTTTAAGGCTGCTTGTAGTAGTCTGAAAATTTAAATAAGTAAACAATAGATTTTAGCTTTCTTTTGTAGCAAAACACATAGATTCATCAATTGGTTCTTCATTTTCTTCATCTTATTGACATTTTGGTACATTTTCTTAACCCATTTCTCATAGCTTAATCATGAGTAATAACTAAACACGCTACATATTTGCTTAATATCTAGATACTCACCAACAAATCTATTATTATATATACTAACAATTTTTCATATAGATCTATAATGTATTTACTGAACATATTTAAGAAAGTAAAATCATATATTTTTTTTGAATAAAGTTTTAGTTTCTTGACTGAGTAAGGGTATTTTGGTCATTTTGAAAAATATTTATTTGTAACTATAATGGTAGGAGTAGGAAGGGGAAACTAATAATAAAATAAGAATAAAAGACGAATTAAATAGAATTCAAAATTGTAGGACCTAACTTTAAAAGAGGTACAAGTCAAGGGTTCAAATTATTATTTGATTATTAATGGAATTAATTAGTTTATGATAAATTTACTTGTTTGACCTTAATTAATGGTGAGTAATTTATTATATTTGGGGTTATTTTTGTCAAAACATTATTTTTTGATAAATTTTTTTTGTCATTAATTAAATGGTGGATAGTTTTTTTTGGTGAATGGTTATTTTTGTCAATCTATTAATTTATAAGAAACAAGCCTGACTTTGAGAAGAGAAAAGAGAAATAGATAGATAGATAGAGATAGATGGATAGATAGATAGAGGGATAGAGGGATGATCCTTCTTCAAGAGATACTAATTAAAAATTGAAATGATGAAGGAAGTGATAACACATGATTATGCTAGGCTGCAATGAGCTGAACTTATAATCATCCAGAAAATTTGGTCCTTCATGTATTGAAATACTGAAAAGGTCAATGCAACATTGGTTCCGGCCAAAAGCATAATATATTAGAGAATGATAGTAGTACAAGATTTACTGGTTCAATTACAAGATTGGGTCATCCATGGAGGAAGCAATAGTTTGTTGATGTCTTCCTTCACAGCTCATGATGAGTACTTTTATCACCATAGGAAGGACTGAGATTGGACATGGAAAGGTCCTTTAAAGCATGCAAAGAATGTTAATTTTGTATAGAATAGAGTTTAGAGGCGATTTAAGAGAGAGTGCTATGGCGGTTCACTGAAGTGTTCAGTTCTCACTGCTGCTCCAGAGGAGACTTTGACTTGCACCAAGCATAGTGAAAACAATTTGGTCTATCGTTAGCAATTTAGCATCCGGTTCTTCTTCGACCTACTCAAACATCTTTATAGGAACCTGACTGCCATAACAAACTGCTAATCATAGACTACTGCTAAACCCCATTAGGTTGGTCTAGATCTAGATGGAGCAATTAATAAGTAACTGAACATTAATTGGACGAGAATTACTTTCAAAGCACCCATTACAATATGCCTATTGTGTTGGAATAAATTGTGGTGTAATCACAAAAATCACAATAAATAAATACGAAAATAATACGCAAATAAATATCGTAACCAAATTACGTAAAAGTCGAGGCAAGAGTTTGACTATTTCTCCGGTCTAAATTGTCACGTATACGGTGCTCACGGTCTACGACAATCGTCTTTAAAATACAATGACTTTCTAAGTTATAATCGTAATTAATACAACAATTAAAAGTTTTCGGTGAACTAATATGATACCTGAGACTTTATTTGGCAACAAATGAGAGAGAGAAACTACAATGCTAGAATACTAGGATGCAATTGCTCTGTGTTAGTCGACTAACACACATGTGAGTCATGTGACACCACTGCGATGCACCTTAAAACACATGATTGTATTTTCTTTATGTACACCCATTGATAGATTGTTCTAAATTTATTTTCACAATATGAGATATAGCATTTCATATACTCATTTGCTCTTCAACTATAATACCAAATTACTCACTTTGTGCATTGATTTCTTATTTATTCACCTGAAATTGGTTTTGAGCCAATAAATACGGACACTATTTGTAGATTAATAATTTGCAACTTGTGTTTAATTCCAATAAATGAAACTTAGGTCAACGATTAGTCAAAGATTGGTCGTTACCAATTTTTGCACCCAATTTCCAACATATTATCCCTTATATATATCACAAAAACAATAGCATTAAGAATACAGTTACAACAAGCATCACATGTTATCTCTTTTACTATAAAAGTCAAGTTTGTTTCTTATAATTTAATTGATAGATAAAAGTATCCATAAATTTGACAAAAGTGTCCCTAAACCTAATAAACCATACACAATTAATATATGGTCAAACAAGTCACTTTATCACATTTTATTAAGGCCAAATAAGTAAATCTTTTTTATACGTTGGACAAAAAACCCCTCAATGCTATGAACTACATACATCAAATGAAGGGCTAAATTTGTAATTCAGCCACCAAAACAAAGGCACTATGTACGTTACCCATCGATTCCGTATACCCAATCACACGATCTCAGCTTGCCGGTTACAATGGAGTCTCCCGTTTTCCATTCTTCGTAGAATCAAAGTCAATTTGTTTCCCTTCTTCTTGATTTTCAAGATTTTTCACTTCATAAACGGTGGAGCAGAGGCAACCGAGTAGAAGCAGGGAACGACCCATTGTTCCGTATACAGAATCAAACTCAATCTGCTTGGCTTCTTCTTCATTTTCAAGATTTATTTCAGAGATGGTGGAGCAGAGGCAACCGAGTAGAATCAGGGAATGACATCCAAGTTGTGAGGTAAGCTTAGCTTGATTTTAATTGAAGCAGTCCTCTCCATACTTAGAACCTACTCTGTTTCTCTGCAGCCTATTTGAGCACAGATGTTTGATGAAATGCCTCAATGACTTGAGTCTCCATACTTACAACCCTGAATATGTGAATTGATTTAACTCCCGATTGTATAGCCTATGTTAGAACCTGATTATGTGGGTGTGAGTACATTATGTAAGATGACAAAACTTGATCATTAGTATAGAAAAGGTTCTGAATCAAAGCTTTAGCTATTTACTTCTATCCGAAGACGATCAATTTGACTTGTATTCAAAGTGATGGTTGATAATGTTTTGTTTTTGATTTTCAATCACACCCAGATTCTTCTTCGTGCTCTGTGCATTCTCTGTAAATGCAACTTTTCTTCTCACATTCCATGAATTGAGCAGCAGGGGTCTCAAATGATTAGCTAAAGATGTATGAACTAAACTTAATAAACCTTGATCTTCAAAGTCTGGAACAAGAGTGGTGATCTGCACCTGCCTTTGGATCTGACACTTGTGAGGAAGATGTAACCTTAAGATTTCGTAGGAAAAGGTTCGTGGGTATCCGCTCCAGTTTCCCCATAGAGAAGTAAAATATGATTAAAGAGACCGTAGAAGACCAGATATCATATAGGAACATAAGAAAATGTATGATCAAACATGAAAAAACAGCAAGTACTTGGATACAATAGAATAAAAAATCGGTCAATATAGTTTTACATATATCAAGGCGTGGGAACTGGGAGAAGAAAACATAATAAACTCGACAATGCAACTTATTATCTAATAGACGAACAATATCAACTCCTTCCCTTTGTAAGGGGACAAGGTACCTGTCAATTGAAGTGATGACAGATTAAGGACTGTTACCCTTTGATGGCGAAGACCACATGTAAGTCCACTCCAACTGCAAAAATGAAGAGAATCATTCCATGAGCTAAGAGCCTGCAACGTCGGATCGATATCCAAGGACAAGCTAGGGGGTGAATGGCCATATATGGAAGCCGAAGTACTTAGTTTGATAAGAGATTTTCTGTGGGAAGGTCAAAAGGAGGAGAGAAAAATACCACTTGGTTAACTGGGGATTAGTATGGTCTAATATTAAATGTGGGGACTTGGAGGGGGGGGGGGGCGCTAGGGATTAAAAGGCTCAAGAGTTTTAACTCGGCCCTGCTGGTTAAATGGCTTTCGAATTTTCCTACCCATGACAAGGCCCTATGGAAGGAAGAGGTGGTGGGCAAGTATGGGGCAGGTAATTAATCGTGGATTCTGGAGGAGGTCCGGATGACATTTGGGAGAGACGTTTGGAAAGGTATGAGGAGCAGATGGGGTCTATTTGAACAATTTAATGGAGAATCTTTGGGAAGTGAATCCGTTTGAGTGTCTGTTAGCGTTGTTGTATGCACAGCATATTAATGGGACAAATGAAGACAAAATTTTGTGGGAAGGGGGGAAGAATAGGTCTTTCTTGGTTATATCTTTTTATAAGAAATTGACGAATATTAATAGGCCCTTTCCGTGGAAGACAGTTTGGAAATCTAAAGCTCCAGCCAGGGTGTGTTTTTCCATGTGGGAAGCTACCAATGAAGCCATTTTAACAGGGGATAATTTAAGGCGTAGGAGGAAAATTTATGTGAACCGGTGCTTTATGTGCAAGGGAGATGAAGAGAATGTTAATCATTTATTGTTGCACTGCCCGGTTGCTAGAGAATTATGAGATTTCTTATTTAATTTGTTCCAAGTGTCTTGGGTGATGCCACGATCAGTAGAGGAGTTATTGAAAAGCTGGTCACTGTATAAGAGGTGGAGAAGACATGATTTCTTGGAGGCTGCCCCGCTTTCCGTGTGCTGGTTGGTGGGGAGAGAACGAAATGGCAGGGGATTTGATAATGTATAGAATAGCATCGACAGGTTGAAGGATTCACTGCTCCAGCAGTAAGATTAATCACAGTATCTTAATCTTCTTCTTCCTGTTTACATTTGCTGAAATTATGAGGAGTTTCAGGCTGCTTCCTTTAGCATGTTCATCTTACTTTGATTACCCTGAAACTTTAAGTACCTTGAAGTTTGCTGAATGGGTTTCTGGAGTTGAGTTGGGTGCCGCAAAGAGCAGCAAAAACGGCAGGGATGTAAGGGAATTGATGGAACAGGTGCTTCTCCTGCTCATGTAATTATGTTCTTTTATTGTCAGAAACTATACTTGTTTGTGATTTGGATCCTTGTTTTAGGTGGCATCCCTAAGAGACACGATTGCAAAGAAAGACGAGGAGATTGAGCGATTGCAACTTATGAAAGATCTGAAGAATGTATATCAAGGTGGGGCGGTGGTGAATGGTGAGAAACGTGTTACAACGGCATCGTTGAGGTATGGGTCTCCGTCTTCTCCTACTCTAAGCCGAAATACTGTAGGAAGTTCTTCTCAACGCATCATAAAATTGACTAGTGGGAAAGGCTCAGCTGGAGTAGCAGCTTCTGCATCTGATCAAGATAGCAGCTACTCAGAGAGTAGTGATAATAAGCATTCTCCAGTTAGTTCCCAAACAGAATCCCCCTTAGGTCAGAATTCTTCAGCTGATCATCATGCTGAGATGTTTGGCGATGCAGAAAATGAGCATGAGAGGTTGAGTGACGTTTCTGATAGTGCTCTTTCTGTGGGAACAGACACTGACGGCACCGACTCAATTGAAGTTGTTGTTGAACTGCATATACGTATTTGTTTTACTAGCCTTGGCATCCTTGCCTAGGTTGCAAATGAGTAGAGCTGTAAACAAATTCGCTTGAATATGATAACAATCTGATTTCCTGCATATGAAAACCCTATAGTGGACCTTGCATATGAAAACGTAGTTGGCAGAAGCATCATAAAGTCATCATCTGAAAGACCATGGTTAGACCTCCCATCATATTACCCTTTGGAATCAAAGATTGATTAACCATATCTGTAAGATGCAGGGGGCTCACTTCAGAAACATGAAAGGCCTTGGTCATACTGCACATATCTTGTGTATCCAGATAGAACATAAGGAGTCCTGAAAACTTGATCGAAGGAGGTCATTTCATAAATGGACATAAAAATGGGATTTTTTTTTTGTGTGGATAGAAATGGGAATTGATTATAGTGAAAAGTGTAATGGTTAGTACCTGCAAGTCGAGGATTATATTGACTGCATCATAAAATCGTTATCATCAAGTGTGTAGAATAGGTGATAGTGTTAAAACTTGGTAGGCATAAACTGTAGATGGATGATTAACACAATGAGATCCTGGATTGGAACCTAATTGTTGTTGCATAAATCAAGTTCATCAATTGATACCATCTTAATTGAGTCGAAATTAGTCAATCAACAAGAGTAGCCACTTAAGAGATAATTCCCTCTCCCTCCTGCCTCGTCCTCTCCCACAGGTCTCCCCTCTCCTCCCTCCTCCTTCGCCAGGCTCACCGCCGTCGTCCTCCACTGCTTCCTCGTCATCCTCCGACTGTCCCTCTCCTCTCCTCTCCGCCCTCTCCCTCGCAGTGAATCGTCCCTCTCTCCCTCCTCTCCTTCAGCCCAGCAGCGTCCTCCGCCTCAGGGTAATCTCTCTGCCTCCCCTCTCTATCTCCTTCGTCCTCCACCTCCATATCCCTCTCTTCTTCATCATCCCATGAATCAGATTCACCCCCTCTGTTATCTAGAGTTTGAATCTGGCGAAGGACTCATGACCCTTCTCTTTCACAACACACATACGATAACTCAGTTTAAAACCTCCAATTCTCCCCGACTCAGTTTCTTTTTGGTGTCCAATTTATGTAATGCAGGCTGTGGCGTATAGTGTGTGTGTGTTTTGGAGGGGGGGCCAAAAGATGGTATTCTTAGGTGGCAACTCAGTGAATATGATGGGTGGTTATAATGGTTGTCGATCGGATGTTGATAAGGGCCGGCCCAGCCATGAGGAAGGTGTTTTATAGGCCCTAGACTACTTCCTTTTATATTACTCCTATTTTAAAAAAGCCCCTAAAACCAATTGCAATTCGCAGGAGGAGTAAGTAATAAGTCAACAAAGGATTCAACTTTCCAGGACCAAAGCAGCTCCTCCATTCAAACGACGACGGACGACAACCGCGGCACAGGCGCACCGCCACAGCGCCGCTCCGGCTCGTTGCCTTGCCCTCTTTTTCTGATTTTTCTGTTCTGTCTTAGAGTCGGCCTCTCAAGTCTCAGCCTCTCTCGATCTCTCCGACACTCCGACTCTCCAGGTTAGGCAGCCCCTCACCTCTCCCTCTTCAATATTTGTGTTTAAAGCATGTTTTGCAGTTTTTTTAATTTCGTTTAGAAATAACTCAAATCATAAATGTTTAGATCTGCTACTGGATTGTTTTGACTTCTTATTTTACTTGATTTGATGGGTTTCTGACTTTCTGTTTCTATTGAATATTGATTTTTTGCTTAATTGCTTTTGAGTAGAAATCAATTTTGATGGGTTTCTATTGAATTTTTGCTTGAATTTTTGCTGGGTTCATATTGTTTTCGTTAATTATGTTTATAAAAGGGTCAAGGGTGTTGATTGGTGTTGGGTGTCTCAAGAACGCTTGAATGGTCTAGCTATGATATCTATTGAGAAAAACATGGTTGAAAAAATTGATTATTCTACTTTGATTACTGATTTTGCTTCTAAATGTGTCAGAAGAGCGACATTTAAGTAGTATTTTGTAAATATGCCTTGGGTTTTGCCCATGACTTTGAAATGAAGTGTTTTTTTATTATTTTTATGTTTGTTTGATTGTTTCTTTAGTTTTTCAAAGAATAGAAAAAAAAAAATTGCTGCAAAGGAAAGGCCCTGTTCAAGATGATAGGCCTTACGCCCCCGATTTCACAAGGCCGGCCCTGTGTGGCTGTGTGGATTGCAGGGTGAAGATGGAAGTAGATAAGTAAAGGCCTGCCCAGGAACAGGAAAGGGTTAGGAAAATTAGGCTAAAGTTACACCTAGTGCTCTATGTAGACTTCATTGAAATCTGTTGTTTTGTTTGCACATGCAAGATAACCCAACAAATTTGGATAATCCAGGCTTGAAGCTTCTTTTCTAGTGTCTGAGTTCAGACCCTTGTTTAGACATCCTTCCATTATAAAAGAATCAATCTTAAATGTGAATAGGTTTGTGTGTTTATGTGTGTGATTCTAGCTCATAATTCATAATCAGAGGAAATCATTCCATTATGCTGTTTTTTTTTTTTTGTATGCATAGGCTTTCCTGTGGTCAGCAATGATTTTTATTCTCTCCTGACATTCATTCATGTTGCAGTTAACTATTGAAAAGTTGCTTGTGTACACGATGGTAAATGGCAGCAAAGGGTTACTTATTACATGGTAAAATACCTATATCTCTATCTTTGATGCCTGTGGATATCCTATTTAACCTGCAAGTATTATTGAAGATTTGAAGTGTCCCAACGCTTATGCACGCAAAAGTTCTTTGCTGAACTTGGGTCTTTTTTACTGAAACGCATTTGATTGCGTTTTCCCCTGCAGTGACATACCAATGGCACAATTTATAATCAATTTGGATGCCTCGTTGCCCAAATCACAGAAGTTTATATATTATGTCTTGGATAGTATGCATTTGTTTGTGCATTCCGAGTCGGCTGGAACTATACGAGCTGCCATTCAAGAGTTCAGAGAGAAGATTACCTACGAGAAACCAGCCTGACCCTTATGTAATTGTATTTGCACCATTCATCTATCAAAGATGTCTCTACCTCCAAAGCATTTCATGAAGAAAAATGCTTGGGATCCCAAAATAATGTCTCAACTTTGCATCTTAACTTATGTCTCGGGCATGTGATTGGTTAGATTGTGGCTCCCTTCAATGGATAATCTGACTGGTCATATATGTTTGCTTGATTACTCTTGTTTACAAGAAAGGGTCTTAATACAGGTGTTTTTTTGGATCAATTACATTGAATCACTTTGTTGATGTGTTTTGGTGTCGGTGTATGTTGATTATATGTAAGCAGTTCGTTGCCTCGATAGTCGATACCTTTCTCAATACTAAATACTTGATGTTCAAGCGTTATTTGATAATTTGAAGTTTAAAAAAGTGTTCAAAATTGTTGATTAGCTTTTGTTCCATCTCAAACATGTTCTTGATTCGGCCGAGCTCGAATAGTTTTTTTTTCATTTATGTCTGATTTTTGTATTTTATTTTCTCATTCATTGGTTTTACCATTTTAAGGGAAATTTAAAAAGAAACATTTTTAAAGCAAAAAGGACCACTATCTTGTTTTTTTTTCTTTCTATTTTCATGGGTATTTATATAAATAGCCAAGTTAAAGATGACTTATTCATATATAATTTAAATTTAAAAAAAATTCTTTATGGGTCACTTTTACCAATGAACTGTCTATAATACTCTTAATCGTCTAATCGACTATGTGCAAAACTCGTGGTCGCCTAGTCGATCGCGCCTATATTGCAAGGGCCTTTTAATCAGTTCTATTTTTTTTCAATTTAATAACTGGTCAAAGGTCAAATATGTATAATAACTGAGTCAAATGGTCATATTTGACAAATTCCACCTATTATTTTTCAAGTGATTCTTCCTTTTCTCTTCTTGCCTGCCAGCTAGGTTTGGCGAAAATTGGGGGTCGGGGAACTATTCATACCCCCAAATGCTCTAAGTAGACTCCCTTCAATTTATTTTTTTCTTAACAACAGAAATACCCTAAACAAAAAACACATAAGTAACTTCTTATAAATATATAAATTTCATTAATTCCCGTAAATATTGTGCTTTAAAATCTCATAAAGGATAATTTTTAGAAAATTGGGGGTCGGGGAACTATTCATACCCCCAAATGCTCTAAGTAGACTTCCTTTAATTTATTTTTTTCTTAACAACAAAAATACCCTAAATGAAAAATACATAAGTAGCTTCTTATAAATATATAAATTTAATTAATTCTCGTAAATAATATGCTTTAAAATCTCATAAAGGATAATTTTTATAAACATATATAGTTTTTTTTCTTTGTACATAACAACTTTATTGTACTCATTTTTTTTATTTTTGATGATGGTCATTAACTAATATTGATTATATAAAAACTAAGTAGTATAGTTTTAAAAGAAACCACACATTTCATCAATATTTATAATATAGTTAATTACATATTTATGCTAATTAATTAGTGAAGTTACATAGATAAATAACCCCTAATTAATTAGTGAACTTACATAGATAAATAGCCCCTAATTAATTAGTGCAATTGCCTGCATATTTATGCTAATTAATTAGTGAAAGTGCATGTGAAAGTGAAAGTGCAATTGCCTCCAAATGTATGCTAATTAATTAGTGAACTTACATACTTACATAGATAAATAGCCCTTTGATTTGGAATAGGATGCCATTGCCGGTGATCTGTCGGCGAAGAAGAAGAAGGATCCTCCTGTACGGTCAGAAATTAACTTTAAGTAGAAACTCTCATTATTATTTTTATTAATTTTGATTGTTTTTAATTTTGTTAAAATTAACTAATGTTGGGTTAGTAAGTTAGTTAAAAATAAGGACCACTAATGACTCACCATTTGATACTTAATTTTGAGTGCATTTCAAGTGGTACGAGTAATGTGCATTTCAAGTAGTACGAGTAATGTGTATTTCAAGTGGGCCCTAGCATTACTTGTAAGGATATCTCGTGTTGATGAGAAGTTATCTTGTAAGCACGTATATATAATTACTATAGCCGAATGAATGTTGCATAAACTAGAAGCCTAGAGCACGTGTACGTGTTGATGAGAAGTTATCTTGTAAGCACGGTATATATAATTATTATAGCCGAATGAATGTTGCATAAACTAGAAGCCTGGAGCACATGAAGAATACTAGTTGGTTTAAACAAGTTCACGGGTTTAACCGGACATAACCCACGAGATTTTCTGGGGTGAGATGGGTAATCTAATGATCTTACCTCACTTTCTTTTATGGGTTGGGAATTGGGATAGGTAAAACAGGTTAGCTCAGGTGGGTTCATGGTTAGCAGATCAGAATGCTAACCAGAATTGACACGCCTGATCGATCGTCAAGAATCACAATGTCCCATCACTGCATTCATATTTCAATGAGTCACAACTCACAAGCAACCAAAACAAGACATCAAGAACATCATATTAGGGCGTACTATATTAAAAGCCACGCAATATACTGGACGGAAAGACTAGATGAGATTGATCTAATGGAACTAAAATAAATCCAAAAGAAATTTTAAAAAATAAAACCCGAATTCTATTACATAAACATGATGTTCCAGATTCATTGCTTCAAAGATTGACGTTTTTACAAACGCATCAAAAACAATTGAGGCAATTGATCATTGCTCCAAAGTAGTCAATCCAAAAAATGAAGTACATGGTCAAACCGCAGTGTCAGGTTTTGAGTTTGATGTATCTGATGCCTCAATCTCTTCATCACACCCAACGGATCTGATGTGGCAAAATCTTCAGCTTGGGCCGTCTGCGCTTTGGGTAGGATATCTGAGCTTGAATTTGCTTCCTTGAACCTGGCTAAGAACAGAGAAAACCTGAGTGGAATTGCAAGGCAGGGCCTCGCGAAACCCCTCCGGCGTGAGAGTAAGTATCGTGTGTAAAGCAGAATACCAGAGCTCAAGGAAGAGGATGAGTGTATGTGTGCGTGTACCTTGTTATGGCTTGTGGAAGAGTATTTATTGGCCCTTTTGTGGTTGAATCCGGGTAGGATTTGGTTTCCTTAGTTATCTTGTTCAACAAGGAGAGAATCCCTAGATTTTAGGCATGATACGCGGTTGGCCGCGGGATACCAGGAATAGATAAGGCAAGTGTCCTGCCCACATATGGTAATCTTTAACAGTGTCTTGGCGGGCAAGCTGTTGGTGCTTTCTACTCGATGCTGGCCTGAGCGGGCAGGGACCTGCCCGCCTAAATGATAGATGATGTATTGGAGCGGACATGTTACCCGGGCAAGGGCCCCTGGTCGGACAGGCAGGGCCTGAGCCCGGCCTGGTTAGGTCGGGAATGCTATGCTCGCTGCCCGCTGCTGCCATCGTTTTGCTTGCTAGGCCTGTGGGCCTTATAAGATTTGTGCTCGTGATCGGCACGTGAGGGTAGCTCGTGCTTTGCTCGTGACCGGGTTTGGGCCGGGTATATCAATGGCCCCTAGCTTCGTGCCTGGCGAGTATTCATGCTCGAGGCGGGGAGCGTACAAGATGTGATGAGGTTGCTCGTAGCTCGGGCTCCAACACTTGGAAGAATTTCCGTAGAGTAACGATCGGGCTGAACGTTGTGGTATATCGTTCTAGAACTTCGTGTGGTTGCCAGATGAAGCGTATCAAGGAAGCTTTCGCTGAGGGGATCTGCCAAAGAATAGGACGGGGCGCGCGTGAGCCGCCAAGGCGGTGACCGAAAAGACGGGGGCGCTTCTCTCGGGACGGCGCATTTAATGCGCGTGCGTGGGCTGACGGCGGCGTACTTGTCTTTTCACCTTCCAGCGCGGTACCCCAAAAACCCCAGGATCCTTGCCTATTTAAGTTGGAAGCTTTTACCCATTTGAACTTTACGGTTCTTGAAGATTTTAGAGAGGGAAAAAAGAGAAGAGAGAGAGAAGCTCGCTAGCTCTTGCCCCCAATTCCCTGTTGTGCTCAGTTGCCGGTGCCATTGCCGTCGTCCTTCTGTCCCAACTGCGATTCCAGAAGTAGTGCTTTCCAGAGACCTTTAAACAGTAAGTTTCCTCGTCTTCATCTTTCATTTTGCCTGTCTGTTTCCTCAGCATTTGCATTTCTGGGTAGAATCTCTTTGTTTCCCCTTCTTCTGAATTTTTTGAGTAGGCTTGATAGGACTTAGGAAGGCCTATAGGTTGAGATCGAGGAGAGTCCCCCATTGTGTCCTGTCTTCTAGGCGGGCAGGGCCCTTTGGATTTACCTAGACCTAGGGTTTTTTCCCCCTTTTTAGCGACCGTTCTTTTCTACAGGCAGGATCTGACCGTGTTTTTCCTCAATCTCTGTAGATGTCTGACGGAGAGTTTTCTAAAAACGACCGAGAAGAATTCAGCTATGGCGGGCAAAATGATCCAATGAGCAGTAAGAAGTCCCCATCCCTTGATGTTGTGTTTGAAGAGGGCGATGTGTCCGTGGCCGGTGAGGTCGTAGCTGCGCGACCCCGGGTGCCCGTGTCCTCACAAGCCCATGTACCCGTAATTACTTTGTCCGCCTCAAGCTTGTCCGAGGGAGAAGTGGAGCAAGGCCGCTTGGTCACCGGCGGGCAGGGCCACGCACAGTTGTCCGGGCGCGAAAAAACCGTGTATGAAGAGAGGGCTGATGACGTTATGTTTCCCGGTGCTGGGGAAACTTTGGCTGTCAACGAGGCCTGTAACTCGGTTGAAGTGGATTCTGACAACGTCCCGATCGCGAGGAGGACACGGCGAACTACCCACGCAGGAGACGAGGCTACCACTTCTGTCCCCGCTCCTGCCTGGATGTCAGAGGCCGATGAGACGCTGTACGCAGCTCATTGGGCATCGTTAGATACGCCGGCTAAGCTAACCGACTGGTTCACCTCGATGGGCATAGAGGCAGAGGATTATCGCGTGGAGAAGGCCGTGATGGTGGACGGCGAGTATCCCCGCGAGCAAGACGGGAAGTTGCTGTTTTTCGCAGATTTTTTTCGAGTGGGATTACGATTGCCGCTCGATCCATTCTTCCCCCAGTTTCTGAAGGCCTTTTGCCCGATGCCCAGTGATTTGATGCGAACATCATGCGGGCACGATGGCATACATCGTGGTGTCTTGCCCATTGTTGGATAGAGCCACACTTAAGATATTCCTTCTGCTTTATACTCACCGTTGATGCTTATGGTCGAGTTAACGCGCAATCCAACTCGAGTTTCCTTCACATCCTTTCTGATGTCCCGGGCTAGGTCGAGGCCTGGGACCGAAGAGGACTTCTAATTGAATCGAGGAGAGGTTGGCCGATTATGCCAATGAGTCAATCTAGCATCCACGTCCCCAAGCTTCCTCGCGGTGGCTTTCAAACTGGGGACACTGATCGTTTGGCTTTTATCCGGGATGCTCTTGGGTGCGTGATGGAAGGGGAAAGACGGATCAGCCAGGAGTATCTATTTGACTGGAAAGAATTGTCTTTGAACCCCGAATCTTCGCTTTGGCCGGGTTCTCCGAGCAACGGTTCCCGAGGTTGAGCCTTTGTGCTCGTTTGATGAGGAAGAGGCCCATATGTACTGGGGTGATTGCCACGGGCAGAATTTTCGAGCAGATTGTCCAGGAATGCCGTAGGCTCGGGCACGACTGCACGCCGGCTTATACCCTTGCTCCTGGTCTCTATTTTTTCTCCGACTGTTTAAATAATTGCTTTGTTTACAAATATCGTACTGATTTTCTTGCCTTCTTTTTGCAGTGATGATGTCCCTAAGACAGATCCAGATGCTTGAGGTCGAAGAGAGCAGAAGGGTGGCTGCTCTAGCGAGCAAACCACCCCAAAATGTTCCCCTGGTTCCTTTTGGCCCTGCGGCCAAGAAAACTCATGCGGTGAAGAAGCCAACCGAAACACTCCCTCCTCCTCCTCCCCCGCCTGCTGTCGAAGTACCCGCCCCAGCTAATGATGCTGCCGCCAGGCCGCGGGCCGCGGGAAAGAAAAACGACCCCTCCGCCACCGGTGATAGGCCTATCCGCCCCCGGGGCACGGACTCTGAACACACTGCCCGGGAGTCCTTGAAGCCGTGGCTGAACCCTGGCTATGAGATGCCGACTACCGTTGCTGCTGCCCGAGCCGTAGTAAGCGGGCTGTCAGAGGTCCCCAACATCGGGCACATTGACTTGTCTTCTCGGGGAAGCCCGCCGGTTGGTGGGTAAGGGCATCGCGGAAGAGGCTCCTGAGAGGTGTTACTCACGGCCAAGGATACTCCCGGGCATGTCTTGCTCGGACATGTTGGCTTAAACTTGAGCGAGGTATGTCTGCGGTTGTTCTTTCTTTTTATCAGTCTTCGTTCATCTTGTGCTGACTCCGTGTTTTATGTTTGTTTTTCAGATTGCTTCCACTTGCACAAACCTTTATAATCGATATACCGAGGAGAGGGATGCTCGGAAGAAAGCCGAGGCCGAGGGGGTCGAGCTAGCTGGCCTTGTATAGAGCAAGAATGAGCAAATGGCTGCCCTTGACAAATCTCTGAAGGAGAGCGCAGCCGCGACCAAAAAGCTCGAGGCCGACAAGAAGGCTCTGGCCGAGGAGAAGACGACCCTCGTGGCCCAACAGAAGAAATCCCAGGCCGTTGAAGGAGCCTTGATCGAGCAGCTGAATCAGCCTTCAAAGTCGAGGTGAGGCGTTAAAGGAAAGAGGGTGGCCAAGGATGCAACGTCCATAGTCTTTTTCGATCACGGCGGCGGCGAGTTCAGCCGCAAGGACTTTGAAGCTCCCTGCCCATATGCTTCCCAAGCGCCGAGCCATACTTCCTTACTATGCAGTGGGCACCAATCATATCCTGCGGATGCTCACGGGCACGGGGGTGGTGGACATGGGGACAATGGCTGAGTGGGCGCTGCTCGACCCCTACTGTCTGGAAGCCCGAAAGCTGCACCACCTAGTGCCTACACTTAAGCCGAACTGGAGGCCTTGGCCCGAGATGACCTTCATGATGGCTTGGAGCCGTGGGATCCCCCCAACCCGCTGGCAGTGAATGTTTGTAGTCTGATAGACGCCAAGAGGGCAGAAAATGAAAGGCGATTTCACTGAGGCCGCCGCCAGCCTTTAAGTGGAGCTCGTGCCCCCGTCACCGAGGAACTAGCCAGTGTTGCTCAGACCGCTCCTGATGCATCTTAGAGGCTCTGTGTCGTGTTTGGCCGATGGGCCCTTTTGTACTGATACATGTAATATTTGATAACTGATTTGGTTTCTGACGAACAAGGATCCTGTAATTTATTCTTTTGTTTTATGATTTTTGCTCAGTAGTTGCTTCTTTACTCGTACTTTCCTGCATTCTATTAGTACTGATACATTTGTATGTGAGGTAACCCCCAAAAATATGCCGAGCAAGAAAAACCGATTAAGTGTATATGCAACATGGTATCAAAAGTTATCCCAGTAATAATAAGGTTAAAACGTTCTTATATCTTTTAAGGTCGATGTCTTACGAGTAAGAGTTTGGTCTTTTTGCCCGGTGTCCGCCGGTGCTTTCTCCGGGTATACAGGTCGTAGTCTCTCACTCCGAGTGCTTGGCATGAGCCAAGGCTTTTGAGTGGGCAGGGCCCCTATCGCCTGGGGCGAGCTTCAGATGATTGCCTAGCGGGCAACCGGGCACGGCCATTGTTCGGTGTGGGTAACCCGAATCGGTTGTCGGTATATCAACTGGGTGTAAGGACGCATTTACTAAGCAAGTTGTTGCTCGGTCACTATAGGAACCCGAGGTAGCTTAGCCGTTATCCGATGGGCGTGGCCCCTACCGCGTGGCGGGCATCCTAAGTACGTGAACCGGGCAGGGCCGCATCTCACCCACGGAGAAATTAAGTTCACTAGTACTTGGGTACTTTGAGTGTTGACTGGGCTTGGCCCTGGTCGCTTGTAGGCAAGCGGTTTTTCAAATATAATGTAAACAATCGATGCTAATAAAATCTGAATGAACACATTATAGAAAACTTGCCTTTATTGAATAAAATTCGTGACCCTCAACAGTCCGGTGGTCTTGCCTGCTCATGTATCAAGATCCACCCAAGGATAGTACTTTTTCAAATGATTAGCGTGCCATGGATGCTTTAGGTCTTTTCCTTCCCGAGTCCCGAGGTGTAAGTGCCTCTCTAATTATACCAAGAACTCAGAAAGGTCCTTCCCAGCTGGGTGATAGCTTTCCCCATTCTCGCTCACCGGCCTACCTCTAATCTTTCTCACCCAATACCAACCATGAAGGCTCGCCTCCGGACTTTTTGTCATGATGAGCTTTTGCACGCCGGCCAGAAGTTGACCATTCCGAGTCGAGCATCCGGCCTTTTCTCTCTTCTAGAGGTCAAGGTCAATTGCCCGCGCAGTTGGTTGTTCTCGCATCGTAATGAGAGACTCGATAACTAGGCAAAGCCTTTTCGATCGAATCATTGCCTCCGACTCGTAAGTGAGAGCAAATGGGTTTCCTCAGACCGCACGCAAGTAGTTCTGACTGCCCATAATGTCGATGGTAGTTCCTCGGCCCATTTCCCCGCCGCCTTCTAAATTTCTTTTGAGCATGTAAGAGCTGCTTGCTTCCTGCGCCGTCAGCTCCCTTGAGGATAGGCTACGGATGATTGCCAATGCTTGATGCCTAATCGAGCACATTCTCGCAAGAAACTTGTCAGAGAACTGGGTGCCATGATCTGATATTATTGCTGCATGGAGGCCGAACCTACACCATACTTGATCATGGACGAACTTGATAACATTTGCTTCTGTTATCTTGGCCAGAGGTTTTGCTTCTATCCATTTTGTGAAGTAATCAACAGTGACCACCGCATATTTGTATTTACCTTGTGCAAGAAGCGGAACGGCCGATCAGTCAATCCCCCACATGTCGAAGGGCCATGCCGCAACGCATCGGGTTTGCATGGTGGATGGAAGTCTCGGTATGTCCGCGTACCTTTGGCACTTGTCACATTCACGAACGTATCTCTCTGCATCCCTTCTGAGGGTTATCCAGTAGTATCCTGCGCGTAGTACTCTTTCCGTTAGGGCGCGGGTGCCCGGGTGGCCGCCGCATTCTCCCTCGTGTACTTCATACAGGACACCTTCAGTTAATTCCGGGGGTACACAACGAAGCATTGGTCTCGACCTTAGATCGCTGTTAATGTCTCCCCTACCACATCGAAGCACGACAAAGTTCGGCTTCGATCGCTGTGGCCTTGACTTGCTCCTCGCGGGGCGGTGGTCCCCGCCTTCGATGTAGTCCTTGTAATCGTCAATCCAACTCCCTGGTCGTTGGCTCAATGTCCATTACCACCGGGGTCTATCGATAAATGGAGTTTCTAGGTGCTCGATCATTACTGAAGGATTTAGCAGTCACAAATTTTCCTCAGCGATTTTAGATAAATAATCTGCTCGCATGTTGTCCGCTCGGTCAATTTTGACTATCTCCCAGAATTTGAAGTTTTTCAAAATTCCTTTGACAAGTTCCTCGCAATATTTGACTAGTAAGGGGTGATGCACCATATATTCCCCCGGACTTGGTTTACAACCGCCAGAATCCGAGCATTAACAGCGATGTGATCGTGATATCTACTCCCATGTCATTTGCTAGTTCGAGGTCGATACCACCATCGCTTAGACTCGCCACGTTGTTGGGAGGCGGGGAACTTAAACGCAATGCTAGTTCGAATTCTCAACCCGGCTAGAGAAGGAGAAGGATGCCGCCCCGGCCCCAACTTTGCTCGGCCGCCCCATCAACATATATAAATCCGGCCAAAATACGAAAAAGACTCTGAAGTTTCCACCAAATTCCATAATGGTACCCAATCTACGGTTTGTGCCATGCAAATGCCTGACATTACTAATTGTCCCATAGTGAACCTCGCCGCACGGCATCTACCGCTTTCAATTGGGACGTTAAGTAGCACGTGCAATAGCACGCAGTGGTGGCAAAATAGACTTTTCCCTTCATACCTTCACAAAAACGGTGGGAAACTTCAAGGTATATATTGAAAATTCACAAATTAACCCACGCCCCTAATTGAGCTCCCGTTCTTTCTTCATCTCTTCTCGGCAATACGTGGGAGCTCGACCTCACTTCTTCCTCTTCATCCATGGCGGAATGCTATTGTGGCAATAATAGGTGTTGAAGACGGCTTGACGGGTACAAATCCGGGCGAAGGTTCTATGGTTGCCCAAATTACGATCAAGTAAGTTATGAACAAATCATTTTATAATTATTCCTTTTTGGATTTTGTCGACATGAAAGGTGCATTGTTTAATTGGTAAACTTCAATTATTCCTGGGTTAATTTGACGGTTCAATTTCACATGTGTTGACATGAAATGTGTTTTCTTGTACTGAGTTTTAATGTTGCTTTATGTTAATAAATTTGATTGGATTTAGGCTTGAGCCAATTTAACTCACCTTCCATTTTTTAACTTGATGATTTACAGGATGGTGGAGGATGTCATTATTTTTCTTGGCATGATCCCCCAATGTGCCCCGATCCACTACAGCTTATTCCGTGTCCATACAGCCATTAATCGCCATGAAAAAGAGATAATGCAATTGAAAATCAGGCGTGCTTGGGAGCGAAAAATGTTCATTGGCCTACTAGTTGGGTTTTTTTGTTTTATTTTGTTGATGTTGTTAAGTGTTGTGGTTTGAAGTGAAGGAGAGCAACAAGCAACAAACAGTCAAATTGGTTGCTAATTTTGGGGTTTGTGATAGGTAGGATGTATTGGTTGATAAATTTTGGATTTGTAATAGGTAGGATGTAATGGTTGACTGTAGACTACTCAAATTGATGAAAATTTGTTGCTAATTTGTTGATGGCTCAAATTGATGAAAATCTGTTGATTGCTAATTTGTAGACTACCCATCTCTTAGTTGATGAAATTGTATTCATGATGGGCATTGATGAATCAAAAACAGGCATTGATGAATCTAAAACAGGCATTGATGAAATTGTAGTAAAAATGGTTGATGACAAGCATTGTGGTCATTACACAAAGTATTTCAAAATTCTAATGAAAATAACCAAAGTATACAAAAGGGTTGGTTAATTGGTCCTTTATACTAAAAAAGGCCATTACACAAGATATACCATTCACAACACATTAATTGGTCCTTTATACTAAAAAAGGCCAAAGCATACAAAATGGTTGGTTAATTGGTCCTTGACAAAAGGCCACTAACTTAACTATTCAAAGTGTGCAAAAAAGGCAATTACATTCCCAACACATTACTTCAAGGCATGTCATCTTCCACTTGATCATTTTGTTTAGCAACCTTTTGTTTCTTTGAATTTGCTGCAGCTTGTAAGCTTCCAAGGGTAACACATCCCCCTCCAATTGAAATTTGTGGCAGGAATTGAAGTACCTCCAATTACTGTTGCAGCAGATGGAATCTCATGCATAGTCATCCTTTGTCCTGGTCTCTGAAAGAAATTAACAATGTTAGTGTAATCCTAACAACAGGAAACAATAATGGTCCTTGAAAACACATACAAATTGTTGAGACATTGGTGAGACGAGACATTGGTTGAGACATTGGTCGCTTTTGTTGGTGCTTTGTTAGAGGATCTTGGGATGAAGCAACAGAAACAAGAATGGTCCTCTCCTTACCTGAGACAATAATTAGATATCATATTGAATATATAACTGAATGAAATATATCTGAATGAAATAAGCCATCCATATCATTCAATAAAACTCACTGTTGGAAAATCAGATGACAAAGCATGTGGACTCCCAAATGGGCCTCTCCTGCCCCGAGATTTTGTAAGCCCCGACTTCGTTTGAAGGAGTACCTTCATTATCATTCATGGGTCCTTCTTCAACACCCCTGCTCCACAAGATACTCCCTTTCTTCTTAACCTAGTAAACATATAAATATTAAAGTCTCCACAAAGATTACAAATATAAGCATTTGAAATTGTAAGTAAAATAGTCGCGGACTTATCTGTCCTTCTTGTTGTCTTTTGAACCTGCAACAAATAGTCCCACAAATAAGTAAAATAATTCCCCACTAACAAATGACAAACAAAAACAAATTAAGTAATCTTACATTAGATGTCTTCCTTGGGATTTGCTCTGTTTCTGTGGCTTGTGCAATTTCATTGTCAGCACTTGTTTTGTCTGCACTTGGTTTATTAGGACAACTCCTGGCATTGTGATACTCTTCACCACATATTCTACACCTGATAGTGTTCTGGTACTTCCTCGCTTATGGGCTTTTCCTTTCTTTTCATCCAACCGCCTTATTCTTCTTCTTTTAGGCCTCCTGCATCTTGGTCTCATGTGGGGTGTAAATCTTGATTGGTTTTGGGCCACATGTCTCGCCCGATAGGAACACAATGTGCTCATAAGCCTTCATGTATGTAGTCCGTTTGTCGCACCAATCGCCCACATACTTGGTCAACATCTAGTTTGTTGTGATTTAGGGCGATATTCCATGTGGGCAAGGAATACCCGACACCGCCACTTTCTACAAGAACACTTGAGTACTCAAATCCACATCAAACATGTCTCCATACATTCCTCTCACTTGATACTTTCTCCTCCCAAATAGTAATAAATCCATGTGATTCCCCTTTGTACTTGTCTAACTTCTTGATAATCCTTGGACACACTAAGCCTTCATAATTCCTCATGTTTTCCCTACATCTTTGCATTCTTGTCATCATATACATCCTAATCCACTCAAGCAACTCCAAGATAGGCTTGCACCTTGCTTTTACTATACATGAATTAAAAGTCTCACACAGTTATTCAAGAACATATCACAGCCAGTAGTCCAGATCAAGAAAGCCCCTGCCCAATGTGATGGTATTTTCCCCGCCTAGCCACTCATAAGCCTCATGATTTTGTTGCTTTCGCTTATCCATTTCAATGTTGAATTTCTGAATGTAGGAGGCTTTGGCACATGCATACAATTGTTTTTTCATGACATGACCCCTAAATTTTAGCTTGAAGTTATCATGCAAATGCTTGACACAAAACCCGACTGATTACAGATTAGGGACAAGGGCCTCAAGACTAGGAACTGCACCTTTCTTCTATTTGTCGACATGAATATCCAATGGTATGAATTAACACACTCTATATCTACCAACAATAGTTCCAAAAACCATGTCCAAGACTCTTTGTTTTCCCCTTCAACAGCTTAACCACTACATATGCAATAGGAAACATCCCATTGTTAGCATCAACACCAACACGCCAAAATCATCCCTTGATCGGACCCTTTAAAAGCACCCATCTAACCCAATTACCTTTCTCGCATCCTTCTAAAAATCCTTTTTCAAACCCCCAAGGCATACATAAATTCTCTTAAACACATGCTTCTCATTTTCATGCTCACAAAGTATTTCAACAGTTGTCCCTGGGTTTGATCTAATCAATTCTTCTTTATAGTCCCACAAAGAACCATACTGATCTTGAAGACTAACCTCAACATTACTCCTTGCAACCTTCAATGCTCTGTAAGCACTGCTCCTTGACAATTCAATCTTAAGCTCTGTTCCAACAAAGATGAAAGAATGAATCACCGGCCGAGTAGGGTTTAGTTGATATCTTTTAGTGTATTGATTCCCAATCCACCTAGAATTAACACATTTACTCTTGACCACATTATTCGCAACTATGTTTGTCAACTAATGTCCTAACTCAAAAGCATTTCCTTCACTTTTGAGTTGTGAACCATAGATGTACCATGGACAACCTTCTTTACATCTAGCACTTACCTTAAATTTCTCATTCTTGGTAAATCTAATCCCTTTCCCCTGATTTAATGAGTAAGACCTTACTGCATATCTGAATTCCTTGGCATCACTGAATTCCATTCCTAACTCAAACACAGGCTCAAGCATGTCTGTCAAAGGGTTAAATCTCTTAAACTTGGGGTTTTTTTTTCTTCCCATAACTTCCCTAGGGTCATCTTCTTCAAAATCCTCTGAGCCATCAAGACTTTCAAAATCATCAGCATCACATTCAGAACCTGACTTAGCATAAAACTCCTCCTCAGTGTTTTCATTAGTTACTTTTGACCTCTTTTGGTTGTTATCAAACACCGTGATCTGTTTATTAGACACTACCTTTCCTTTTCCTTTTCTTTATTCTTTTTCTAGCATTCAAATGTGAAATCATCAATCTCTTTGTCAAATATCATCCAGGATCAATCTCTTTGTCCATATCATCACTATCCCCATACGCACTACCACGTAACTAACCCGAACTCTTATCCTCTTCGGTGTCACTATCCTTTTCACTATCTTCATCACTAGCATTAGCATCAGCCATGTCAATTTCCTTTCTCACTTTTCTCACCCCCTGATATTCTTCACTATGCTTGCAATATATATTAATTATCCTAATGTTAGGATCAATAGCTTCTACCATTTGCATAATAGCCTCATCACTTGACAACAACACGAAACCGACTCCATTTGACTACCTGTAAAAGATAGTAATAACTAGCGTGGTCATTATACCCTAATTCCTTGTAAAATTTATTCAACACAGCATTGACATCCTATCCCGATCTACTCTCGTGATCAGCTTCTACTTCACCACCAATGTAGACGGTTTTAGGGTGGTAAAGAAACTCACCACCATGATGAAACATCAAAGCAAACCAATTTGGATATGTATTTGAAAGATTAAAAAAAGAAAACTTACTGAGACAAATATAATGAGGGACTATCAATGGGGGGGGGACCATTTCACAAATACTGAGACAATGTCCTCATCACTTCAAACACACATTACTTTAATACAAAACAAATCAAATTGGTCACTACACGAAAATGTATTAAAAATGGGACAACAACTTTGGAAACTTTGGTTAAGGACGCTGTCACTGAGGGGGCAAATGCATGGGGACCATTTCACATTATATTATCATAATGTCCCCATTATGTTAAACACCTATCATTTTATAGAAAATTTAACTAAACTAACACAATCTCTTTCTCTAACTAACAAATATCAGACAAATTTGTCAATAAACAAAAAATACATATGCATAAAAAACAATAAAAAAATCATTACTTTATTACTTTATTCAACACTTTATTACTTTATTTAACACACTCTATATAACACATACTCTTTCTCTAACCAACACTTTATTGTACAGATACACAAATTGCAGTCAACTATTTCAAAAAGCGACATATGCATCGAAAACAAGAAATCAAATAGAAACGTTACCTTCAAAAACGTGTGCATCTTCATCTTCAATAGTAGACTTACATTGCGCTTCTTGCGTCCTAGTTATCGTCCATTTTTAGTCTTCAATTCCAGTCTTCAATCACACTCTTCAATCCTTCTTCAACCCTAACCCTAATCTGTGTTTATCGTCTCAATTAGGGCGTGGGAAAATTTGTGAATTTTCAATTTATACCTTGAAGTTTCCCACCGTTTTTGTGAAGGTCTACAGGGAAAGGTCTATTTTACCCTGCACGTGCTATTGCACATGCTACTTAACGTACCAATTGAAACGACCATCTGACCGAGGGTGCACTATGAGACAATTTGTAATGTCGTGATGCTTATACACAAATCTTAGGTTGATGACCGTTTTGAGATTTTGTGGAAACTTCATGGTGTTTTTCGTATTTTGGCCTATTAGAAGACTCCTTTTTCTTTCAAGATAATAAAATTTGGGTTTCAATGGAAAGAGAGAGAGAGTTTCGTCATCTTCTTCCTCCATGTCTGCCACCATCATCAAAGCTTCCTTTGATTTCAAAACCTTCAAACTCAGACCTAAAAGAAAATCAAAACCACATTTGCAAATGTGAATCAAAGCCTTGATTTCAAATCAAACCCAGATCTAAAACAAAATCAAAACCACATTTGATTTTCTACATGAAGCCGTTTGTGTATCATCCCACTCAATTTGAATAACTTTCGGACCCAGTAGATAGAATGAAAGAATATCTTCTTCAAGATCTCCCTCTTTCTCGCTCTCGCTCCGCTAACCAGTCCAAAAAAGAGAGAGGTGAACCTTACCCGTTCCAAAACATCTTTCTCAGCCGATATCATAACTAGAATCTGAGACCGAAGTCAAAGAGGAGATTAAGGATTGGCAGAGAAGAAAAATGAGAAAGAAGAGAAATAACTTGGGCATACAGATCTTAATAATAATAAAAAAGAATTCTCTCTTAGCCCGAATTCGTATGAGAAAACATGGTTTGTGACATGGGTTGAGAGAAATTTGCAGTAGGTGTTTTGAATGGCGATTGGGCAGTGCTCGAATTGAGGCTAAGAATGGAGAATTTTGAGAGACTAGGCTGGCGGGCATGGGAGATCCATTCACTTCTGGATAGATCCATGACTCAGTGACTTACCCTATTAGATGTTCTTCTTTCTTCACTCCCCAAAGTGGATCCTTTCTAATTAAACGACTGTGATTTGGTCGTTCGACAAGGGAATTGACAAAGAATGAATTGGGTATACAGATGTTAAAAAATTATTTCGCTTTGTTCTTTCAATATATATATATATATATTACCCCGTAATCAGCATCTAAGTACCCCTTAACTATTAATATTTTAAAGTGAAAACTCTTAACATTAGTAAGATCATTTTGATCATTTTAAATATTTCCGTCTAACTAACAGAATGATCTTCGTGACCTTATTTACTTGATTTGAAGTACATGATTAAATTGAGAAAAACAAGTAAGTTAAATGAAAAACGTAAAAGTAAGGTGATCAAATTGTTATTTCAATTTTTTTCGGATCTTCAACATGAAGATCAAATTTTTTAAATGCAAAAGTTATTTAAATGTTATTGTCATGTTTGACCTTTTAGGGTGCTGTATTACGCAAAATTGGAAAGAAAAAAGTTATTGTCATGTTTGACATTTTTTTCTCGAGTCAAACTGACAGATTTTCAAATAAAATTTGTGTGTGTGTGTATATATATATATATTGCTTTTTCAAATTCTTAAAACATATAATTTGTTGTACTTTTTAGATCCTAAGAATCATGAGTTTTAAGATTTTGAAAAAAATAAGAAAAATATACACCCAATTTTCATTTGAAAAAAATCAGACAATAGTATCAGCGTGATAAGCTGATGATGAGCTCCAAACTTTTAATTCCAACTTGTGGGAGTTTTGAAGTTTTTAATAGATAAAAGAATCAAAATAATTTTTCAGTGATCGTTATTCAGTATTATCATTAAATTTAATCCATTAATTGCATTCCTTTTTATTTTCCTAATCTTTTTAATTTAGAAAATTTCATAATTATCTCAATATAACACATAACAATGTTAGTGGTTTTTATTATGAAAAAAAAAAACCAAAAAGTCCTACAAAGTTAATCTTATATCCAAAAATTCCAAAAAATAATTCTTCTATCGAAAAGTCTCAAAGTTAGACTTTTAATTTTTTAATACCAAATAGTCCAAAATTTAACGTTTATACTAACTTCGTTTGAATAAAAGCTTTGAATGTTATATTTCTTTTCAATGAAGGTAATGGTGATAAAATTGTATTTTATATAATAATAATAACAACAACAACAACAACAACAACCATAATAATAGCAGTATATAGCATCATATTATTAATATTATTTTGACAATCACTACTACTACAATTGCTACTAAATTTCATAAAAGTATAAAAAAGTAAAGTTTTTGTAATTTTTAAATGAAAATATTTAAATTAGATTTTATGAATAGAATAAGTTTTTTTTTGTTATTTACGACATGATTTTTTAAAAGAGACTTTTGCTCTTATTTTTCAATAATAATAATATTGACATAAATCACTCCTGTATTTCCTAAATTATTGTCTTACAAATTACGAAATTTATAAATTTTAAAAATAAATGTTAAATTTTTAATTCAAAAAATATCAAATTCGATTCAAATAAACCAACCAGGACAATAATTTAGGAACAAATGGAGTTTAAAATAATAATAATAATCATAATAATTACACTATATTATTATTATTATTATTATTACCATTTACGATTATTATTATTAGGATTAAATAATTATTTGGTTCCTGAACTATCCCAATACTATGCATTTGGTCCATGTACTTTTTTGAAATGTGTTTGGTCCCTCAATTCGAATTTTTTGGTCAATTCCCCATTCCTATCGTTACTATTACTAAAAAAATTAACATTGGCTAACTTTTCAAAATGTCCAAACTATAGGGAGTTAACGTGTCAATTGAAAAATTAAACACTCAAAAATCAAGAATGACACTGTCAAATTGAAAATCTGAAGCAGCATGGCTGTCTTTTCAAAATGTCCATCGCTCTTTCTTCCCCAGATCCGACGGCCTCCTTTCCTTTACAGCCCCGAAACCCAGCCAACTTCAATCTAGAAAATCAACTTCCCCCAGTGCTATCTCCGACCAGTCAACCTCAGACTCTCTCTTTCTTCCAGCCATGTCTCTCAAGCTCGTCTAGCTCTTTCATCCAGCCGACAAATGCCATCTTTCATTGTCGATCTGGCCACCTCCCTCTACTTTGGTGAGTTTGTGAAGAAAACGCTGATAGAGGTTTGCTCTTCAATCCTCTATTGTCGTGTCGGTCGTCTTCACCACCGGTCGCTTTCTCCGATTTCTCTTCCTGCCATTGGAACTCCAGTTTAGATCCGCCCGTTCCTGCTTCATCTCCAGCCGTCTCATCTTCCCTGAGCTCTTTCACCATCTCCATCTCCATAGATGTCGTCGCTTTCTCAATCGCGACTATCTACAGATCCGATCGACCACGCCATCTCACAGCAGTAGCGAACACTAAACCCAATTTCATCTTCCATGGCTGGCGACATGTTAGCCTCAAAGGTTCAGCTCGCTCAACGGCTCAAGTCTCTCACGATTCACGAACCATGGATAATTTTTTTTTCTCTCTCTATCTTTTCTTCAGTTTGTGACTTTGTGTCGAAGCATTTCTGAAAACATGTCCTCCAAAGTCCGAACGAAAGAGACGAGGGATCCCACTTTTTTCCAAAAGTTATTAAATAATGACTTATTTACTTGAAAGAAGATATATTGGCCCAAGAACTTTCACCTCCATCTTCTATCACGAGACCCCGAGAAGAATCTCTACCTAGAGCAATCCTTTGAGAAAAGAGAAGTAAACTAATCATTTTTAATTCTAATTCCAAGGTTGAAGATGACTTCATTTTCAATTGACACATTAACTTCCTATTGTTTGGACATTTTGAAAAGTTAGCCAATGTTAAATTTTTTAGTAACGGTAACGGTAGGAAGGGGGAATTGACCAAAAAAATCAAATTGAGGGACCAAACACATTTAAAAAAAAGTACAGAGACCAAACGCATAATATTGAGATAGTTCAGGGACCAAATATATAGTTATTTAATACTTATTATTATATACAATACAATCTTATCATCATTACCATATTGAAAAGAAAATAATATTTTCATCCAAAATGAAAACTTTTATTCTAATGACGTTAGTAAAAGCGTTAACTTTTAGACTGTTTTGTATTAAAAGTCTAACTTTTGGGCTTTTTAGACAGAAGAATTTTTTTTGGGACTTCTTGGACATGAGAATTTTTTAGTAGGAATTTATGGTGTTTTCCCTTTTTATTACATAAATAATATCATTAAAATTTTGATCCCTCTAATTTTCTTAATAGCTACTATAATGATCTCATATGTAATATGGAAAAAACTAATTATCTTTGAAATATAATATCTTCTTTTAGTTTGAATAATTATATTTATTATTCAATTTATTTAGATTTGTTCCTCATCACACTTTGTTATTAATTAATTTAAAACCATTAATGACATCCCTTCTTAATTCTCCTTATCTTCGTAATTTAAAATAATTTCCAAAATTAGCTTAGGTTAATTTTATCGGTCTTATCACTCCTACTTAATTAGTGTATTTCCATTTTGATTCTTCTAATCTTCTGAAATTAATATAAATATCATAAGTTTTACATATTAAAATGTAACAACTGATTGTCTTTAATAGTTCATAAGTAATTTAATATATTTGATTTATTCTGAATAATGAAACTTATCTCTTTCGCAACAAAAAGATTGATTTATGTAGTTTATAAAAGCTCACTTTATATGTAAAACTAACAAAAAGAGTTGGTATAAATATAATAATGATTTTTTTTACTCCTGTTTTTTTTTTTTTTTGAAGTGTCTTGTTTGATGTGACAAATAGATTAAACATAATAATTGAATCTACCGTAAAGGGCGACATTATATAAATCCCCAAATTGTATAAGTTAATCCCCTTCTTAATACCCCCACCTCATTTTAAAATAACCAAAAACACTAATATACCCCCACATTGTTTTCCTATTTTTCCTTATCTATTTTGAAACCAAAATTATTACACAAATACCCCCTCCCCTCTCCACCCCTACCTAGAATCCAGGAAACCCGGCACCCCTCTCTCCTTGTGCAAACCGAAGATCATTCCCCTCTCTCCTTCTCTTCTTCGACATCAGCTCACCGAAAATAAAATAAAAAAGCTTGAGTAGGAGGTAGAGACAGAGAAGAGAAGCAAACCCACATAATCATCTTCATCTTCTTTGGCGAAAATGGAAAACATAGTGTTTGGTGTTTTGTTACAATGTAATTTGTATGTGAAGTGTTAAAGGTTGAGTTAGGAATTAGGATATAAATTTTGTTGATTGTGAGTAGTTTTAAGGCCAAAACATTGAAAAAAACGATGTAAATTTTGTTGGACTTTCGGCCTTGATCTATAGAACAATCGTAAGATGTTCGGCCATCCATCGGTGTTGGCCAAACATCTTGCATTTGTTCCATCTATTCCGGCTCAACATCTTGCATTGTTCTATTGGTTCTGATCGAACATATATATTCCATTTGTTTCATCGATTCTGGTTGAACAATAGCATTGACAATAAATTGGAACATTGCTCAAATGTTCTGTTGGAGCCAACCAAAAATTTGAGTAATGTTCGGTTGACAGAGACTGAACAGTATTCAAATGTTCGGTTGACTTTGACCAAACATTTGAGCAGTGTTCCTTTGATGGTGGCCGAACATTTCATAACGAAGATTTCATTTTCTTGAGAAAAAAAAAACGACGATTTATATAATTTTAAGCATAAAATGTTTATAAATGCTTGTTTTTGATCCATGTTTGATTTTTTCACACCAAGATTAAAGGTTGTTGAAGGTTTTAGGGAAGAAAACTTTTGATAGTTGCTCACAAATGCATGCAAATGAGTAGGGAAGAAGGGAGTACATTTGTTGGGGGGGGGGTGGGGAATTTAGTCTGAGGATTTGGGTTGTATGAAAAAGTAAGGGGGGTCTACTTAGAAACATAAAGTGTCGTATTGTCCTTTTTGCTTGAGGGTATTTTCATCATTAAAAAAAATAAAAATAGGGTAAATTATTGATGAAACTCCACTACTATGAGTCAAGTTTGAATTTCCCCTGGTCCCTCAACTACTAACTGAAGCAATTTGCCCCCATAAACTATAACATTTTCTTTAATCGCACCTTATTTAGACATCGTTTGAGTTGACAGAAAATGTCCACATAAGATTCATGTGTTCTATTTAATTAAATATTATTGAATGTAGTGGATAATAGAGATGTAAATGATTCGGTTTGGTTCAACTTGATACAAAATATGAGCTGAACCACATGTGATCAGTTTATAAAAATCAAATCGAGCTAAACAATCTAAAGTTTTGAACCAAACTGAACCAAACTACGATAATTCGATTAGGTTCAGTTAGATCTCGTGGTTTGGTTTCGCGATTTGACTTGTGGTCCAGCTCTAAGCTTTAACTTTAAAGTAACCAAAAATATTTTAATAAAAAAAACTAACTAACAAAATCCAATATAAACAAATATAATATAAAAACGTAACATTTTGATATTTTTATATTGTCTCAATATATTTTAAACATTTTTAAGAATAAATGGCTCCACACATAAAATACACGATGGCTAGGACTTGAGGGATGGCGTGAAGAAGTTGACACGCCTATTGACGAGAATATCTAGTACTCGTTGGAAATCGTCCAAATTTAAAACGATACGAGAAATTGAAATACTAAAGGTATGAAAATCTTTAAACGATTAGTAAAATAGATGATAAGATTTCTCATTGATAATAAACAATAAGATCTAATCATAGTTTGGTGAATTGACGCAAAATGGTTTGATTTGATTCGACTTGGAACATCAAACAATGAACCGAACCGAACCGCTTGGTTTTTCAAAAAAACTTAATTAAATCGAGCTGAACTATATAATCCACAAAACTGAACAAAATCAATTGGTTCGACTCGGTTTGGTTCGACTTTACGACTTGGCGACTCGGATTGACGAAAAACTGGAGTAGAGATAGCTTCTTCCTATCTTATTATACTATCCCATCTGTCATTAATATCTATGGAAAGAAATTTATTTTCATTCTTTAAAAAATAATTATAAAACATTGGATAGATGTAAAGGAGTCCACATGTTAGATTATATTTCACTTACGAAAACAATTTAATGCATTATTTCGTTGTGACCAAATATAATCATAAAATGGATTAGCGAAGATAAGCCTTAAAGAATTAATACAAGTAATTAAATAAGTAAAAATGGTTAACTAAAGTTTAATTTAAATTATTAATTAATGATTTTTATAACTTTATAGATTGATGATTTTTTCAATAAATTAATTTCATGAAACTTTTTACTATTATAAATACTCTACTTCTACTCATCAAAATCTCACATCTTCCCTCAAAAGATAGAAAGAAAGAAAGAAATCTCACCCTCTAAACTCATTCCCCACACATTTCTCCTTCTAAATTATCCTCACTCCACTTAGCCATGGTAAGGTCAAAAGTGAAGCTTGAGTACATAAAAGATGATTCGGCTAGAAAATCAGCACTCAAAAAGAGAAGAAAAGGGTTGCTGAAGAAAGCTAGCGAGCTTAGTACCCTATGTGGTGTACAAGCCTGTGCCATTGTCTATGGTGAAAATTCCCAAGAGCCTGAGGTCTGGCCATCACCCGATGAAGCCCACGAGGTGCTAGCCAGGTTCAGAGCCATGCCGCAGTATCAACAAAGCCGTAATATGCAGACTCTACAGACCTCCACAAATGAAATAATCAAGAAGTTGGAACATGATTTGGAGAAAAAAAGATTGGAAAATCGACACAAGGATCTCACTCATCTTACTTATGCACGGTTGAGAGGTGAAGCAACAAGTAACCTCAGTGCCGATGACTTGCATGGCATAGCATGGACAGCTAAACAAAAGATGAATGAGATTGACGAGTTGATTGACAAACTAAAGACGGAAAGTATTCGTCCTAATGAAGAAGGAACAACGTCTCCTACAAGGGATGTATATCCTCCTCAGGAAGGTCCAGAAATAGCACACAGAGGGACGGATAATCTACCTGATGACGATGACGAAGTGGAAATGATAAGTGGGATGTGGGGAGAAACGTTTCCTCACGGCGTAGAACTAATCAGAACAGTAAAGGGAAACAATCCTCCCTTTGGTGGGTGAATGGATCAAAGGAGGCAAAGGAATGGCATTGTTCTAGAGTAGAGCCTAGCTAAGGTTCTTGAAAAATTTCGATTTCATTTTCGTTCGAGTTTTTTTTTTTTTTCAATTTCTCAATATTTGATCTTCAATTGTACTTAGGTTGTTTCTTGTTAGATCTTCAACCTTTAGTTATTGTCGTTGTTTTTACATTATGAATCTTAATAAATCATATCATATTTTTAGTTTTTATATCCTCGTTTAGTTATTATCCTTTTTTTGTGTGGTCATTTTATGTACTTAATTTTCACTTATTTCATAATGTTCATACTTTTTCATATCGCTCGTGTCCTTGAACTAGCTCATACGCTTACAATTAGTCCTTCAGTTCACTTTCATCTATTTTTCCATCCAAAAATATAACATTTGACAAACTTACCCATATTAATTGATGAAGATCAAGCTGCAGTTAGTTCTAGGTTACATACAAACACACTGCAAATCAAAAGTCATTGAAGAGTACATGAACATGAACATTACTCGATGGAATGATCGATATATGCTACCTGTAATTGAGAATCCTGCGTCACGAGCAGCCTTTGCAAACGGATTAAGAAAAGCTTTGTGTCCTGTGATTTAAACAAAGCAAATTTGGCAATCGTGCAAGTTAAATCCTCTGCCTTCATACAATTCTTTTCCTCTTCCATTATCAATTTCCTAATCTCCGTTTATCAAAGAGACCATTGTTAAATTTATATCTCAAATCCTTTTGGGATTATGATTGATAAATTGCTAAAGGATTAGGAGTATGTTAATCCTGATTAGTGAAGGATAATGTTTGTGAACATGACCTATATAAGAGCATGTATGTGCCGCATAGATATACGTGCCAAAGACGAGTTTGTGATACAAAGTGGAGACGAACGACAACCATACATTGGTGTCGAGGGTCTCGAGATCTTGACCTTGTTAGACAAAATAATGCGTGACTATTTTGGGCTGTGAGAGGTGTGGTACTCTGTGGGATCGTATCAATCCTTATAACCCTTGTCCTAGTTAGGGTGAGCACATTAAAAACTCTCAATTGTAATTCATCATCGTTTATAGTGAATTGTTGCTTGTCTTGGAATGGATTAAACCACACAAAATTCTTTGCTCTCTTTTACTTTATTCCGTTATATTTTCTATTATCTTGTCAGTTGTCATTATTCATCAAAATACTTGGTGTTATTATTTTCGACCGATTCGCTTCCGCATTGAAAATAGAAACTTGGAATTCTTAATCCAAGAATCTCCTCGTTTTTATTAGAGCTGTCAAATGGACTGGCTACGCTTAACGACAGCTCAGCCCGAAACAGTGATGGGCCTCATAGAATTCAAGCCCGACCCATGCGAGCTTCGGGTTTATGGGCCAAAAAAATAACAGTTTTTTTAATTAACAATAACTCACAAATTAGCTAATAAAAGTTATATAACACATCAAAACACACATACTTATTAGTCTAACTTACACGATTACAAAACAAAAGTGCAATCAAAACAAACATAAACAAATGTAGTAAGTTCAACAATAAAACAAAACATAAACTAGAAGAACTATAGTGTTACAAACCAAAGAAAAAAAATACATGTGCTACTTGAAGGGTTTTTTTTTTTTCAAAAAAGTTATAACCAAATTAAAGTTCATCATACTGTTCCAAATTTTCTAATATGTGTTTTCTGAGGATAGACAAAGTTTTTCGGGTTTTAGTTTGCAAAATCATATTAACTAACAAATGTTCATTTTTTGATTCACCTGACATAATCTAGTATTTAAATTTTATTTCTTATCAATTTTATACTATATTAAGGTTTTTTATTAGCTAATATCAGATAGAGATACCCAATTGAATAGATTGGTTTCGATAAAATTACTAACCACAACCATACTAAACAAGATTGAAACTTGGAAGATCAACTCTAGTTCCTCTTTTTAAGTGTCACTTCCATCAATTTAGAATATGAGTTTCAACCAAAAAGAGAACAATGATTTGGAAATAGATCATACTGTGTCATAAATTCATCCAACCAAAAGAAAAAAAAATAGTCTAAATGAATGTCTGATAGTTTTAATTTGCTTTTTAGGTTTTATGTTTTAGTTTTTAATTTTTAAATTAAGTTTAACTTTGTCAATTGTATGCTCGGGCTGAGCTTTTCAGGCTTTTCAAGTTTGGGCCAAACACGGCCTACGGGCCTATCAGACCGGGCCAAAGAGGGTTGATTTTTTTCGGACCTTCTATTTTGAGGCCTAGACTCTTGAAAAGTCTAGTGGACTGAACCGGCCTCAATGTTGATGGCTCTAGTTTTTATAACAACCATCTTTTCCCGCCAAAACAATATCTCATGGTTCAACTCCTAAGTACTGTAAGCTCCATACTTGATTCCAGTGTTGATCCTCTTTGATAATTGACACCCTTTCCAAGATTATACAAACATGTATTGCTGCACAAGTAGGTTTCTCGTAAGATGGTCGTACGGATCTTAATTCGTAAGACGGGGCTATCCATGTTAAATGGGTCAAATAGTCAGAAATTGTAGCGTCTCACCCTCAACTTTTGAAAATTACAACGCCACCCCTTAGATTTTATAAATGAAAACCGTGTCACTTTTTGGCTTTAAACGTGTCACTTTTTTTTTTTAAATGTGTCACTTTTGTCTTTAAATGTGTCACTTTTAGTCCCATAATGTGTAATTCATTATGTATGAAAATATGTCACTTTTACCTTTAAATGTATCACTTTTACCATTAAATGTATCACTTTTGCTTTTAAATGTGTGTTTTAGTCCCTAAATGTGTAAGTCATTATGAATGAAAGTGTTACGTTTGCCTTTAAATGTTTCCCTTTTAATCCCTCAATGTTTAAGTCATTATGTATGAAAATATGTCACTTTTGCCTTTGAATGTGACACTTTTATCTTTAAATGTGTCACGTTTAGTCTCTCAATGTGTAAATCATTATGTATAAAATCGTGTCATTTTTTGGCCTTAAATGTGTCACTTTTGCCCTTAAATGTGTCACTTTTTACCTTTAAATGTGTCACTTTCAGACGCTTCATGTGTAAGTCATCCAAATTCATCAAGTCCTGTTAAGTATTGCAAGATAGATTGAGCCAACAGAGATTAACAGAGGTTGACACATGACCAAATTGCAAAGTCTAGGTCCACAGGGACCGTGACTCATGTTCCTAAAAACGATAGGGGCACTAGAGCAAATAAGGAAACTTTTTAATTTCATTAATGTGGTGGCACGCTGTGAGCGTGCCATGTGTCCTTCTTGTCTTAAGGCTTCCGCCTTTCTTTATCGTCGTAACCTACATGTTTTTCATTTTATCGGGATACCGCGATTAGAATTGCTCCATTTACCAACTTCTAACATATTTTCCTCTCTCATTTGACCCGTTTTTGATGGGTAACTCGTTTATGCAAATGATGAGTTGCTCATGTCCAAACCAAACACAACTCTCTTTTCTTCTTATTTGGGACTTCGTCTTACTGATTAAGACAATCTTACACAAATTTTTTACCTTGCTGCACGTTCATGTTATTTATAAAATGTTCCATAATGGTTATAAGGCATGGAGTCGAAGAACCTTCATAATCATTATTATGGTAAGCTTTCTTCAAGACAAGTTTTGGAATGGTAGCTTCTTCTATTAAATATTGGTTACTAGGCGATGCCCGCACTTGGCTTAATTGGTTTGGAAGCTTTCCTCATTATGCTAGGAAAGTCTAGATCTATATCGTTCAATTTTAACACAATTTCCTTAGCTGCTAGGAAAGGGTTAAATCTACATAGACATAACTATAAATTCTATAGACTATCCTCTTTTCAACTACTCCTTCCCTTCCGACTTTATAGTCCTTTTTTCTTATTAATTTCAGAAAACACAATCTCTAGTCACTACTTTGGATTGAATATCTGAGTCACCCATAATTCCTTGTATGGGTAAAAATGACTTTACGGCCCGACGAAACAGCCCAGAACAAGGGGACTCTTGGTTTGAAGCTTACATGCACTATGGGTGGACCATGCCTATTAGTTTGAAGCTGACATGCACTATAGGTGGACCTTGCCTATTTGTCCGCTATTAGCGGCCCAAGAGCCAGTATATAATTTGTTCTTTCAGTATTAACAAGACGCGACACATTCATAGGTCACTTCAAGCAGACCACATCACAGCCAAGCCCAATTGTTTATTATTGTGAACTAATCTATATCACTTACTTTTTGTCCACCTCGTAAGGAGATATTCACCTTCTAGAAGGACCCCGTGGCGTAACAGACTCTATTCCATAGAACACCCATATAAAGGCCATGACCCCTACACAGAAAGGTACACAATCTCTTTTACCCCCTACGTTGTCAAACTCAATTCTCTTATTCATTTTCCTATTGATCTGGTATTGACTCTTACACCAAAGGGGATTTGCAGGGCCACCCCTTGCTCAGGTAACATTTGCTACTCTTTTTCAGGTACCGATCCAGGGTGGTTGATCAGATTCTAGATATTGTAGAAACTGATAAAAGTTTAGGAATAATGGCATAACCTTTCCATTGATTTAATCACCTATTTATAGGGAGATTTACAATTAGGGTTACACTTGGAGTAGGGAACAAGAAACCTATACAAGAAAGGAAACATAATAAGGAAAGAACTCTACAAGGTAATTACCACTAATTACTAATTACAAATCAACAAGAATAAGGAAAAGATATTATTCTCTAACATGCCCCCGCAAGATGGACGTCCGAGAGGAGAGACCAATCTTGTGTAGTAATAGATGAAACCGTTGGCGAGCAAGAGGCTTGGTCAAGGCATCAGCCAGTTGATCGGCCGAGGAGACATGACAAATGCGCAGAAGCCCATCCTGAACCTGTTGCCGAATAAAATGAAAGTCCAGGGCCACATGCTTCACGCGAGTATGAAAAACCGGGTTGGAGCAGAGACTCGTGGCGCCCACATTGTCACAGTAGATGATAGGTTGGGTCGAGGAGGTGAGACCGAGTTCGCCAAGAAGAGAGACAATCCACCTGACCTCAGCCGCAGTGGCAGCCACTGCCCGGTATTCAGCTTCAGTCGAGGAGCGAGCTACAGTCCGCTGTTTCTTGGAGCTCCAAGAGATCGGGTTGCTTCCAAGATAAACAATGTAGGCACTCGTGGATGTGTAGTCATCCTTGTTGCCAGCCCAGTCGGCATCAGTAAATGCATGGAGAGCAGGAGGATACTGGCGATGAAGAAGGATGCCTGTATTGATAGAGCCACCGAGATACCAAAGAACTCACTTGACCGCAATCCAGTGCTCAGTGGTCGGCCTGTGCATGAACTGAGAGAGTTTGTTGACAGCGAAGGCAACATCAGGCCGAGTGAGAGACAGATATTGAAGACTCCCGACCATTGCTCGAAATTCTGTTGGATCTGAGAGAGCAGTGCCCGTGTGAAGAGTCAAGGTAGGCGAGGTAGCAAGGGGCGTAGCTACTGGGTGAGCATCGGTCATGCCACTGCGAGCAAAGAGATCAGCTATGTACCCACGTTGGGAAAGTAGAAGACCACTTGGGCGCTTAACAACTTCAACCCTAAGAAAGTAGTGAAGATCACCAAGCTCCTTGAGAGAGAAACGATTGGCAAGCAGAGAGATGAAAGTCTGAACTGTAGCAGGCTGGTTCCCAGTGACAATGATGTCATCCACATACACAAGGAGATAGATGATAGTGCTTGCATCGAAGGGCGAATAATAATGAAGTGTCACCACCGAGTTCTTTGAATCGGAGTCTAGAAGAAACTGACGAAGCTCATTATACCATGCTCGGGGAGCCTGCTTGAGACCATAGATAGCCTTGTAAAGCCGACACACATGATGAGGTTTGTCCTTGTCCGTGAACCCAGGTGGTTGAGCCATGAAAACCTCCTCAGACAGATTGCCTTGAAGAAATGCATTGTTCACATCCAATTGGCGAATATCCCATCCTTGACAAACAACCAGTGAGAGAACAAGACGAACAGTGGTCGGTTTAACTACCGAGCTGGAGGTCTCATGTTAGTCAACCCCTGGTCGCTGGTGAAATCCCTTGGCCACAAGGCGAGCTTTGTAGCGATCAATGGTGCCATCAGCATGGCGTTTGATGCGGTAGATCCATTTACAGCCAACAATATTGCGAGCATCTGCCGAAGGGACAAGTTCCCAAGTACCATTGCGAGCTAGCGCATCAAACTCCTCAGACATGGCCTGACGCCACTTCTCATCTTTCGATCTGAGTGACACATGTTGGTTCACCGTCCACGCCGCTTGAGCCGAAGACTCGGTTCTTGATGGATGTTTGAAGATGTTGTTCTTGGAGTGAGTAACTATGGTTGAAGGACCGAGGCGTGACGGCACATGGGCACAGGATCAGCCAGACACGTCGCAGTGACAGACCAGTTCGGCGGGCACGAGGCAGTGTCAGCGGGCACGGTGCAAGTGGGGAAAGGGCCATCCTCGGGTAAAGGACTGGATGCTGAGGAGGGTTGAGCAGCCTGGGTTAAGGGCGAGCTGAGATCAACCACATTCTGATTAGTGCGAGGAGAAACTGGCGGGGAGGCACTGGAGCGAGCAGCCGACGGTGTGTATGAGTGACCGAGCAGTTCATGAGGGGGTAGCCAAGAGACACTATCATAGGTATCTGCGCGAGCAGGGCTGGTGGCCGGGGTGGACATGGGAAAGGTAGACTCGACAAAGCGAACATGACGCGATATGTACAGCTTGGTGGTGCTCGGATCATAGCAGAGATAGACACTCTAAGTGAGCGAGTAACCAAGGAAGACACACGGAGTGGAGCGAGCAGCGAGTTTGTGGGTGGAGTAAGGACGGAGCCAAGGGTAGCAGAGACAACCAAAAGCACGAAGCTTGGCGTAGTTGGGCAGAGAGCCAAAAAGTTTATGGTAGGGAGACTAGTGAGCAAGGGTGGGTGTAGGTAGCCGATTTATGAGATAGGTCGCGGTTTGGAAAGCAAACGACCAGAAAGGCAGCGGAAGAGAAGCACGAGAGAGAAGGGAGAGACCAGTCTCGACAATGTGGCGATGGCGACGTTCCGATAACCCATTGTGTTCCGGGGTGTGAGGGGGCGAGGTAAGGTGTGAGATGCCATGGGCGGACAAATAGGCAGCCAAGCCAGAATCTCGAGCAAGCCCCATATACTCGCCTCCATTGTCCGAGTAAAGGGTGACAATGGTGGTTTTAAAATAATTCTCCATTAGGGCTTTAAACTTGGGAAAGATGGAGGCGACCTCAGATTTGAGTCTGAGCGGGTAAAGCCAAATGTAATGGGTATAGTGATCAACAAAGATCACATAGTATTTGAACCCATCAATAGAGGGAAGGGGGGAGGTCCAGACATCAATATAAATAGTTTGAAGAGGGAGAGTAGTCACAATAGTATTTTGATGAAAAGGAATTTTATGACTTTTATTAGAAAGGCAATCATTACAATGAATAGGAGTGCGAGCAGTGTCTAATGCTAAACCTAGGCTAGATAGTATCTGACTTTGGATGGGGCCAGACGGATGGCCAAGACGATGATGCCAGCCCTGATGAGAGATTTTGGAGCTGACACAAGCAGAGGGGTGGGGCGGGGTGGCTATGGTCGGCCATTCATACACACCGTCCTTAGACTGTCCAGTCAACAGTATTCTCCCTGTTAGTAGATCCTTCACATGAAAAGAAGTTGGTAAGAACTCAATAGAGGTGTTATTAGAGATGCAAAATTGAGATATGGATATAAGATTCTTTTTCATGTCAGGAACAAATAGAACATTATGAAGGGAAAAGGTGTGTGAGGGTGTATGAAGGGAGGAAAAACCAGTTTTGGAGATAGTTAACCCAGTACCATCACCAATGACCATGTCATACATGCCCGTGTAGTTGGAATGTAGCGAGAGATTGCCAAGGTCGCTAGTGACATGATGGGAGGCACCACTATCGAGTAGCCAGCTCGGTGTCCCCGTGTCTGTCGTGGTTGCAAGATGAGCCCGTGGTTGCCACTTGGAGCCACTTGCCGAGTTGGGAGTAGCGGCGAGATGTGGTGGCGATCGGTTGAAAGGGGCAAAGTAGCCGAGTGGCCTCAGAGGCGGCATGCTTGACACTTACCCAAATACGGTGGCCAAGGAGCGGAATCCGAGGGTTGGGAAGGTGGTCGAGGTTGCAAGGGCTGGTGATCTGAGCTGCGAGGGGATTGCTTGTCGAGCTATTACTCCTTAGTTGGCAAGTAGTGCGAGAAGGGGTGAGACTACTTCAAAAGTAGCTCGCGATTGATGAGTTTTTCATGAAGCTCATCAAACGATATGGGAGTATCCCGTCCTTCAACCACATCCACGATGTGGCGGTAGTCATCATCCAAACCACCGAGGATGGTCTCAATGAGATCCTCGTGGTCAAAAGGTTTGCCTAGAGCAGCGAGTTCATCAGCCCGACTTTTGACAGACTGCATGTAGTCGGTGATCGACTGAGTTTCCTTAGTTGCTCGCTTGAGGTAATCTTTGATCTGTTTAATGTGACCGCGAGTTTGGCGAGCATAGGTATGAGCCAAGATGTCCTGTGCTTCACGAGCGGGCGGCTGTTGGATCGAGAACCGGGGAGCAGACAGGAAGCCAACAAGAGCCCCAAAAAGGAGTTTGTCTTGGCAAATCCAAGGCTAGTAGTGAGGGTTTGGGGTGGGGACGTCCTTGGATGTTTGGGAATCCTTGGTGAGGACAGTGGGAGGTGGGCATGGGTGTGACCCGTCTACAAACTTGTAGAGGTCATAGCCAATGAGGGTGGCCTCAACTTGGAGTTTCCAAGCTATGTAATTGGTAGAGGAGAGTTTGGTGATGTTGTGGTGGGAGATATTGATGAGGTCGAAGGTTTGAGTGGGATCAAGAGGATTTTTGACGGTGAGAGAGTGATTTCCGTTAGCCATTGTAGAGGGTGGTTAGGGCGGCGGCTAGAGGAAGAGGAAGAAGTTTTAGGAGCAGAGCTCTGATACCATGTAGAAACTGATAAAAGTTTAGGAATAATGACATAGCCTTTCCATTGATTTAATCACCTATTTATAGGGAGATTTACAATTAGGGTTACACTTGGAGTAAGGAACAAGAAACATATACAAGAAAGGAAACATAATAAGGAAAGAACTCTACAAGGTAATTACCACTAATTACTAATTACAAATCAACAAGAATAAGGAAAAGATATTATTCTCTAACACATATATCCTTGGCAAAGAAAATGGCATCATCAAGTGGTTCAATTGTCGGGAATCGACCTGAAAACCAGCTACGCAACAACCAACGTGATCAAATCTGAAATGTGATTTATGCCAATGACCGGAGAGGAAGTGACAACCGGTACTGGCCCTAAGCCCATGGTGCTCGGCTATTCCAAAACAAGCAGCGAGCAGCCAAGGGGGCTAAAAGATGGAGGACCAGACACTCATGGCCAGGATGCTGAGAAATAGGAAGGGAAAACATTTGACCACCAAAAAAGTGACCAAAGGAAAGGGAGCGGCCACTAGTAAGAAGAAGGTGATATTTGCTGCTAGTGACTTAGAAATAGGCTAGAAAGGGGGGGGGGGTAGAATAGCCTATTTAAAGTTTAAAAACTTTCTTTGAAAATATGGCAGATTTAAAATAAATCTACTATTTTAAGTAGCGGAAACATACTTAGGGTTATGATAGGCTATTCAACACATATCAAATGGTGTTAAGTAGCTGAAAAATGCTTAGAATTATGCTAGGCTATTCAACATGTATCAAATGGTGATATATGCTCATTCTATTACCTGATGATGAGGAACAAGATAAAAAAATAGTGAAATAATAAAGTAGAGTAAGAAGAACAAGTTAACACGAGTATTTGAAGTGGTTCACACTTATAAAAGTGATACGTCCACTTACAAGATGGTCAATCTTGAATTTTGAAATATGCACTATTTTATCCACTAAAGTGATAAGAATTATATGATCACTAATGAATCGTGTACAAAATACTTTTAACTAAGAGTTTGGTGAGTCGAATTATCTGTATAACAGAGTTAATCATACTTATGATATACTGTCAGATTGTATTTAATACAAAGAGAGAGCAAATAGAATAAAATTGTTGAATAAATTTAGGCATCCTTGATTTCTTGGGATCATAATTGACAGAAATACAATCCCTGATTTCATGGGATCATATTTCTATTGATAGCAGATTTTATGCTTTCATTCCATAGTTAGAAGATTACCTTTTTCTAGTTAGCTAATCCCTTAAAATTAGGAGTGTACCTAGACATGCCAATTTTAGTTTTTAGTTGTATATAAACTTGTTTATGATCAATGAAATATATATTGAATTTTCCCTAAAACTACATGGTATCAGAGCTTTAGGTTTTGCTTCATCCAAATATTTTCTTACACTTATTGGGATACTTTCTTAATCTTACCCTTACCCTTATTGTTACAATGTCTTCTTCAATTTATACTACTAGTGTACCTGTTCATGATCAATCCTCAAACCCTTCTCAGAATAATGTAGAGGTAGGAAGCCATACTTCTCTCCAAATTACTGTTGTTCATCTGAATGGAAGAAGCTTTGCAGAATGGCCCCAATCCGTGAAACTAGCCATAGATGGAAGAGGAAAACTAGGTTTCTTGACAGGTGCAAAGGTGCAACTAGGAGAGAAAGATCCAACCCTTCAACGTTGGAATTCTGAGAACTCAATGATCACAGCATGGCTACTCAATTTAATGGAGGAGTCTATTTGCCAACCATGTTCATGAAGGCCAAGGAAATGTGGGAAGCTGTTAGGGAAACTTATTCAAACCTTGAGAATTCATCTCAAGTTTTTGAATTGAAGAAGAAATTATGGCTGACCAAATAAGGAGATCAAGATGTGACATCCTACTACAATGAAAGCTGGTCTTGTGGCAGGAATTGGACGTGTGCCACGATGATTAGTGGGAGAATCCTTATGATCTGGATAGGTTTAGGAAGCGTGAGGAAAATGATCGTGTTTTCATGTTCTTGGCAGGTGTTCATCACAACTTTGATCACACTAAAGGTAGCCTTCTGGACATAACTCCTTTGCCTTCCATCTGTGAGGTATTTTCTGCAATTAGGTAAGAAGAAGGCAAACAACGTGTAATGTACAATTTCAGTCCTAGCCCTGGTATTGTAGAGACTGAAAAATCGGCCTTTGTGACTCGAGCCTCTGAGGGTGATGTCAGAACAAAGTTCTTTTATGAGCATTGCAATAAGCCATGGCACACAAAGGAAACTAACTAGAAGATTCATGGCAAACCAACAAATTGGAGGAAGAAATCAGAAGGAAGGCTGAGCTTTTTCCACAGTTGCAGCAAGTATCTAATCCGACATTGTCTCCATCCATGAAGGACCAAATTGAGCAGTTGTATAATTTTTTTAAATCTAAACAAAATTCCACCAATCCTCCCAATAACCCTTCCTGTTCTTTTACCCAGTAAGGTATTTCTTATCCTGTAGCCTATTCTACTAAAGCTTTGAGTGGTCCTTGGTTAATAGATTTGGGGTTACTGATTACATGTCGAGTAATTCCCATTTTTTCACTTCATATTATCCTGCAGCTGGAAATAGGAAAATAAAAATTGCATATGGTTCTTTTTCAGCCATTGCTGGAAGCAGTTTCACACGAATTTCATCATCTCTTTTTCTCGAAAATGTTTTCCATATTCCTAAGTTTTCATGTAATTTGTTGTCTGTTAGTCACATAACTCAAGAGATAAATTCTAAAGCTAATTTCTTTCCTTCTCACTGTGAGTTTCAGGAAATGGTCTCAGGGAAGATGATTGGTAGTGCTAAGCAACATGGAGGTCTGTATTTCTTTGAGGATGGAGGCAGTCTGAGTAAACCAGTTTCAAATTCTTGCTTTGGTTCTATTTCCAATTTTAATAATCAAGATGCTATGATATGGAATTTTAGGTTAGGACATCCAAGTTATTTCCGAATAAAGATCCTTCCTTATTTCAATGTGAATTTTGTGTTATGGCAAAACATCATCGTTCTTCTTTCCCCCCGACGACCATATCAACCTTCAAAACTATTTCAATTAATTCATAGTGACATTTGGGGTCGTTATCCGTAATATGATTCCTAAACGCGTACTCGCGATAGAGGAAATAAAGCGCACGTAACACGGCAAGTGAAGAACATCAAGTGAATTCGATGGATGGTGACTCCTCGACTCTATGAAACAATCCACACATAACCTTGGTATAAGTTGACCACGATCCCTTTGTGAGATGATCACGACCCTCAAAATAACGTTGAACGCCACAGTACGGATGAATAATCCTGTTGATAAGTTCAGTTTCGATCACTCAGCCTCTCACTGAATAATCACAAGTTCTAAAGAGAACAATGAGGTTTTGAAAACTCTTAAAAACTAAAATTCAATATCATAAAACATGTGTCCAAAACAATAAGTCTCAACCCTTATTTATATGGGTTGTAAATCCTAATCCTAAAAGAATAAGAAAAGGCCTAACAATCCTTGGCCCAAAATAAGTTGACCTAATTAACAAATAAGGAAACTAGATAATTACCTAATCTATGTAGAAAACAACTAGATACTTATCTAATCTAATTAGGAAACACAAATTAACCTAATAACTACCAATTCCGTTTTTAGGACTAAGCTTATCCCTAGTGAACATAGAAAAACGGGATAAAAGATTTTTAGGGCTTTAAAACTTGCTTGCATTGCAAGGCAAGCTTGTCTTCCTTCCTTGGGCCTTCCTTGGCTTCTTCCTTGGGCCTTCCTTGATCTATTTTGTTGGATCCGTCTTGTGCACTTGGACTCTTAGCCCTTCTTTATGAATACTTGAACATGACTCATCTTTCTTGAAGTCTTCAAAGCCTCGATCCTTATGTTTACAAGCCTCGAACTCCAAGTCAATGCGCTTCCTTGGCTTAAGGACTTTGCTCATGGGACAAATCACATCATTTCCTCCATCTCGAAAAGATTTGTCCTTAATATGTACCTACATCATAACGACGCAATTTAGTAAAAGGAGAACATGTACATGAAATATTATTACCCTTAAACTTTCTTTTTAAGCTCATGTACGCGTGTGCTATTCCTTCGTGCTTCGATCTCACTGCAACCTCCAAAATCACACAACACTTGTCTTTGGAATCAACTAATGGTTACGCACATGTCTCTTGAAGCTGTGTAAAAAACATAACAAGACTTTACTGTAAGAGCAAAATAGGCATGACCTATTTTGGTCTTGTTTTCACCTTTCTTGGTCATAAAGTTTTGGTGGATTTTTGGTAAAAAAATCTTTAGTTGCATTTTTGAAAACATAATTTTCCTAAAGATTTTTGGTTTTTTTGATCCTAAAGTCTAGGAGTCATTTTTGGTAACAAAATATTTAATTAGATTTTGGTTTTCTTGGACCTAAATCTTAGGAGTTGTTTTTGGTAACTAAATCTTTGTATAAATCCTAGTCTAACCATGATTCTTGAGTTCTTTGATATTTGGTAATCAAATCCCATTAAATTGGTAAGTTGTTGATTTTTTCCTTAATAACTAATCCTTTTCCTTGTAGTAGATGGATTGTTTTGCGTGTGTGTAGGAGATCGCATAACTATAAATAAAGGTGCAAGGATTCGTGTTTTGTGTAGAGCTCCAGAGAGAGAATAAAAGCCATACAGTCGTGGTCTGAAGTTTGGAGTTTCAGAAGCTGTTTTCCGATCGACTGCAGCGATGAAGTCAATGTAGCTACATCGGCAGTAACATCAGAATTCGATCTGGAAATCTGTTTGTTTTCCTGTTTTGTTTAAAGGAGGCTGATTTTGTTTCTTCCCACGTTTTGTTTAACCTGTTTATGTGGGGTTTTTGTTCTCCAAGATTCATTATCTTGTGAGAATATTTTGTGTGTGATTTCACAAGTATTGTCGTGTAAAACAATTATTCTTTTAGTGAAATCTTTGTGGCCTTGAGGCTAGGTCTACAAGTATTAACTTGTAGATTGTTTGGTAAACTTTTGTGTTTAATTTCGTGCTTTATTATTAAGTCTTCCGCTGTTTTGATTTTTCTGTCTATTGTGATTTCCATTGTAGCTTTTTCACAAGCTACATTGGAAACTGCATTAGGCAGTTTGGAGAATCCTAGCTACTTATTGTTCTTTCATTTACAATACAAAATTGCTGGCACAAATTGTCATTCAACCATTTAGAACAAACATCTCTTGGTGTAGGAAAGTGTCCCACCATTAAACACATCCAAACCCTATCACCGGGTTCAAATACCAATCTAACATATCTCACTTGCATCACTTGGTGACTTTCCATGAATGACAACATCACGTATGTACCATTAAACAAAAGAAGATCATTATAAGGAATGTCAATGAAAGATATCAATAAGTATAATAAGATAATATGCAATATGCATACAAACCCATGTATCCAAATCCTTCATGACAAGTAAATCCATCAAGTCCTATAATTTTACTCATCAAGGTATCACAACTCGATGTTCTTTCATGCCAATCCTTGATATGAACACAATCACCAGGTTTTAACATCAAAACCTTATGCAATACAATGCATATATTACTAGACATGCAAGATAATGAATTGATTTTAGAAATTAAGATCTTACCCAAGTTAAGTCCTTCACTTATCAACTCATTATCAATCAAAGTTTTCTCCAAAACAAGTAATCTTACCATACTTTATGATCTTTTGCCTCCAATCTCCACGAATTAAAGTCTTCTCATGTAATCCTTTGACTTGAAACAAACAACAAACAACAACCAAGTTCGCTAGGTTTGAAGGTCAACCTAACAAACTTCATCTTTTGCATATCCATATTTAACAATAAAGAATCATGCAACAATAGGAGATTACAACCAGAGTACAATCTCAAGGATAAACATCCTTTATGCTCAACAATCAAATCACGTGTCAAAACATGCTTATAATCATCAGTAATATGAATTTCATCACCTTTCCAAGGTTTAACATGCTTAACACGAGTTGTCTCTTTCCATGAATCCATATGTAACTCATGCAACCTATAAAGCTTATGAAAGAATAATGCAACATGGAAATCAACATCTACTTTGTGACATGCACCAAGATAATTCATCAATGAAAAATCATGCACTTTCATAATTGTAGGACTCATGTAATAACGAAATCTGGACACACCATGCACATCTAGCAATTCAACACCTAATAAGGCATCATGGCATATATCGACAATCTCATTGTATGACTTAGGATATCCTTTATTCAAATTTACATTCATACTATTATGCATAGAAATCTTAACAAGATGAACTCTAGTATTATCGTCTAATGTATAATAAAGAGATTTCATCTCAACATCTATTGAACAATGAAACCCTAACAAATTATCAACCAACGTATCCTCCATGAATGGATCTACGTACACATGATTAGGAATATGCAATGTCAAACAATGTTTATCACCAATGTGCTTACCACATTTCATCTAATCACTTAGACCATGGCGACTAACCAAATTTTGCAATTGAAACTTTCTGCACATGTCATATGGTCTAAAAATCTCTCTTATAATGAACAAGACACTCATAAGACTAATCAAATTTTTCAAAGCAACACTTCTAAAAATTTTGAATTTTTCACCGAAGTTATGGTGTTTAACAAGTAATAAATTAGGTGGCTTGACAATTTCACCCATGACACAAGTGTCCACAAGACCACTCAATTTCCCAAACTCAACAACAGCTCTATTGAGCTTATTTTCAATGTCATGGTGCTTAACATGTAACAATTCACCACTCATCTTATTCTTCCAAGAAAGGTTAAGATCATACCTTTGAGAAAGTGTAGGCTCTACAACAATCTCTTTACCTTGTTGGCATTCAATCTTGAATTTCACAACTTCTTAGGTTGGTGTAGTCTTCACCTCTTGAAAAATCTGTGACAAAGAACAATAGAATTTGACAATACAACATTAATTTGCCTCACACTCTTTCTTTTTCTCACGCACACTAATTTTCCTCTACTTTTGCCCGATTATCTCACCTCTTTCACTAGTCTCTAAAACCGGCCTCTCACTCTTGTTTTCACACAATCTCTTATTTTTCTTGGCTATCTCACAAAACTCACATTTATCTCTAGCTAAACTCTCATTATTTTCACTTGAACTCTCATTTTTCTTGGCTATCTCATATTCCTCACTTTTCTCTTTAGCCAAACTCTCTTTATTTCCCTCAAGCTCTCCTTTTTCAAAGGCTTCTCTATGTTCTTTTCCTCACTAACCTTTCTCTCTTTTCTCGCTTTCAAATTTAACTTTAAGCACTCTTCATATAATTTTTCAAAATTGAATTCCTCCTCGACTCTTTTTCCACTTCTAACCCTAGAACTAGAATTTGATTCTTAGGGTTTATCTTTAAGGTAGTGAATCGGAACGAATTTCTTTTTCATCAAAATTTTCAATCCAGTCCAAGTCTCAACTTGCGGCTCCCTATGTCTATATCTCTACTCACTCAATCTCTCCCACCGATATTCTGCATAATTGGAAAACAAAATCGTGGCACTTAGAATCTTTTTACTCTTGGAAAAGTTATAGTATCCAAAGACTCTATCAACTGTCTTCTCCCACTCTAAATATGTCTTGCGATCATTTTTACCAAAGAAAGGTGGAATTTTTAGTTTCTCCTTTTCCATCTTCAATCTTTCTAAACTCTCTCTCAACTCCTCCTTTTGCTCCCTCATAGTTTTGTTCAAATCTCTCACCAAAGCCTCCAAATAAACTCTCATGTCAAAGTTTGGAGCATCATTCTCACTATTATTAGACATGGTGTAGCTGGAAGAAATTGTTAGAAAAAAAATTTCACACACTTCCTTATGTGTATCACTCAATCAATGTCACTCCTCTCGTATTTACCTAGTCTCCATCACCTTCAATTCCTCCAAGTTCTAAAAGAACTAGTTAATTAAATCAATGATTAGCAAAAGTAGACAAACCAAAAACTCAATCAACAAGAATCTACGTATAGAAACAAGAATTAAAAGTGGAGTTTCAAGGATGATTGGCTCAAAGATTAATTTGTAAAGGAAGATTCGATTTCTTACTTTCGAACCTAGATGAAACTTAAGAAGACAGATTGCAACTTCACAGAAGATGACGGGTGTCGAGTGAATAATGAGGCAGTTGGTTAGAATAAGTTAGCTTGCTTATGTCATGATGATGTAATGAATTTGTTAGATCATAGGAGATATATTTTTTTCTTCTATGTATATATATCTCATCTTCAATTGTATGAGAAATATGTTGAGTTGATCAATATAGGAGAGAAATATCTTCTCTCTAACTCTCTCTTATGTTAGATCATAAGAGAACTAATATGTATACATGAGATTACTGTCATGCTTATTCGCTCATATGATATAAATGTACATGAGACTTTATATAAGGGTACAATGGTTGATGAGAAATACCTAGTGCCCTTGCAACGGAAGCTTTTAAAACCACTTCAGTAGGCGCCTTGAATTGGTTGTCAAGAGATATTCGTTGAAGAACTAAGTTGGTAGTATCTAGAATAGTAATTGACTGCCCCTATTACCAAATGGAATGGAGCAGTAAAATGAATGACAGTATGTGAGTAACAGTGTGCTCCTTCTTTGTTTACCTATTGTTATGAATGTGACATATGCATGGAGTGTTCACTCTTGTGATAACGGGTAGTATACTCTTACTGCTTGAAAGTGGTGAGTTGATAACTAAAGTACTATATTGGTATATGCTAATAGTATCAGAATGATAATTGAGTTGAGATTTGGTTCGGAATCTGAGCAAGGTCAGACATGAATAGTGAGTTATGCGTGGAATACATGAGTATTTAAACCATGTAGTGTATAAAACAGAAGTTGTAAATCAGCCGTAAATATCCCTAATACAGGTATATGTTACGTTGTGTTTTGAGTCCTATTTGTTATGCTTTAAATGCACTTTAGAACTGTGTCGACCAGTTATCGTGGAGTATTAAACTGTTATAAGTGGATAGAACTTGTAACTGATGTCCAATCTAGGAATGCAAGAAATAAATGAAAGATATTGACTTTGTTAGAACATTTGATATTTGGAGTAAATATACTCTAGATTTTATTCACACCGGCTAGTGTACTTGTGACTACTAATAATGGAAGTCACACTTTCTGAGGATTGTGAGTAATAAGGTATGATAGGAAATGCGAAATTTGCAATTGAATTCGAGGATGAATTCTTTTTAAGGGGAAGAGAGTGCATGTAATACCCCCCGGAAAATTTACCTATTTTAGTTTATAATAATCTGTATTATATTTTGAATAATTTGTTCAAAATTATTGCAATTAATAAATAATGTTTTGAAATTATATTATAAGGTAGTCTATCGTATGATATTTTAATAATAAAGGTTAGTAAGTTGTACGGGTAGAAATTGGAGTCTTAGAGCATCCATAGTGGTTCCCTTTATTAACACCCTAAAACTCTTTTTAGGGTTTTTTTTTTACCACACTTAAGCCCCACAGTGGACATCCTATCAATCACCCTATCCCTAAAAAAAACTAACTCTCCCCCAATTTATTGGGTGAGTATTAGCCGGCCTCCATTCATCTCTTTCTTCTCTCTCCCCCACATATCTCCTTCTCCATTGGTCTTCTTCCTAGTATTCGTTCCATTTCAAAAAAAAATGTTTCAAAATTTAAAGAATGCGGCAAAAACTAAATTTTTTTCTTGCTTGATCAGAGCATCCAGTTTTTGGCCAAAATTTTGATGTGTTAGAGTGGAGAGCCTATGAATTAAATAAACAACCCAACTCACATAATCACTTTGATGATGGTATGCTTTCCCATTTTTTCCATTTTCTTTTTCAATTAATTTAGTGTATTTTTTGCACTATCATTTCTCTTTTTTTATTATTTATAACTTAAAATTATGGGTATATTGATAATATTAAAAAGAGTGACAAGACTTTCTTTAAATAAAAATAATTGATATAATCAAAACATATAATATATTTTTCATAAAATATAAAATTTAAAAGTATTAATATTTTATTTTAATTGCGGTAGGAAAATAAAAAAATAAAAAATAGAAATATATTGGTAGTTAGGTTTGTTAGTTAAGATGTCACCAATTCAAATGATTATATAGAGAGTGCTCATTGGAGTTAAAACTTTTTTAAAGGGCCTCTAAAAAAGTTTAGGGAGTTATATAAAGGATACTTTAGGGTGTAACCATTGTGGATGTTCTTAGCAAGTAAAACTTAATGTGGGGCCCATGAGTGATTCTTTGTTGAAAGTTATATATGGTGGGTGCAGTTAGTATTAGCTAGTCAAAAAGATTGGAGAGTTAGAGACACTCCGAACATTATCTTTTCTTTTCACCTTACTTCAGCCGAACATTATCGTTGTGCGCATTCCATGGTTTAAGATGTTAAGCAAATTGAATTAATCGGACTCCATAGAAGCTTTGGGTTTGATCAGTGGGTTAATCTAACATGGTTTTTACAAGTTTTAATCGGTAAAATAACTGATAAGAATGAAATAGGGTGATAATACAAAATGAAAATTATGATCCGTAAATTATGGAGTTGTAATTATTAACGCTCCGAGATTTGATTCGTTGAATAATTGATTCTATGTAGTCAAGTTGAGTGAAATAAATTATATGAGGTAGTGTAAGTAACTCCTATGATGTTTGTATTTAATTAGGGAATGATTATAGTCATATAAAAATTACGATGCGATAATAAGAAAATTGTTATGTGATGTTTATGAGCTAATACATAATTAGCGGTTGTGACCCAAAAGTGTTGTATTAATATAATGAGCAAATTTCAAATGTGTACAATTTTAGAAACATGTTTTCATCTAGGTCAATCAATTTTTTGGACATTTCATATAACTACAAATTGGTTGCTAAATGACCAAAATGCTATTAATGAAGACAAATCTCATCTGAACTGTCAAGACAAAAAAAATCAAATAATGCTGATGCCAAATCCAGACATAAAAACTGTTTAGACAGTTTTTTCAAGACAAAATAAAATCCAAAAATGCTGATGTCAAATTCAAGCATCAGAACTGTTTAGACAGTTTTTTCAAGACAAAAAAAAAAATCCAAAAATGCTGATGCCAAATATAGGCATAAGAACTGTTTAGACAAAAAAAAAATTCTAATAATGCTGATGCAAAATCCAGACATAAGAACTGTTTAGACCGTTTTTTCAAGACAAAAAAAATCCAAAAATACTGATACCAAATCCAGGCATCAAAACTGTTAACACAGTAAAAAAATCTAAAAATGCTGATTCAAATGCTAGACATCAGAAATGTTAACAGTTTTTTTTAAGACCAAAAAAATCCAAAAATGTTGATGCCAATGCGAAGCATCAGAACTGTTAACATAGTTTTTTAAGACAAAAAAAAAAATCCAAAAAATGGTAATGCCAATGCTAGGCATCAGAACTGTTATATTCAAAATGAGTTGAGAGTCTTGAGACATGTAAGAAACTATACAAACATCCTAAGACGCTGTCAGAAACTGTGTATAAACTTTAAAATGAGTTAAAACATGCAAGAATTGAGATTATTTTGAAAAATAATTACAATATACATTTACAAAGTTGCATATGTTACAAACGAATTCTTGTTTACAGTTGAAAATGGTCACAAATATAAAGACCCCAACAGCAATGGAGCTTAGAACTTCAAGAGACATATGTTATATTCTTATGAGCTTCTTCTCAAGCCTTAGCATATCACTTTACACACATTCATACATCCAAAATTCCCAACCTGAAATTGAAACTTCTTATGAAATATCATCACTAGTTTCACACCAAACTGACATGCATGAGGTAGTACTATGGGCTTAGTTGTTGTGCTCCAGCTTTCGGTTAAAAACCTCGTTCTGTCAACAACAATTCGGCTTCTTGTCTTAATCATCCTATTCACCAAGACCTCCTTTTGGTCCAACTACCAAACTCAATCCTGGAGCATTGAGAGTCACATGAGCAGCAAACCTCAACCTTGTAACAGACCAATCTCCACAGGGCGTTTCTTCAGCCCCTACAGCCTCTTTGGCTACATTTTACATTGGATCATAATCAAAAGTTTGTGCACACATACCAATACATATATACATGCACACATACACACACACACATATATATATATAGACATACACACACACCAACATACGAAGAAGTTCATAAGTTACTCCTTCGTTTTATATACTCAGAAACAGAGAGTGATTAAGAACTGTCAACAGCTAGTGATACGCCAACCATAGACTTCACAGTTTTAATTTGGACAAAAATGTTTAACAATGTCAACTCAATACAAAATAATTTCCAGTTCAGAAACACGATAAAAGAACAGTATGCTTACAAATGAGTGGCACTACGGGGAGAGGGAAGGCATCAAAAATATATGAATGAATGTTGACTTGCAATCATAGAAAGAAGTCTGCCTTACCAAATTTGATATGATAGCCGTACTAGATGTCCCTGAACCAGCCTGAAAAGCTTTGGATTTTCTTCCATATAAAGCACACAAAACAAAACCTCCATGATTAGCATTTTTCTTCCCATATGCATCAGAAAGAAGAAGAATAGCAGGAAAATTCATGTCTCTGAAATCCAAACACCAACGAAGGTCTCTAGATTTTGAGTCGATAAGTTCAACTCCAACATATGTAATTTTCAATTTCTGCAAAATCCAATCATCGCAGATTATTAAGTTTTTTGTCTGTTTCTTTTTCGATTAAGAAGATAAATCGCATGTTATTAAGTTATGATTTAGCCATGCCGAAGAGGAGCCTAGTTTTCAAGCCCGTACTTCTTGCCTAAAAGAGAGCGGGGGCAGGGGGTAGTGAAACCGATACTTCGGACATATAAGAATCATCAATCAGCATCATGACACTTTAGTCAAATGATCAACATTGCCTTAAGCATGGATCAACGAATTCTTTCAGACTCAAATCGAAGATATTCTATATCTAATAAGAGTAAATTTCACTCCATCCAAAAGCCAAGAAAAGCATGATTAGTGTCTACCCTTTGATGTTCTTTAGCTTGGTAGGTAAAATACTTGCAAAATAAAGGGAAAACGGGAGTGGGGGGGACTGAAAAGTAGGGGTGAGTTTAGTCCGGTTCGGTCCATTTTTTTTTAAAAAAAAGAGAAAACCAGGATCAGACCAATAGTCTGGTTCTCAAAAAATATAGAACCAAGACCAACCCAATATGTTTGAGAACCAATACATTGGTCCGGTCTAGAACCAATCGAAGACGTACGAGAACCAGGATCAGACCAATACGATGGTTATTTATTTTTTTTCTATTTCATACAAATACATAATAAAATCTAAAAGATTTAAACTTCATAAAAAGATTAAAAAAACCTTCCATAAAATTACATTCAACAATACAGAATACAGAATCATATTCTATTTCAGAAAATACAGAATAGAGAAATATCAAAACAGAAAACTGCAGTCATTGTTAACTATATATTCCCAACAAATAAACCTTGAAAGATGGTATTTGCTAAGTTAGCAAAACAGGAAAGTGTATAAATTCTTTGACTGATGCTCGAATAATAACCAAAATGATGCACTGAAACTCTTAAAGTAATAACTCTTCCTATACAGGCCTTGCAACAATGTAATGTAGGTCTTCAGTCACGAGATATGGATAGAGTTTTCTGGCTGAACATTGCCAATATGGGTATCTAATGGGCATATCTGAGTCTTAGGTTTGTGCTTATATATGTGATCCTCATTAGATATATTTTTATATGAATAAATTAAAGAATATTTTATCATTTATACAAGTAACTAATACGACAAGACGCTCGTGATTACACAATTCACTGATGTAAAACTGGTTGAAAAATGCAAAATAGAACCATTTTGCTGGAGTAAGATCTATCCATCGGCAATGAAAATGTTACACTTTGCAGCGAGTAAAAACTAAAGTAAAAAATATCATACTTTACCACGATAAAAATTTTAAATCTTAATCTGCCAAAAGTTCAAACCAACAAAAAATGAAAGCGGAAACCCACCACCACCAATGCTAACAAAATGACAACCAAAGAAGAGGAGAAACCAAATGGACATGTTTCTATATCAACTTGACAAACACTATCAAATATTTCCACAAGTTGAAACTATATCCTAGATGTTGCAGATCTAAATGCAATTACCATTTATACAAATCTACATCATCACCATCGTTCTCCAAAAAAAGATACCACCTTCCTACCAATAGCTAAATTGAGCTAAAATTTACTCTCGGGACATTGTCCTAAATCTTTTATGTATCTTGTTCCCAATACACTGCCATGACCCAATATACACAAACAACTTAATAAAGTCTAACTGTAGTCCAACTGTATTAACTGACAAAGCTAAGTTAAGGTTCATTTTAAACAGCTACTCCATAAAACGGTCAGAAGACACTTGCAATCAAATATAATGCACGACAAGGTTTATTGTACTGTACATCTCGAAAAGAAATGAATATGTTCGCATAACACGACAAGGTTGAATCTCGTATTTTGAGCAAACTTTTATTTTTTTTCGACAACATTTAGATTTTAAAAAATTGGTTAATTCTCAAGCAACGAGCATAAACTAATCTCAACCAAAATCACTTACTCATACATACTAACACTGTTGGCTTCAAAATTTCAAATCCCCATCCAAACACAGAAATGAAACACAATAGTGTTGACTAGATCTAAGTAACTAACCTTCAAGGGAAGTCAAATCCAAAGGCTGCCAAAGTTTAAACTCGCTGCTGAACTCTGAAGGGACGAAGAATCGACAGATCGATTGGAGGGTTTCAGTTGAAGCCTTTAAGGCGTGTTCTGTGCTGTGCAAATAGTAAAGAAAGAAAGAAATTAGAGAGGGGTATGAGAGACAACAAACAACGAAGGAAAGTAGGGAAATCTAGGGTTTGAGAGAGATAAAGAAGAAGGGAGAGAGAGGTACTATTACTACCGTACCTGGCGGGGCTGGCCTTGTTGGGGGAGTTAATGGCAGACGCCGGATGGAGTCACGGAGGAATAGCGAGAAGAGAGAGTGAGATGATCGATCTGTCGAGTGTCGAATTTGATGAGAGAGTCGATGAGAGACTGAGAGACTAAGAGGGAATTGAATTCACATTTCACAAATAGGATTTAGTTTTAAGGTTAGTATATATATATATATATATATATATATATATATATATATATATATTATACTATATTATATATAATAAATAATAATAAATACACATTGGTCCTGTTCGGTCCAGTTCTACGTTTTTGGTTTCTGGAACCGAGGACCGACCCAATTGTCCGGTTCTGTGAATATTCAGATCCAGGACCAATCCAAAGTATTGATCAATGTCTCGAACTTCCATGACTTGAACATGATTATGCAGCAATATTAACTATTCTCTAAAAGTATAATGCTTATGCTTTTGGTGTAATGGAACTGTCAAACCAGGGGGTATTTTTATATATACTGAAGAGTTGTGGTGGCTCTTTGTTCAACGATTGTATTCGGTGGGTTTGCGAACTGGTTCAATGAACCATCCCTCTCTGCACCCTTTGCAATCGCTTCATAACTGTCGCCCACCAATACCCATTCGGGTGTAACCGCTCGCCTCAAGGCTGCGCCGCACTGGTTCAAACCAAAGACTGCAAGACACCTATTCAGAGCAGTAACGGTCCTTACGTAACTGCCCAGCTAACCCAAACGCTGAGCTGAACCCACCAAGCTGCTCGAGCTTGACAAAACGAAAGGCTCCTTAACTCGTGATGCGAATTGTAAAATACACATCTAAAGTGCCCAATACGACCTGCGCGTGCGCGCTAGGGCTCGGATGGGGCTTCACACCATCCTTGGGCTACGACTTGTGTTAGCCGAAGCTAACCTATTTGTGTGACACCACTTAGTTGCACCTTGTGGAACACTTGATGCTCCTTTCTTAGGTAGGCCTATTAATAAAGTACCTTAAAGCTCTTTATTTTGCCAATATGGGCTATGACTTTCCATACCCACTTTACTCTTCAATTTAAGTTAAGTTGACTACTTTGAGCATTAATATCTCATTCACCCATTATTGGTTTTGAGATAATAAATATATCAACTTAATCTACTTGAAACGTAGATTACATATTTGCAACTTATTTTCATTTTTTAATAAATGAAACCCAATTAGAAACTTGGACAAACATTGGTCAAACACCAATGTTATGAAATCCAATTTCCAACAAGATGAAGTGGAAGTCTTCGCCTTGGGGATTTGACTTTCTGTTCTTGGGGATGTTATAGGATCCGGCAACGATTTTCAACTCCTTTCGCCAAAAGTTACAGCTTTCGAGAACTTTGTAACTTGGGTATGAAGTCATAAGTGGGATTTCTACTACAGCTACCATTGTTGATGAAAAGAATAACAAATTGATCTGGATGATGTTCTTCAATCGAAAGTAGAGATGGGAGATTGTGTTTACAAAAATTGAAGAGAGAAAGGGACAGTGCAATTGAAGATTTTGTTAACTTCGATAATAGAAGATAAACCCAGTGAAGGAAGCTTACAAGCCAATTAAGTAATTAAACCTATTCTAGCAGAGTAAGGAAAGAACGATGTAGTTTACACAATGAGAAAAACTTACTAGCCAATTAAAATTAAGCAATGGCGGGCACCGCCTATCAACTAGGTTGTCAATCTGAGCCACCAAGCCATTAAGCCTCAAAACTGAGCCGTACAAAGTCAAATAATAAAGTGATTTGGTTCGGTTTCGTGTCTTTCATGGTTTGGTTTGCGCTTTTGAGAAACCGAGTGGTTCGGTTCGGCTCATGGTTTGACCTGTCGAGTTGAGTCAAATCAAATGAAACTAGACAATTTTGAGCCGAACCACGAAGGTGAACCATCGAGACAATAGATTGAAGGTTAAAAAGGGTAACAAAAACTAACTAAATTTAATAATAGCATATTTGGGTATTGAACCCTGGATGGTTGATACTATAACAATAAACCATGTCCATTGGTCCACAAGACAATTACTAAAAAATGATTACATTGTATATAAGAGATAATTGCAGCCCGGTACCATTTTTTTAAATTATAACCACTTAAGTACCCTTTTTTTAAGGGTGAAATTCGGGCCGGTCCACATTTTGAAGTTTCTAACCTCTCCAGTCCAGTGTTTTTCTTTTCAACCGAAAAAGGCCACTTTTGAACGTGAAAAGACTACAATTCCCTTAATGAGCAAGAGCCGCGCTACGAATAAAGACGGGATGCATCGCGGTTCACATATTTATATACTGCGGTGCAAAACTATCAACAGTCAGAAAATTATGTATACCTTAGTATATAAATATGTGAACAACGGTGCAACATTAATTGAACTGTGATATATAAATGAAAAGAATATCAACAGCCAACATTAAAAGAAGTAAACTACCCAGCACGTATATCAATAACCAAAAATTAATGACAATGATGTGGCAAAACTCTAGCTTGGGCCATCCGATTGATGTGTAGGATATCTGGGCTTGATTGTATGGATTGATCTGCTTCCTTGAACTTGTCTAAGAACACGAAAACACCTTAAGAGGAGTACAAGTCTTGGCCTTGCAAAACCACTCCAGCGTGAGAGTAAGTATCATATGAGTCAAAAGAGAATTTGACAGAGGTTTGAGGCTCAAGAAAGTGTATGTACCTTGCTTAGGATTTATGGAGGGGTATTTATAGGCCTCCAATGTCATAGAATCCGTTTAGGTATCACTTCCATAGTTATCTAGTAGATTTAGGAAGAAACTCATGAATTATAGGTGTGATAGGTGGCTGGCCGCGAGAATATCGGAGCAGATAAGGCAAGTGTTCGGCTCAGATAAGGAAACCTTTGACTTATCTTGGAAAGCAAGTCTCTGAGATTCCCTATTCAATACTTGCTCAGGTGAGCATGGCTCTGTCCAGCTATGTGATGCAAGTCTGATGATGATAAGTGTAATTTCCGGGCATGGCCCCCTGGTCAGGTAGGCAAGATCCATGCTTGACCAGGCTTAGACGGAATATATCTCTTTCTCTACTCGGATACCTTACTAGCTCTGCTCGCTAGGCTAGTAGCTAGGCCCCATGTTAATCGAGCTCGTGACTGGCACATGGTGGTCGCTCGTGCTTTGCTCACAGGTTTAGATCGGGCATATCAGACAACAACCCTTCTTCTTCCTCATTTTGTCTTTAAATATATAATGTCATTTCTTCTTAAGCTTATCTACTGTCATTTCGTCTCACTTCAAATGATTTATTTAAATTTCCATCTGTTGTTTATCATCAAGTTTGTTTCTCAAGCTTTATGATTTTCGGATGCATACAAATCTAAGATAAAAAAAGAATCCCTTTCTTCTGTCATCATTATGAACTTGATGATAAACAACCAAATGAAGCTGATCTATGAAGATTTCTCTCAATGAAGATTTCTCATAGACTTCGATCTTTCCATGCAGCCTTTTATCTAGGGCATGCCCAAACTTCATAATGTGTTTGGATGTATTTCGATGTATTTTAATACATAAATTAAAAGTAAAACATATATTTTATATCGACGTTCACATATGTATTTTGTATTGCGGTTCATCGGTGTTAATATTCATGTTAACAAGTATTGTGTGTTGCGGTTAATTTGTTTTTGTATCGGGGTTAAAATATTTGTCAACTGCGGTGTAATTAATACTTATGAAGGGAACTGTTTATAAACAAATATATCAAAAAATTAAATACTTCTACCAAATAAGAAAATTTACTCAGCGGTAACATTTAAATACAGAAATTGATGTTATATACTGTGGTGCAAAGGCTAATATACTCTATTATGGTTGTTTGTTTTTGTATCGCGGCATATAAATATTTAATATTGACTTTTTAAATTTAAATCACAAAAAATGACATGTGCACCGCGATTCACGCACTAGTCATCCGTTCAACGTTCATTAAGGGTAACGTAGTCATTTCTCTCTAAAAAATGACATTTTTTAGTTATAAATAAAAACAACGGATTGGAGCGATTAAAATCATGGAAAGGGGACCGACCTGCAATTTTTTCTACATTATATATAAGAGATAATTGCGGTCCGATACCATTTTTTGAAATTATAACCACTTAAGTACCCTCTTTTTTAAGGGTGGAATTCAGGCCGGTCTACTTTTTGAAGTTTATAACCTCTCCAATATTTTTTTTTCAATTGGAAAAAGTCACTTTTGGGACAAAATGACTATGATACCCTTAATAAACTGAAGGAGCACTCAGATGTCACTTACTCTTTGAATCGCGATTCATCAATTTTATTGCATTAATTTTGGAATCGTGGTTCAATAATTTAATTTCCTAGTCTAATTGTACCGCGATACATCAATATTTGCACCGTGATTCATCAAATTTATTGCATTAAGTTTTGCACCGCGTTCAATAGTTTAATTTCCTAGTCTAGTTGCACTGCGGTTCATCAATTTAATCTGATATTTTTGCAGTGCGATGCAAAAACGCAATGGACCTGATTATGTCCCCCACCTTCTTCTTCTATCTCCTCCGTCGTAAGCCTTCTTCTTCCTCCTCCTTCTTCGCCTTTGTCCCTACTAAAAATCCTTCAACCCAGCACATATTCATTATAGTTTCGTTGTGCATAATCGTGATTTTCGAACTCACCAGAGTTGTGGAAGAAGATGATTTGGGCATTTTATAAACAATTTTAAAAAAAGGATTTTAGCGGTTGATGAAAAAGAACACTAGACTGGAGGGGTTAAATATTTGGGAAAGGGAACCAACCCACAATTTCTCCTTTTTTTAAACCACAAAAGTCCATTTTCATAAATTTGTTCTAAAACTGCCATATTTTTCACTTTATGATATGCTCTGTATCATGATGGAAGGGGTGGAAGACGAAGGGGATAACAATTGCATTGGTCTACCTCCCTCTACTTGAAACTTGCACACCTTGAAACTTTGTCCTTCCTTTAATGAATTCAGTCTTTCCATCTCCCTTTCTCTCTCTCTAAACTGGCCTTGCTTTGGAAGGGTGAAGGATTAATTAGGCACCTCTGTCTCTTTCTTCATTCACCTTTCATTGATTTTGATTGAGATTGATCTTGCCTGCCTTATCTTTCTTTCCATCCCTCAAATAGTGGAAATTCTGCTCTATCGATGAAGACTTCCACTCTTCGCTTTGGTTTAGAGCTTGAATCTGAATATCCATCGATCACTCCATGCATACTTTTCCCTATGGCTGGAGCGCCTCTCTCTTCACAAAAGCCTTTATATGTTCTCGATCCAGAAGCGGAGGTATCATGGTGTGAGGTTCCCGGGGTGCGACCCGCGCCCCGCGCGCCTTTGGATAGGGGTGCGCGTACGTGCGGATGCGGGACATCCACTGCTCTCGTTCCACCCTCCTTGTTTAGGGGAAGACGAAATCAAAAGTGTGAGAGGAGTGCTGTCTATGTTAGCACGTTGGAATGTGCCTCGGTTGCCTTTAGTGGATTTAATTATGAAAATAGTCTTATGGCTCGTTTCAGATCACTATGGGAGCTTTGGGTTTCCCGCATCAAGTTATCCCTTTTTTAGGGGATACCAGGATATGAGAATACATCACCCTTCCATTCCCATTCTTTCTTTTTTAAGGGAGAACGAAAAAGTGCAAAGAAGGAGTGTTGTTAGGCCCCACTGGATCTGAAAGGTTTTAGAGTTGCCATCTTTATTTTAAGGCAAAATAAAGCAAAACCAAAAAAAGAAAAATAAACCAGAGAAAAAGAAACGGGTTCGGAGGCTAAGTTACGAGTTGGGAAGGTGCTAGGCACCCAACTCGCCCTTTCGGTCTCAAAAATGGTTTTTGGCTGTAGTATGCTTATTGTTATATTTATTTAGCAAATAAATAAAACATTAAAAGACAGGAAATTAAAACAGATACATCCGCGGCTACATTATTTACGGACTTGAAGCCGTTTCCTTACAACAATTACAACTGTATTTAAAAATATTTGGCCATTATAACGGCTCTTTTACATAATATTTCCTAATCTAATTCGGGCAGCACACCAGCTTATATTGACTACATTTTGTCGGATTTAAATAACAACTTTAAATAATAAATGAACGGAAAACTAAATAAATAAATTAAATAACGCCCTTAAAGGCTTTACCTTTTAGAGCGGTAGTGTGCTCGCTCTGTCCTTCAGGGAGAGGGAGTCTTTTTTGTTGTTTGTTGTGTGGTTATTGTTTTGATTTGGGCTGAGTGACTGCTTATTTTGGTGACTTTTGACTTGTCTACTCGGGCAGAGTGACAGCTTATTTTGGTAGGTTTCGGCCTTTTTGGTAGGGCGGAATAACGGCTTAGTTTTTTGGTTTTTCAGCTCATTACTCGGGTAGAGTAACGGCTTACTTTGGGATTTTTTGGCCGGGGAAGTGAGGTGGATACCTAATAACTAGGCTAGGGATCACTTATAACCGGTGGATATTTATTTTGGCGGAGTTTGGACGGGGTTTGGAGACTTTAGTGGGCTTCACTCACCTATCTCACACCTCTCGTAACTAATCTCTCAGCAGAGCAACAGAGCTTCGTTGCGATTTTTTTATCGCACTCTTGAACAACTGAAATGAGGAGCCGAGGCCTCTTATTTATAGTTGGAGGTGAGGATTCATCCGCCATTTCCCAGTTTCTTCAGCCGGCTTCAATTGGTGGTACACTGAGCTTCATGATTTGTGCTTTGCGTTAACTGAGAGAGCTACAGTGGATCTTTGGGCGTGGCAATAAGCCCCCCTTGGCGCGGCGCCAGCAGCTCCTTTAGGCCACGCCAAGTCTCCTGTTCATCTTTGATTTTGGCACTTTCACCCCTCGCAATTTACTGTTTTGCGCATCCTGCTTTGCCTTTCGCATTTTGAACTCCTGTAACTTGACATTGGTTAAGTTTTAACAGTTTTTGATATCACATGTCAGAGTCACATACCAGGGGTACGAAATTGGGGTGTCTACAGAGCCCCTCAACGATGGAGTCTACGGGTAACCCAAGGCTTACTGAGTAGACGAACATCGTTGATAAACAATAGACTCTCCAATTTCGTTCATTTTTAAAAACGGGAGAGAAATGCAATTGGTAGCAGCTATAATGCACAGTTTATCATGCTATCCAAACTCCATAACCTAGACATTTTTAGTTGGTTATAAAAGGTTATCGTAGTTTTAAAGCAGATATGGATTTTAAAGTGCTCTGATGGTCGGACCTACTAATGTAGGCTGCCTACGTATTCCTTATTAAAGGAAATCAGACCAAACGTAGTTCAGGCCAAAAACCTAAACTACAACCAAATGAGGATGTCATGTCCTTCGGGTCAAGATCCGATCGAGAACACAACAGGAAAAAGATTTTTGTGTTTTTCGAAAAAGCCGTATTCAACAGTCGAGAACGGCCATTAAATATGGTATGAAGATTTGAATGTTTTTCGGGAACCACATTTCAACCGGTCAATACCTTGTCATTGAAACATGTTAAGAAGAGTTTTCAAAATTGTGTCTGGCTGGTCAATACCTTGTTTCTAAACATAACCAGAAAACTTTCAAATTTCCAGAAAACTGCACTCGACCGATAAAAATTCGTCGCCGAGCACGACAAAGAAAACTTTCTTCAAGTATTTTCGAAAATTGGTAAAGAAAACATTCTTTTTTCCTTTCCTTTTTTCTCGCTCTCTCTGTTTTTTTTCTTTTCAAATATTCCTCTCCTTTTTTTTCAATATTCCTCTTTTTTTTGTTTTTTTTTGAAATATTCATATTTTTTTTTCTTTTTTTTTTTTTGAAATCAAAACTCATTTTTAAAAAGGAGTTTTTCTTTTATTTGAAAAAAAAACAAGACTTTTTTCTTTTCTCTTTTTTTTAAAAAAAAAACTTTCCTCAAAAGGAAATTATTCTGAGGTCAGGGTAAGAAGCACTGACTTACCTTCCTTGTGGTCGCCATTTGGGCGATTTTGGCTCATCTGCCATTCTTGTCGGGGACTTTATTAACATTATTATATTTTCTTTTCTTTTCTTTCTTCTTTTTTTTTGGCTTTTTTGTCTTTTTAACATTATTATATTTTTCTTTTTCTTTCTTCTTTTTTTTTCTTTTCCTTTTTTTTTTCTTTTTGCCACTTGAATTTTTTTTATCTTGATTTTTGTGGCTAACCTGCTGGGGATATTATTTTTCTTTGTCATCTGGTGGATGGTCGTTAATTTTTGGTTAACAAGATTAACTTTGTTAACTCTTCGTTAGGCTCTGGGACCATTTTGGAAACTTTGAAACTTGAGGACTAAAGTGTCGCAGCTTCAAACTTTGGAGGGGGGAAAGGGAAAAATTCCCTTTTCCTCCCTTTATCATGGACGGGAGTGAGGGAGAGGAGCCTACTGCTCCTTTTTCTTCTTCCTTCTTTCTTTTCTTTCCTTCGTCGCCATTGCTGCTGCCTTCTGTTTTCTTTTTCTATTTTCTCTATTTTCGCTCCTTTTCTCAATTTTCTTCCGCCAATTTCAGTGTTTTGTTTAGTAGATAGCATCTTCTTCTCGATCCAGGAAGGGGAAGACACCCATGCACCCAGAATCTAACGAGAGGAGGAGAGAGCCTCCTCGCGTGGTCCGGAATAAGCTCAACTACCGGTATTCTGACGATGATTGGGGCAATATCTTGCGAGATCGGAACACTCACGTGTCCAATCTTCCTCCCACCACTGTAAGATTCTTTCTTTTTCGAGATTTTCCTGGCTATATTTCAGATCTGCTAAATTTCTGCACTGTTTGGAACTTTTGGAGCACTCCTGACTTTATTAGTAATGCATATGCATGTCCTATTTATGCCTAAATGATGTAATTAAGTGATGATGCGTGAAATTTATATGATTTATTTTTGTGATGCATGATTTGAACTAGTGGTCACTATTTGACCCTACTATGCATGATTTATATTATAAATGCAAATGAGGCTATATGATGCATGTTTTACACTAAAACATATTTTTGCATGCAATAGAATCACGAGACGGACTTTTCGGAATACAATTTAAATTTTTCCGAAACGCATTTTCGGATAAAAATGGGACAAAACAGATATATTTCATGCCCTTAGATTCATTTTTCAAGCATGCAACTGCTGCAGGGACATAGTAAATGCCACAAAAATATTTATTTTGATGATTGGTGGCACTTTATCTTCTTTTTAGCGTACCCCTATGGCAGCTTATTGGACAGTGAAATGCATATAATGGATGCATGAATTACTCTATTTGATGCAGATGTAATTGCAGAACAATTATAAGATGATGCATGAATATTTTCATGTTTTATTATGCATATGGTAAATGCAGTCTAACATGCACTTTTATGATGTTTAGGATGCAAAAATAGTTATTTACATGCAAAATAAATTACACACAAAAATTTGTTTGTTTTATTATTATTATTTTTTTCAAATATATTATTTTTTTTATGTTTGTTTTTTTTATTTATTTGTTGTAAGAATGTAAAAGAATACAGTATGTATGTACATCATATACTCTTTTTTTTTATTTCGCGTAAAAGAATGACGTTTAATAAATGTGAATTTACATGTGTATTTATGTACATGTATGAAAATGGTATGTGTTAACTTAAAGAATTATTTATATATATTTTTTTTACTACATGAACAAGGTTTTTGTTTTTAGCATGCTACGATTTTGAACTTATGAAGTATAATGCATGCGACATGTTCATTATTTATTTATACTTATTTATTAAAAGACTGTACATAGAAGAAAATAAGGATAGGGGACTTACCTTTTCTCCTTTTCTTTTTTTTTTTTTTTTAGATTCGCAAGGAATTCACGAGGGTGCGGGCAACATGCGCCAACGTAGCTGAGATCTATGCTATGTTGCGAGGCGGCGCAGCTTATTGGTGGAGGGTCCGGCCGTTGTCTTTATGCATTCTTTCACCCATTTCACCAGCTATCTGCCCATCTTTGATGTGCTTAGGGACTTCTGGTGGGACACCACCCATACTTTCCACTTCAGCTGGGGGGAGGCGACTATGACCCCATGCGATTTCGCCGCGATCACGGGCATTCCTACCAAAGATAGGGGAGACCCCGGCTCTCCGTCACTCTCCGACGTAGGGAGGAGGTGGTGGACCTCCGGGTTTTGAGCCGCAATTCAAATCGACGGATGAGATTTTTATCTGCAAAGATTCTGGAATTGGCTTCAAGAATGCCGCGGGTGCCTACCGATGATGTTGCCGTGACTCGAGTGGCAAGAGCGTTTCTATTTTTCTTTCTTGGCACTTCACTCTTTGCCAACTCCTCTGTCTCCTTGAGAGTTTCCGTCCTGGCTTGTTTAGCGGATTTCGATCGGATCCCTTTATATGATCGGGGACAGTGCTTGGCCGAATCAGATGCTTTATGGATAGGGCCACCGAATGACTCGCCGACTCGAATGGTTTTGCCCCTGGGAGGTACATGCCTTTTCTTGTTTTCTCTTTTTTTTTCTTTATGTATTTTTTTTCAGACATATATTTTTCTTTTGCTTTTTTTTTTTTTGATAACATATATATTTTTTTATATATATATATATATATATTTTTTTTGTCCGGGCTTTCTCATTTTTCACATTTTCGCCGGTCGCCTCATTCGGCGAGTTTACCTCCGCACTGCCCCAAGACGTTGATAATAATAGGGTGGATCCGGCTGAGGACGATGGTTGTAAGGAGAGGGAAAGAGTGCTGGAGAGGATTATTAGCTCGAGTCCTGGTACAGTGCACTTCCTTCCTTGGGAGGGTCTCCAGGGTCATTATTCTGTTACTTTGATGCTCAGCCGCTGCCGGATACTGATGGTTTCCATCATGGTGGACTCTTTATATATGGGCGAGCGGGTGAACCGTTAGCATCAGTCCATTCTAGTAGCTCCAGTGGTGCCTACTCGGCCTCCTTTCTGGGTGATAGAGCCCGATCGACTGCCCAACAGGTATCAAGATTGGCGAAATACCTCATGCCGATGATTATCCAAAGATGGCGTATGAGGATTTCCTCGAGATTAGTGCCGCATCCCCTCTTCCTCGCTCCCTGTCATGCCCAGCGGCATTCTCGATGCTTCGCCAAAGCCGTGGTCGTTTCTTCATCTCTCGACGAGAACCTGATGTTTACGGAGCCTGATGATATCTTCTCTACTTTTCAGTATGAGTGGGGTGGTGGCTTAGTAGAGCAGGTTCTTCCTGATGTCGAGATTCCGGAGGAGCGTCGTGTCCCGGAGCAGGCTCGTTCGGTAGACACATCCACCTTTATTGTCTCTTTTCTATATATATATTTTTTATACACAATTTTTTAAATTACATGTACACTTATTTTTTTATTTTTTTTAGACTAACACATTTCTTTTTTCTTTTTTCTCTCTTTTTTTATATACTTTTTTTTTGCAGGTGAACGTGTCCACTTATAAGAAACTGCTGTGGGGCTTTTTCAGTATCAGCAAACTGTATCAGAAACTAGCTGATGAATTTTCTTGTATTGGGAGCAAAGACACGGGCCCGCACGCCGAGATGATGATGATGATGATGATGATGATGATGATGATGATGATGATGATGATGATATCGGCCGGGCGTAGATCGGGATTCGAATTGGTGGCACAACGGGTCCCAGGGTCATGGGTGGTGGTCTTAACAGAAGCCAGTCGTCCCGAGCACATTAGCTTTGGATTCCTGCGAATATTAGTATGTTTCTCCTTTTTTTTTATATATCATTTTTTTTATAAGAGAAACATGTACAAACATTATGGTATAATGCAATATAATGTATATGATGCAATATATTACACATGCAAAAATAAGTTCACACAGAAAATAAAACTATACCAGACATCTAAAGGGTAATGGCACGCTGTACTTTTAAGAAAGGGAGCTTATGAGAATACACCTTTGGATCAGAGCGGGCTTTTCAGGTGATGTTGGAACAGGAAAATGGTCGCATCTCTTATTATTTCGGTGCCCTGTGGGTATTGAGCCTGTGCTCGTAGCCACCTTTCATAGCTTTTCTTTTCTTTTCGCGATCGACGTAGGAACGAGGAGTGTCGGATCATCAAACCGGGATACCAGGTAGAAATTTCACAGCACAGTGGAGGCTTTTGGTGCGGCCATAAGGGGCCTATGGCGCGGCACCAAGGGGTCCTTTTGGTGGCGCCATAGCTTCTCTGTGCAGCCACTGTTTTCTTCATTATTCGCACACTGTGCATTGAATTGTCTGTTTTATCAATTCTCGGTATGAATTCTGACGGAAACCAGCCCGGTTCTTCACCAATTCATTTCGTCCCTTTCTTTTAGAAACTCACCAGCTTCTGTCCTGCCATTGCTTTTCTAAGCCGCAAAATTTCAGATCTCTTTTATAAATGGTCGCCGTATTCCTACGGCTCGAAATTGAGATTTACAAGAACGCCTGATTTTTGGATCCTTTCCTTGCGATCCGACGAGAGGGACTGGTTTGAACATCTTTTCGTTCAGTGCCTGTCTCCGGCGGAATGTCAACATTAATTGGGACATGTTGAGGGAGCCGCTGTGTTTTGGTCTCCTCAGACCACTTATTTAATTTCGGCATGAATGAGATGTGTCCTACTTTTGAGGAGTTCTGCACGATGCTGAGGGTGGCACCTACTTGTCAGATTGCGGTACCCGCCTACAGAAGGTGTCCATACATGGCTATCCGGGAGCTCTTTAATTCTACCCGCTTACCCGTGATTTTTCAATGGAGAAACTTTTAATTTGATGGTTCTTCCCGAGCCTTCACGTATCACGTGGAAGATGATGTGGACTATCAGCGGCGTAGATTTACAGCGCTCTTTCTCTGCTTGGTAGGGAGATATTTGATAGTAGGTCTACCCGGATTTGTCGATGAGCGGGTCGTTGACTTGGCACTACAGGCTCCAGATCGCCGGCTGAACATTGTTCCGGTGATTTTGGCGAGACGTCATGGCCCGATCGCTGCCATCGGAGATGAACTCGCTTCCCTACTGGTAGCCCTATTCTGGTTCATATGTGGCTAGAAGAGCATTTCCTCTGGGTTCAGGCTCCCATGCCACATGGAGCTCCTTATGACCCATCATTTTATGGCATGCGCGTGTAGACACCCCAATTTCGTACCCCTGGTATGTGACATGACAAAAAAATATCAAGACCTGTTAAAACATTAACAAATGTCAAGTTACAGGGTCAAAAGTGCAAAAGGACAAAGCAGGATGCGCAAAAGGACAAATTGCAGGGACCAGAGTGCTCAAAATGAACCAAGTTTGAATAGTGGGCATGGCTCCCATAACATTTGGGCATGGCGCCCAAATTGGGAGGAGGTGGCGCCCAATTTTCCCCCCAGCCACTGTTCATCCATTTTGTTGCCGTAATTCACAACTCTCGGAGCACAGTGTACACTCATTTGATGCATGAAGAAGGAAATGGGCGTGGCTACTAAAAGAATTGGGCATGGCGCCCAAAATTGATGAAGGTGGCGCCCAAAATGCTTTCTGTCTGCTACAGTGCGCAAACATTTGCCGTAAAATGCAACAAATCCAGCGCAGTGTACCACTATCTGATGCGCAGAGAAGGAATTGTAATTCCTCCCGTGTCCCTGATTCAGCCTATAAATAGAGGCACCCGGCTCCTCATTTCGACAGAAAATTTGCGTAAAGCTTCTCCGCGTTCTCGTTACGCTGGAGAATTAGAGAGCGGTGTGAGATAGTGAGCGATCACCTCAAAAGCCTCGAAACTCTGCCAAACTTCCTCCAAACACAAAACCAACCGGTAGAAGTGTACCTTAGCCCCCGCCTAGGTATCCACCCTATTTCCCGGTCCAAAAATCGTGGAAAGAGCAGCTTGCTCGCCTCGATTTAAAAGGCCAAATCGCCGTAAATAAGCCGTTATTCTCGCCTCGATTTCACCAACCTCAAGCCAACAAACAACCAAACACAAACAGCTACTCCCCCCGATCCCGAGGCCGAAAGTAACTTTCAAGAGCAGTCACGCTGCCCAAATTCACACAACACACAACACACAACTTCAACAACAAAAAAAGACTCTCTCTCCCCGAGGGACAGAGCGAGCACACCCTAGGCTGTCTGTAAGTTTTTACTTTTAAAGTCTTACATTTGTTTGTAATAGTATTATTTCCAATCCGGCCCAATGTAGCCATATAAGCAGTTGTGCTGCCCGGATTTAATTAGGAAATAGTACTAAATATAGCCGTTATTATGGCCAAATGTTTTCAGATATATTTGTAATTATTTGTTTTATCTATTCATTAAAGTCTTTATTTGTAACAAGTATTATTTCCAATCCGCCAATGTAAATATATAAGCAGCTATGCCGCCCGGATTTTGTTAGGAAATAATACTAAATGTAGTCATATTATGGCCAAATATTTTCAAGTATATTTGTAATTGTTTGTAAAAGAGACCGTTGCAAGTCCAGAATAATATAGATGTAATGGATGTATTTGTAGGTAGTTAATGCTTTATTTATCTGCTTAATAAATATAACAAAAAGCATACTTTAGCCAAAAACCGCTTTTGAGACCGAAGGGCGAGTTGGGTGCCTAGCACCTTCCCAACTCGTAACTTAGCCTCCGAACCCGTTTTCTTCATCTCTCGGTTTTTTTTTGGTTTTGCTTTATTTTTGCCTTAAAATAAAGATGGCGACTCTAAAAACATTTTGGATCCAAGTGGGGCCTCGCAACATCTTTCTTTGCACTTTCAATGCTCTCCCTAAAAAAGGGAGAATGAGAATGGAAAGGTGATGTATTCCTATGTTCTGGTATCCCATAAACAAGGGATAACTTGACGTAGAAAACCCAAAGCACTCATAGTGATCCGAAATAGGCCATAAGGCTATTTTCATAAAATCCATAGTGGGGCGCCGCAACATCTTTCTTTGCACTTTCATGCTTCTCCCTAAACAAGGGAGGAATGGGAATGGAAAGGTGATGTTTTCCTATATCCCGGTATCCCCTAAAAAAGGGATAACTTGACATAGAAAATCCAAAGCTCCCATATTGGATCAAAATCCACTAAAGGCAACCGAGGCGCATTCCAACGCGCTATTCGACAGCACTCCTCCCGCACTTTTGATTTCGCCTCCCCTAGAAAAGGGAGGGTGGAACGGGAGCAGTGGATGTCACCGCATCCGCACGACGCCAAGCACCCCTATCCAAGGGCGCGGGCGCTGGAGCACCCATTCCCTGAACCCACAAGGGCGACTGGCTGGGAGATCGCTTTTATTTTAATGAATAAAAATGGAGGGCTAGACTCATTAACCAAAACTTTTTTTCTTTTGTTTCGGCTAAAGTATGCTTGTTATATTAATTTAAAACAGCCTAATATTATGCTCCTTTAACATCCGTGTCTATATTTGTGGATATGATCCTCCATCTTGCAGCTAGCTTTCATTTCAAACACTGTTACGGATATACTTGAAAATATTCGTATTTTTCAAAAAAAAATCAAAAAATATATTATATATATATATGATATATATGTAATGTTTCTTTTTATTTCCGGGCAGCACAACAAAAGGGTCGGGGCTTTATTTTTAAAATCTTTTCATTTTCGGCCTTATATTATGTTATTCTGCTTTATTTTCATTCTGCAAAATATGTATATATGCATTCATTATGTCATTTTATTTTGGGGGATTAGGACTCATTTATAATTAATAGAATAGATAGATTCCCCGCTTTTCTTTCTATTTCTTGATGGTATGCTTGCTTGCTCGCGCTTAAGCTAAAAAGCCGAGAAAATCCACACATGACAAAGAAGACATGCTATATCTGCTTTTATTTTCTATTTCTATATCTAAAAAAAAAACTTTTTTGCTTTTTAGATGCCGCACACACGTGCACATGCATATAAATATATTCCGAACTGCTACCCTACACCATGGCCAGCCGACCCCCTGCATAAGCCAACGTTAGACTGCATATAGATTTTCAGGACACTTCAAAGACCGACCGGTTTTTGCATTTTAAATTGTGGGTCACCCAAAAAAAAAATGTGCAAGTCAAAAAAAATGCGCAAGTCAAAAAAATGCGCAAGTCAAAAAAAAAAATGCACAAGTCAAAAAAAATATACACTGGGGCTGACTTATTATTTTCAAATGCTCGACCTAGATCATTTCGAATGGTGGATCCCGGAAAGAGTATAGGCCCTTCGCCTGGGATCAGTCCGATCTCGGGGAGTCGAAAGGCGTGTGGAATACGTTGGTCCTATACTGAGAAAGAATCCACTGCTCCAGAAAAGTCCCGAGATCTGCCAAAATTAAGCGTGTGCTTATCCGGTCATTTTGTAGGAAAATAATAAATAATAAAATATACTAATAAAGGCACGCTGCACTCCAAGCCTGTAAAGCCTTCACCAAATTTCTCCGATACCAAACCCATTTTCCCGTAAACCCGGCCCGAATTTGGAAAGGCAGAGACAAGATCGCCGATTGATACGGAATCAAGTGCGTAGATCGATCGAGGGTATCGTAAACATCGATCGTAGGGTACGATCCAAAGATGGCAAAGAAGAGATAAACAAGCTATGGCAGGGCTAGCGATAGCCGGAATAGCGAGAACCGTAAAGGGAAACTCCTGTATGCACCTCCTCCCTGCTTGAAGCTTGGCTAAGAAAGGAACCGGATGCTCATGCGTAAAGAATAACAAATCGTGGTAATTAATCTCCCGGCGTGTTTTTCGAAACTCTCGCCACTTTTTCCCAAAAACCAAAATCCCAAAATATGACCCTAATACTTCCCATTCTCCTGAAATAAATTCCCCTGATACCGCATAAAATATCCTTTTCCAAGCCACCAGAAAGCTACCCAGTGCCAGCCACCAACCAAATGATGACCTCCTTGCCAAAGGTAATATGATTTCAAGCGCCCATGCTTCTAACCCATATTCTCCAGAAATCAGCTCTGATCCCCTCACCTGAATTCCTGCTATTACAGCCAAAGGAATTACCCTCCTCTTAATCCCTCAAATGCTTATCCTCAACAAATAACCCCAGGGACTTTAAAGGAAGTCGTTTGTATACCAGAAAAGGAATCCCTATTGGGCCCAGTCCAGCAACCCCATTCCAAGACAATATTATCCAAGAAAGAAAATCCCACTCGCTTGCTTGACCAAAACCCCATCCGCCACTTACCCAAGTCAAAAAGCCGAAAAGAAACAATGTCAAAGCATTATGATAACCTACCCGTCCCAAGATCTGAAGTACTCCAAATACTGTGGGCCCATGGGATACTAAAGCCCATTGTTAATTACCGACCACCCAAACCATTGCCTCGCTTATTGAATCATGCCCAAGATTGTGAGTATCATCAAAGCAAAGGGTCATCTTACCGACAAGTGCCATACACTCAAAGAGGCAATTCAGGATCTCATTGATAACGAGGTAATTACAGTGGCAGGCACAAAATTTTTTGAAACAGATCAAGCCAAGGAGGTCTAAAAGGGGCAAGTTAGTCTAATTAGCCATGAATAAAGGTGTTGTAAAATATGCTGATCAATAAAGGAGTTTCTAAATAAATGTTTGGAGGAGACAGCTTCCTGGGTATGATAGACGGAGGCACTGAATATGCAAAACTCCCTGATGAGTTCGAGCTTCACCGCTAAGCCTCTCGCAATTGGTACATTACGACCGGCCCGCTTGACTCCCGCAGAACCGGTAGACCGCTCGATATACCATCCCCTTCCTTCTCCTAGCTTTACGGATTGGTCATCTACCGATCCGCTCCCTAATAATGAGGATCTCAAACCCCAGGTCCTCAATAATGTAATAAGCCCCGTGCAGTTTGCTATTAATGATAATATGAATGTCTTTGCTTATTCCTTAGTTGCACCTACATTAAAAGATACATTAAATAATCATAATAATGAGTCATTTAATGAAATGGACCCAAAAGATAAAAAATATTTGCTTGAGCTTGTAAAGTCAGTTGAGCAACAGGAACAACATCACTCAAGAGAAGAAATGAAGACTTGTCAATCATCAACTGGGCCGAACAATCAAGTCAAAGAAATCAAAATCGGCAACTACCTGCAAGGCTCTGAAAGGGTAGCACTCATCGACCTCCTCAAAGAGTTCGTAGATATCTTTGCCTGGTCCTATGAAGATATGCCGGGGCTAGATCCAGCCATAGTCGAACACCGGATCCCTATCTATCCAGATGCTCGGCCAATCAAGCGTAAAGCTCCGCCGAATCAAACCGTAATGGTCACCGCAAGTCAAAGAAGAAATTATGAAGCAGCTCCATGTCAACTTCATTCGGTGGTTGAATACCCGATCCGGTCCAACATAGTGATCTGCTCCTAAGCCCAACGGAAGGTTCGACTGCCGACTTCCGCGACCTCAACAAAGCGTCGCCCAAAGATGATTTCCCGCTACCCAACATTGATATTGTGGTAGATGCCGTTGCTGCTCACAAGATCAGATCCTTCGTCGACGGCATGCTCGGCTACAATCAAATTAAAATGGCAGCAGAAGACCAAGAGAAGACTTCATTCACCACTCCTTGGGGTACCTATTGCTATACTGTCATGCCATTTGGGCTCAAGAATGCCGGGCTACTTATCAAAGGGCTGCCACCACTCTCTTCCACGACATGATCCACAAAGAGATCGAGGTCTACGTCGACGACATGATCGTACATTCCAGCGACGCCAACGGTGCTCATATCAGAGACCTTCGAAAGTTCTTCGAAAGGTTAAGAAAGCATCAGATGAAACTCAACCCCACCAAATGCACATTTGGGGTCACCAAAGGCAAGGTCCTGGGATTCTTAGTGACCGAGCAAGGCATCGAGATCGAGCCAGCAAAGATCAAAGCTATCATAGAGATGCCGCAGCCAAAAACTCCAACAGAAGTCAAAGGCTTCCTAGGCCGACTACAAGATATCGCCCGCTTCATCGACACCACCACCACATGTGGGCCCCTCTTCAAGCTCCTAAAGAAAAATACTGACCAAGTCTGGGACGAGAAATGCCAGCTAGCCTTCGAAAAAATAAAAGCCTACCTTACCAATCCCCCTGTGCTAGCCCCAGCCCATACACATAAACCTCTCCTCATATACTTAACCGTCACAGACACGTCAGTGGGAGCCATGCTTGCCCAAGAAAAGAAAGACTCCTACATCGAAAACGCCATATACTTCATCAAGAGGAAGTCGCAAGGAAGCGAGCCGAATTATTCTAAGACGAGAAAAGTTGTGCCGGCCTAGTCCGACAACCCAAAGGCTCAAAACATATCTACAGGACGATCCATCAAGCTCATATCCGTGATGGACCCTATAAAATACATCTTCGCAAACCATCACTTTCCAACCGACCGCTAAGTGGGCCTTCCTTCTCAACGAGTTTGACATAACATATGTCACGCCAAATCTATCAAAGGCAGCAGAATCGCAGATCACTTAGCCGATCTACCTCGAAAACCGAAGATGCTATCGAGCCCAGCCTTCCTGCATTTAAGGTGTCTTGGAAATCACTGACCACGACACCAGCTGGCAGATGTTCTTTGACGGAGCCGCAAACAAAAGAGGCTTTGGCATAGGAATCTTACTCATTGACCCGACAGATTCTCACACTCCACTGGCCCTAAGATTGGAGTTTGAGTGCTCCAACAACACCACTGAATACGAAGCTTGTATTGCTGGCCTGGAAGAGGCTCTCCAAAGGAAGGCCAAAAATCTCGAAGTCTTTGGAGACTCTGCCTTGATCATAAACCAAGTCGAAGGGAAGTGGAAAACCCAAGATCCCCGGCTGCAACTTTATCATGCCAAATTAACAAAGACTTGCCGCTCGGCTTTGATTCCATCTCATTCCACTACTTGCCGCGGGACAGAAATCAATTTGCCGATGCATTGGCCACTCTAGCATCACTGGTCCAAATTCCCGCAGAAACCCAAGTCCAACCCTTTGTGGTCGGGAAGAAAGTCACGCCGACATACTGCTTCAAAATTAATGCAGCCCCTGAGGCAGATCACGAGCCTTGGTATGTTGACATCCAAAATCTGCTTCAAAAGGAATCTATCCCCCTGGCCTAGACAAAAGAGGGAGAATCTCCCTGCGAAGATGGGCATCGCAATTTGTATTCAGCGGTGGCAGCTTATATAAAAGGCACTACCAAGGCTTAAATCTCTTATGCGCCGACGTGCCAAAGCCGAGCAAATTATGGACCAACTCCATGGTGGTACCGTGGACCCCACATGAACGGCCACATGCTATCCAAGAAAATTATCCCAAGAAGGGTACTATTGAGCTCGCTTGAAACCGATCGCATTCTGGGTGCGACATCGCGACAAGTGCCAACGTTTTGCAAATTGCAAAGACGTGCCCCCGCACATCCTATACAACTCCACGCCCCGGCCCTTCTCAACATGGGGTATCGACGTCCATAGGCCAAATTCACCCGGGGATCTAATGGCCATGAGTACGCTCTAGTAGCCGCCGACTACTTCACAAAGTGGGTGGAAGCCTCTTCCTACAAGATCTTAAATGCCGAAAGGTGTCCGAATTTATCCGAGCCAATATCATATACCGCTATGGGGTACCTTTCGAGATCATCTCCGACAACGGCTCTCATTTTGAAGGGGACGTGAATCGTCTTCTCGACGAGTTCAAAATTCAAAGACACAAATCCTCCCCCTACCGGCCACAAGCAAATGGTGCCGTTGAAGCACCAACAAAACCTCGAGAACATCATCGAAAAATGGCCGACACAGAAGAGATCGCCGAAAGCCGCCGCTAGCCCTCCGGGGCTATCGCACCTCGCCAGACACCCACCGGGCTACCCCTACTCTAGCATACGGCATGGAGGCGCGCCTTATTGAAGTTGAAATACCATCATTAAGAGTAATGATGGAATCGACATAGCGTAGGTCGATCGGGTCAAAGGGCGATTTGAAGAATTAGCCCCGATCGATGAACGGCGCTTAGCCCTAGAGCACACTCGAGCCTATCAAAGACGCATAGCCCGTGCGTTCAACAAAAAAGTCAAAGGTCGCGACATCCGTGCCTGAGATCCGTGCTGAGAAAAACCCCTAGTTATGTTGATACTAGGGGAAAATGGAAATCTCCGTGGATGGGACCGCACATTGTCAAAGAGATCCGGTCAGAGGTGCCGTTCTCACAAACCAGAAGGAGAGGACCTTGTTCAAATTTCTTCAACCTTGACAAGCTCAAAAGGTACTATGCTTGAGCCAATCTATCCGACAAAAGTGCTTCCCTCTCCAGCTCGCTAGGTTGAAAACCCGAAAGGGCGGCCTAGGCAAAAGTTAGAGCGAAAAAAAACAATAAAAAGGAGAAATAAGGGCTCGCTAGGTTGAAAACCCGAAAGGGCGGCCTAGGCAAAAGTTAGAGCATAAAAAAATCAGAGAAAAAGGAGAGGGAAGACACTCTTTGAATCCTCGATACTATCTCCGCCTTTGGCATACAACAGCTCAACCGACAAAGGAAAGAGAAAAACCACAACGAAAGCTCACATTAAAATACTTAAAATATATTACAAGGTCCTAAGGTGCAACTTAGGAATATTTATTTAAGACATCTATATTATACATTAACTGCATTGCACATATATATTCCTGCCTACACCCCCACTTGTTTCCCCCAAATATTCCTTCCTTTTGCAGCCTCAAGTGGTCTATCATGCCTCAAGGCCCACCAAGCCGGCCCATATTCCTCTTCTCGCGAGGCACGTAAGAACCCCTATTCTCGTAACCGCCGAAGTATCTCCTTCATCATCGCCAACATCTCCATTCTCGTGGACAATTGTATTGCTAGACCGGCCCCATTATCTCTTGCCCCATCCAGCCGAGGGGAGGAGCAACTCTTCCTGCTCCTGTGGATTATGTTGCTGATTGCCATTATTACGCCTTATATCAGTGCCCCCATCCATTTTGAGGGGAAGGGACAGCCTCCTCGCTCCCAAGGATTGTGCTCCCGACCTGCATTATCATGTCGAGGGACCTCATAATCGATATCCGGCCTGCCCCATTCACCTCGGGGAGCAGCCTCCGCCGTTTCCCAGTTACTTGGACCTGCTTCATTTGGTCCAGGAGCCACCGGAGCGCCAAGGTTATGTACTCGCCTGAAATCTTCCTGCAAGACCTGAGGAATGACCAAACCTGAGCTCTCGATCTCTTCGCCTATCTCCATAAGGCGAGCATCAATGCCCGTAGCGACATGGCGGCCAAACAAGTTTCTCGCCGATCTCGCGAGAAGATCCTCAAAGAATCACCATTATCCATGCCAAGTATTCAAGGGACAAAAATATATAATCAGAGAACAAATAGGCCACCTGAAGCCTATCAAAGTCCAGATGCCACATCCTCTGAAAGTCAATAGTCAAAGTCCCTGCTATTTTCCATCTCCAAAAATACGGCGAAGTCGTGTTCGAATAATCGCTCCAAATTTCAAACCGGCGCAATATTCTATCAGCACTATAAAAAGAAGTTCTTCTGATGCCCAACATAACAACTTGAGCATAGCCGGCGGAGTGCAAAATGAAGCGCCGGATTTCCCAGTGGTTAATCACCCAGGATATATCCATGGAGCCTCTCCGAAAGAAATCCTCCCCACCATAGTCGAAAAATTAGTTTGGGAAAGCGAAAGCGCGAAACCATAGAGCCCCTGATCATATCTCCCCGAAAGGTGCAGAGCCATCACGCACCGAAAATGCTCCTCCACCACATGTGAATCGAATGGGACCGCCTAGGGAAAAGTTCGTCGCCACCGGAAAAAGCATCAAGACCAGCCAGAGTCTCTGCCAAGATTACTGGGACGATATTCGCCCGGCGATCACGTGCCTGCAGAGCAAGATCTACCACTCGCACGTCAATAAATCCCTGATGGCCCACCAGCAGATATCTCCCCACCACAGAAGAGAGCCGCCACCGACGCCTCAGATAATCCACGTCATCCTCTATGAACTCTGTGAATGCTCGAGGAAGAACGGTCAAGTCAAAGTTCACCCCGTTATAAAAACCCGGGGTGGCAACTCGAGTGCTGCGGAATAATTCCCTAATCGCCATGTAAGGACGCCTCCGAGGCGAAGGCACGACAATACGACGAGTGGCAGCAACTCCCAGCATTGCACAAAATTCCTCAAAAGCCGGGCACATCTCGTTCATCCCAAAATTAAAAAGATGATCCTGACGAGACCAGAACCTGGGACGCCCTCTCAACATGTCCCAGTTGATCACGACATTTCTCCAGGATAGAAGGCACCTGAAGCTAAAAATGTGATCAAACCAGTCACGTTCGTCGGCTCGAAGGGCGAGAATCCAGAGGTCGAGGGCATTTTCATAGATTTCTAATTCCAAAGGGGTATGGTAAGGGGCAGCCATTTGAGCAGAAATAGAATACTTTCTCTATCAAAAGAAGGAACGATTGAAGAAGAAAAGCTATGAAGGAACGAGGCATCAAGAAAATCGATGTGAGAAACTTCAGATCGCCGCCCCTTTTATAGCGTAAAATAAGAAAATCGACAAACAGATGAAAATGGTGAACAAAGGGCCAGAAAAATCTCCCAGAAAGCCAAACTGGCGCCACCTCATGAAATTTGGGCATGGCGCCCAAATTTGCCCCTATAAGCCACGCCCAATTTGCTCATTTACTACCCCTTGTTTCGCCCAAATCGCCAATTGATATTTCGTCTCGATCACGAGGCTTTGGCGCCTATCAAAGCAAAGGCTATAAGAGAGTAGATGGCCACAATTATGCTCCCTCGCACAGGAGGAGGCGGCTGCCTCTTCCTCTACCCGCAGATCGCCAGAAAAGCCCCCTTAAACTGAAGGTGTATTCTTTTCAAATTCATTTCTAAAAAACGGCGTGCCATTACCCTTAGGAGTCGGTATAGCTTTATTTTCTGCCTGTATTTTGAATGTGCATTTTATTTTACCATGTCATTTAAAATTATATTGCATTTTATCATTCATGTTTGTACAGATACTAATTACAAATAAAAAGAGAAAAGAAAAAAAAAGCTGACATGTGCAGGAAAAAGAAGCTAATAGCCAAAAGATGCTCGCCTCTGCTAAAGCCACCTCCCTCGACTCTGGGGCCCACCGTGCCATCGTTCCGCGATCCGCCCCTCGCTCGAGCGCGACTCGATCCTACGCCGCATCGCCATCATCATCATCACGCGACGCCTGGTCTCGGCCGCATAGCATCATTGTTCGACAAGAAAAGTCATCCATCGACGCCGATAGAGTTTGTTGATGCTAACGAACGAAGCCCCGCAATGCCTCTTGTATGTGGACACTTTGACCGAAAAGGCAAACATAAAAAAAGAGAGAGAGCATCACCAAATAAAAAAAGAGAGAGCATCACCAAATAAAAAAAGAGAGAGTGATAAATATACCGTGGGCTCGATCGTGACACATACTCCTCGTGGATCTCAACATCAGAAGACCTCCCTTATGAGCCTATCATCTCGCCGATATCGAAAGTCGAAAAGGCATCATCGGGCATGGAAAACTCAAGCCGCATCCGTAGAATGAGAAGACCCACCAAGCACCATCACAGATGCACGCCTCCCAATCACAGAGGAGGAGGAGGGGATGGAGCATCGCCCTCAAAAAGTCTTCATATGCTATGACCGGAAATCACCGCGTGCATCTCATATTTGGACAAGTAGCGTTGCCGGCTTTGGTATAAAGTCCGATCAATCACATTCTGAGGAGGTGCAGTGAGGTGCCACCGGAGATACCGAGAACGGGACATGCCGACGGTTGACCCGCCACCCATGTACAAAGAGTCGCACATGATCGATACCATCAAAATCCGCAACGACTAAATAGCAGGTAACCTCGACGCCCTACCGTGATTCCGCCAAGGGAACAAATTCACCGAACCTCGAGGTCGAAGTTCGCCACTGCCCCGCAGCCCCAAAGTGACTCAATATAATGGCCTCGGTGTCCTTTCTTCCGATTCTCGCTTCACAAATTTGACCAAGTAAGGTGGTCCAAGAACATCGCCGCAAGGGGCAACCTGCACAAAGTCAAACACGTAATAAGCCCACACCTTGAAAAAAAGGAAAAGAGAAAAGAAAAAAGTCAAAGAAAAAAAAAAATATATGTGAAAAAAAAAAATATATATACATGCCGACAAAAGAAAAAAAAGAGGGAAAGAAAATATACCTCCCAGTGTGGGCAAAACCACCATAACCTTTGAGTCATTCCGAC
>CM028380.1:59169389-59313867 GCA_013146195.2 Codonopsis lanceolata | reverse complement strand
CCCCGTTATTTATAGAAGAGGGACTCCGTAAACCCATCTATTATGTGTCCCACGACCGACCGGTAGACGAGGCATACGCAGAGATAGAGAAGGTAATTCTCTGATGATAACGGCAGAAAGCTGAAACCATACTTCAAAGCCCATGAAATCGGGTATATACCGACTTGCTTTTGCGAAGGATCCTCGTGATAGCCCGACGCTGCTAAGGAAGGATGAGACGGGCCGCCGACCAATGTAATATGCAATCATCTACCTCCCAAGAAAATCCATTAGAGCTCAAGTCTTGGCAAACTTCATTGCCGAAACCTCCTTCACCTCTAAGCAGACAGAGCGATGCACTGCATCAAGGACTCCACCAATGAACAAGTGCCTGTGCAGAGCAGCCGCCCGCAAGACGCGACCGGCCCAGCCTCCTCGACATTGTTTGACGGATCGCCTAGCAAGAATGGCAATGGAGCGTGCATCCTACTCAACCCCGTAGGAACGGAGATCGCAAAGCTCTTAAACCAACTTCCAGATGCAAACAACGCTGCCGAGTACGGCACTGATAAGAAAGTGCCGAATCGGCCGAATAGAGCTACTCAAATCTTAATCTTCAGCCGACTCCTCACTGCCGTGAAGTAGTATTTCGGGGAGTATGGGGTAAACCACCCGACATCGACAAATACAAGGAACTAGCCTCGAGCGCCCTCGCCCAATTCGAATATTGGGAACCGGAGCAAATAGGAAGGGCCGAAAACACAAAGGCGCACTCACCTCTCCAAAATGGCCACCAAAGTGAGCTCCGAAGCTCCCCCGTAAACATGGATCGAAATCCTCGATACCCCGCCATTGATAAAGAAAAGATAATGATGCTAGAAAGCCATTTGAGTGTTGGATCGATGACATCAAAAAGTACATCGACTGTGGATACCGCCCAACGACAAAGAGCAAGGATGGGCAATGGCAAGAAGGTCGGCCGATACACCGTAATCGGGATGTACTATACAGCGATCTTTCACCAAGCCTCTCCTAAGGTGTGTCCGACCGTAAATCACACAAGGACTACCGGCCGAGGTACACTGAGGGGTATGTGGAAGCCATCCAGTGGCTCGAACTTTGGCCGATGTGATCATTTTTCATGGATACTACCGCCGACGTTAAGAAAGGATGCCGAGGTATATGCCCGAAAATGCGACAAATGTCAAAAATTCGCTAACATCCCAAGATCGCCCCGGCACCTCAAACCCCTAATCGCAAAGATGGCCTTTCGAAATGTGGGGACTTGACCGATCGGCCATTCCTCTCGCCAAAGGCAAGAACAAATTTGTGATAGATGTCATGTGGACTACTTCACAAAATGGATCGAGGCCGCACCCCTAGCAAGCATCACCGAACAAAGGGCCATCGACTTCATTCGAGACAATGTCCTCTCGCAGATATGGATTACCAAGGGCCATTGTGTCGATCACGCACACGCAATTTTCAAACGATTCACGGCAAGTCGCGAGGAGAGAGGAATTCGCCATCGAAGTCTTCGGTAGCACACCCCCAAGGAAACGCCAAGCGAGGTCGAAACAAACAAATCCTTCATGCCTTAAAAAGAAGGTTGGACGAGAAGAAAGGCGCTTGGCTCGAGGAGCTTCCGCCGCCTATACGGGCTATCCGAACATCTCGCCGAGGTTCAACCGAGGAAACGCCCTTCTCCTTGACTTATGGAACCGAGGCCATGGCCCCAGTAGAAATGGCTCTCCCCACTGCAAGAGTCATCCATTTCAACGAAGAGGCAAACACCGAATCAAAGACGCTTGACCTCGACACTGAGGAAAGAAGGCTCAAGCCGTGATGAAGGCCATCAATTATAAAAAGCTAGCCAAGGCCCACCATGACAAAAGATCAATCTCGCACATTCTCTGGCCGGCGACTGTATTAAGGAAAATCGAGGTGATCGAAACAAGCCGAAGAAACAAGCTTTCTCCCAACCTGGAAGGACCGCATAAAATCACGTACACCATTCGAGCAGAACCTACAGCTCGCAAAACCGATGGAACCCCACTAAGGAACCCCCGGCATTCGCATTCACTTGAAAATGTATTATCAATGATCTGTTATCTTGTTATAAAGAAAAAATCTCGATGAAACACTTCTCTTTAAACCATGTATTCAAGACCGCTCAGTCTTGCCATCAAAAACCTCCTCGCCTAGCCGAGGAGAGGCCAGGCTCTAATGCCTTCAAAACCTCCTCGCCTAGCCGAGGAGAGGCCATGCTCTAATGCCTTCAAAACCTCCTCGCCTAGTCGAGGAGAGGCCAGGCTCTAATGCCTTCAAAACCTCCTCGCCTAGCCGAGGAGAGGCCATGCTCTAATGCCTTCAAAACCTCCTCGCCTAGTCGAGGAGAGGCCAGGCTCTAATGCCTTAACCTCCTCGCCTGGCCTCTCTAATGCTTCGAGCGCCTAGGCCCAAAAATAAAAAAAAGAGGTCATAAAAGAAAGTAATAACAGGGAAACCAAATAAGAATAAGAAAGACGGAAAATACTTGCATTGTACACCATAAATAAAATTACAGATAACCAAAACAAGAAACCAGTTTTAAAGTGTTTATAAAACTACTCTACACCCTCTCCTCTCGCGGCTTCCTCGGGCCGCCACCGCCGTAAACATACTGATGCTTTGACAGCTCCTCCCGGCTAGTCTTTTGGCCTTCAAGCTCCGCCATCAGCCGATCACCAACATATTGCGTGGAGGAGAAGCATGCCTCGCCACGTAGCAACGATAGCTCTTTACCTGCACCTCCTCACTAGCCATCAGGGCAAAGAGGTTGCTCGCCTCAGCAGGGGGAGGTAGCCACTCGGGGGCCTGAGCTCCAGCATCGGCTTCCTTAATTTGGCCCAGCTCGGCTTCATCGAAGGGCACGAGCGAAGCAACACCGCGGCACTCCGAACCATAAGAGGCAAGACGCGCCATCTTCACCACCTCGGGCATCGGCACACCGACCGCCACCGCCGCCCGGAAAGCTTGGACCCGGCTGGTCTCCATGTAATCCAGAGCCTCTACCCCGTAGGCCAGCGAGTCTCGATACCTTTTTAAGACCTCCTCACTGGGCTTCGCAGCTAACTCGGCCCTCAGATGGTCGTTCTCATTAAGCACCCCTTTCAACTTGGCCTCGAGCTCGGCCACCTTTCGATCCTTCTCACCAACCTGGTCCTTCATTGCCTTCTCTCTCGCCAGCCAGGCGGTCTTCTCAGCGCCGAGGTGGGAGATCTCGTCAGTTTTTAACTGCAAGTCTCCTTCCAGGGACTTCATCTTTTCAGCGGAAGAGGAGATCTCCCCCTTAGCCCTCAACAGATCCCTCTCCAGTCCTCTCACGGACTCGGCAGCCTTATTCAGCTTGGCGTGATAAATCGCGATACCAACGCCGAGCTACAGAAGCAAAAACAGTATAAGCAACCAAGATAAATCAACGAGAAAAAGAAATAAGGAAATCGGCCTACCTCGCTCAAGGCCAGCCCACACAAATCATGCAGCTGGAATTGCTTGGCAGGAAGCATCGTCTCCACAGACTCTGCCGGCACACCCTCGCCCAATAACCTTTGCCCATAGCCAATGAAATGGGCAGGAAAGGTGTTTATTGTCTTACAGATGTGTCCGATAATATGCTTATTATCGGACACCTCCTCGTTTTTCGGAGCAGGAGACGGGACCGAGGTCATCTGGAGCTCGGCAGAGTCGTAGAAATGAGGATGACTCGAGCAACACTCACCTCTCTCGCTCTGCCTCGGGATGTCGAGGCCTACGCCCCCTTCGCCTTATGAGTCGGGGGTGAGAGGGGCCGCCAGGATCTTTCAAACGCCGACCGCAGCAACGATCCGACTCACCGGCAGCGACGAGAGGAAGCCTCGAGCTCGGCCTTCGCTCCTCCTTCGGCCGTAACAAAGATCCCTCGACAAAGCCATTTCTACAAGACATAGAAAGCATGCGTCAGAAATCAAAAGACAAATATAACAAAAGTGACGAAAAATTAAACAAAGCAGGAATGAACAAAATTAACCTGGTGTCGAGCACTCAGACCCATCTATACCCTGACACCTCGGACACGCTGAGCCGAACACCTCAGTGCAGGCCCAAGCCCTCTCTGGCCGCATACTCGAAATTAGAGTAAGCCCTCTCCACCCCCTCGACACTGGTTGCCGAGATCCAGAACCTTGACAGGAGGCCCTCATCCTCAACTATGGCCTTCCAGTTGTAAGACCGAACCTGCACCCCTTCATTGTCAAGCAAGGGGGCCTCAATAGCAGTCTTCACGGCTTCATCGGAGGTGCCCAGTTTCTTCGTCCTCGTAAGGCCATGAGGCTTTCCTTCTGGAACCTCGAAGTTTCACCCTCGGCTAGACTCCACCAGCAGAACCTTTTCAGACCACCTATGATCTTTATTACCAAAACTAGCCAGAAGGGGGAATCCCCAAGGATGATTAAGAGTAGTCAGCCGATTCATAGAAATGCTGACTTTATAGTAATAGCAGAAGAGGGATAGCGTGGGCTCGAAACCCTTCGCTCGAGTACAGACGATAAAGCTCACCAAAGCTCGGGTCAGGTTGGGCGAGAGATCCAGCGGAACCGAGCTCGTCTGGGTCAGGAACTCGCAAATAAAAGGGTCAAGAGGCAAACGCAGCCCCGAGGACTCGAAAAAGCGGGTAGAAGCCCACGTGGCCAACCGCGAAGACCCCGCAGCTCGGAGATACCCAACCTCGAATCCGGAACTGAACCTCGGAAAAAATTGGAGCCATATGCTCGTGACCATGCCTCCACATCCGCTAGGCCTATCTTATTCTCAAAGGGCCTCAAGTAGCGAGGCACCCTCTCACCGTCATCTCCATCTTGTCCAGAAACAGAAGCCTCATCCCCACTTGCCATTCTATCAAGTTATCGACGCCGCAGGCCTCTTTCAATCTGCCAAAAATGCAGGACCCTCTCCCTGGTGAAAAATTGAGCAATCAGACTTAACGCAATACGATCTCGGCTGGAAAACACCCTCATGGGGGTGTCAGACGGATAGTCCGGGGCAGAAAACACTTCGTCACCGAACTTCTAATGTGGGCTAACCTTCACTCCAAAGCTCGCAAGGAGAAACCTCGCTTGCTGAGGAGTAACCGCTACCCATTTACCCTCGCACATGGCGTACATACGGGACCCCACGCAAAGACTTCAGCCGACTTAAGGAACGGGCCCTCGTCATCTGAATCTACGGAGGAAATCGAGCACGACGAAGAAGTCTCCGAGCTCTGAGGGCCCACGGTCATCTCCATATGAATAGTAGTGTCAACCACCATCTCCTCGACCAAACAAACCCTCACCTCGACACCCCTCCAAGTAGGGCCGCGAGGTGCAGACTCAGCTTCGTCATCACCTAAGTCATCGCTCCTAGACTCGGCTAAGTTAGCGTCCTTGGCATCAGGATTAACCGAAACCTCGGGGTTAACCTCGGCAAGAGGGCGGGCCTCGCCCTGATTAGGTACTAGGGCACGAGAAAGATCCTCGACCCTAGGAGACACATCCCTAACATTCTCGGCCGAAGCCGAAGCCTCGGCCACGTTACTAGGAAGGGGAAGAAGGGGCTCCTCTAAGTATTCGAATTACCCTATTCGATATCTATCATCTCCATGGAGGAGGCGCTAGAAGAAGAAGAAGAAAAAATGGGAAAGGGGATTCTACGAGACATACCCTAAGAAAAACGAAAAACAAATAAAAGGAAGGAAAAAATCGTACCAAAAAGTTAGCCGGAAAGAACGCCGGAGAAATCAACAGATAAGCAGAAACACGCCTGAAAAAGCCAAAAGAAGCCGGAAAATTAAGCAAACAGAAGAAAGAGACCCCTGACAGAATAGCAAGCCGGAAAAACAAAACGATGACAGTAAAAGCCACCCGAAAAGAGAAAACGTGGAAAAAAGAAGGGAGAAGTTCACTTACGGGCTCCAGATAAACTAGGACTCAACCGGGGGGGGGGAACGGTCGGAGAGATCGCCGGAAATCGCCTAGAAGCACAGTGAGTGGAAATAGTGAGTAGAAAGTGAAAAGAAAAGAAAAAAGCTCTTATACCCCCCTGCAACGACGTCGCATTGAGGCGGAGCCCCTAAATCCACCGGGTCGACCCGCGTGTTTTTTCCTGAGCCAAACCCAAAACGACACCGCATGACATTAATTTCTATGGATCCGGGAAGAAAGGGTGACATTAAAAGCATTTCAAAATTTGAAAAGCCGCCCAAAACAAAAACCAAGAAGCCGCCAAAACCTGCATTTAATGATGTGATAGCCCGAAGAAACGAATCGTCCTGATTGGACGGATACCCAAAAAACGCCTCATAAGCTTCCATCAATCTCGTCAAGAAGCTCAGCATCAGCCTCGACTTGAATCCTGCAGTCAACCTCGGCCCCAAGCTCGGTACCGACCTCTCACCACCAAACGAAGAGAATACTTCTTGGCCTTCTCGGCGTCGAGCGGCCAAAAAGTAGGGGGCCACTGAAAGGATTAAACCAAGGAAGTGATCCTCGGCACAAGAACGGGCCCCACGTAGAAAACCGCTGGTAATGGAGCTACAGAAACGTAGGTCCCTGAGATGACGCGAGTTTCCTAGAGCCGAGTAACAGACGACCCACGGTTTCCTAACCGCCTTGGCCTCAGCTAGTCAGAGTGACTTCTAAATGCCCTCGGCCCCAGACACTAGAGTGGTCTCCACCACCCTCGGCCTCGCCCACTGAATCGGTCCCCAGTACCCTTGGCCTCGGCGGTAATAAACACCTCATCACAAGACCGCTCGGCCTCGGCGTTAGATCAATCATCACCCGGCCTGACAAAACAGCTTCCCTATGCCCGGTAAAACCGCTACACGCAAACACCAACTCCCTGACAAACGCACAGCCCACTTATTTCTGACAAAGACCATCAACGTATTTAATAACCGCCGCAATGTGTTCCCCAATGACCAGCCGCCACGTCGACAAAAATATCAGGTATAAATAGGGGACACACATTTATTGTAAAGGTAAGTAATTTCTGAGATATCTAAACTCCCTTATCACAACCTCTTATCAAGCAAATATCACGGCACATTTATTATTCATTTTCTACCGAAAATCTGACTCTCACACCGGAGGGTTCTAGTCAGGCCGCCCCGACTCCTTAACGATGTTATTTGTTTACTTTGTGCAGGTAACGAGGAAGACGAACGTGTGGGGCCCACCTCATCCTGACCTCAAACGTGGACAATAAGACAAGGTCACCACAAAAAAAGCGTGATCACCGGAGGGTTCTAGTCGGGCCGCCCCGACTCCTTAACGGTGTTATTTGTTTACTTTGTGCAGGTAACGAGGAAGACGAACGTGTGGGGCCCACCTCATCCTGACCTAAAACGTGGACAACAAGATAAGGTCACCACAAAAAAGCGTGATCAAATAGTAATAATGTTAATGAAGATAATAATATTACTATTATAATAATAGTATTATTGTTATAAAAAAATAAGAATAATAATAATAGTAATAATAATAATAATAATATAAATAGTAATAGTAATAATAAAAATAATATTGTACAATTTTTATCATCATTGTCATAAATGAAAAGAAAAATAGTTTTTTGTCCAAATGAAAGTTTTTAACATAACTGTATTAGTAGACACATTAAATTTTGGACTTTATGGTATTAAAATTTTTATTTTGAGATTTTTAAAATTATTATTCATTTTCTAACAATGTGAGATACTTCTTTTCTATTTCTATTGGTAATAAAAGTTTAAGACTTTGAAAACAAACATTTCTTTCTAACCATGTGGCATACATCTTTTCTAACCATGTGTTATACATCTTTTCTATTGATAATAATAATATTTTTTAAAATAACACTAATTTCTAACAAATGTGGATACATCCTTCTATAGTAATAATAATAGTCTTTTATATAAAAACTTTTAAAATTAACATCTCTTTCGAAACAATGTGTGATACATCTCTTCTATTGGTTATAATATAAAAATAATAATAGTAGTAGTCTTTTATCTAAAGAGTTTTGAAACCAACATCTTTTCTAAACAATGTGCGATACATCTTTTCTATATAATGGAATACATATCTCTTCTCTTCTATTGGTGATAAAAATAGAAATTTTTTTATCAAAAAACTTGTAAAATCAACATCGTTTTTTAACAAATGTAGGATGTATCTATTTTATTGCTAATAATAGTAATTTCAAACCAACATCAATTTATAACAAATACGTGATATATCTCTTATATTGTTAATAATAGTAAAAATCTTTTATCTAATCTAAAATAATTTAAAATCAACATCATTTTCTAACTAATGTGAGATATACATCTTCTATTAGTAAAAATGGTAGAAGTGTTTTATCAAAAGACTTTGAAAACCAACATCACTTTCTAACCAACCAATGTATGATTCATATATTCTATTGGTAATTAATAATAGTATTTTTAAAAAACAACATCAATTTCTAACTAATGTGGGATACATTTTTTCTATTAGCAATAATTGTAGAATATTTTGTAACCAATGTGAGATACATCTCTTGTAATAAGAGTGAAAGTCTTTAGCTTAAAGATTTTTTATTTTTTTAGGGCTTGACCCTGGTTAGAGGGAGCCCTTCCAGAAATTATCGATGGCCTCTAGTTGAACCGAAGGCCAAGGAGGGGGTTTGGAAATAGTTTTCAACCAGCAATTGATGCGCCTAAAGACTTTAAAATCAAAATTTTCTTTTCAAACAATGTAAGATATATCTCTTTTATTGGTAATAAGAGTATAAGTTATTTATATAAAACTTTTAAAACTAACATCTTTTTCTATGTGACGACCCGACCCGGACTCCAATGCGAAATCCCAAGGTCGTGCCGTCAAGACAAGCTAAAAGACGGACAAGCACCCGCTAAGCGTAGTGGTGCGAGTCAAGAGTTGAACCAACAAACTCTAAACTGGAGTGTGAAGCCATAACGGCAAAAACCGAATAACCAAAAACTAAAATCTGCGGAAGCACATCATAAGTGGGACCAAAGCCTATAATTATAAACTAAGGAATACAAGGCTGAGAGACGACTATCTCTCGACAAATCTACGACTCGCGTGACGCAACATTGCGCACGTACAACAAACCATCGGCAACCTAAGGCCGGCGAATCAGAGAATACCAACGATAAACAACCACTCAGCGGCTACAACATGCGGAGGACAAATCAACTAAGCGAATAAGATAATAAATACTAACAGCTAAACCAATGTCTCTCGACTAAAGTTGTCGGAGACAGAAATAACCATAACATAATACTAGAACATGCGAGCTAAACTTGCTCGGAAAGACAACGGAATAACTTCTAATTAAATACAACAGCTCGACCCAACAAGTCGGCTCCCAAAATAAACGACAATAAAATACTGACATAACTACCCCAGTAAAGTTTACATAACTTCACAATCGTGTCTCACAAGATAATAAATACAATAATACTAATAACCCCAAGCTATTGCCGGAAGACCACGATATCGAGCAGCGAAGCTTCAACGCACTATCGAGCTTCTGCAAAAACTAAGGAAAACAAACACACGAAATGAGTCATAATGACCCAGTAAGTTACTAAATGCAATGTATGGCATAGCATGGCGTGGCATGGTATAATGCACAAGCATATATAAAATCATGGCATCTTTATAGCATACCAATATTAAACTTGTATTAAGCCACCAAGTAACATAAACTTCATAAACCACTTAGCACATTATCTTTTCATATAAGTGCTTATAGTAAGCCACATAAGGGATAGAGAAGTTACCCAAGCGATTGCCGTTGTGTTGCTCTGCAATACACAATGTTATACAAGTTAAGTGACACGTGCACGTGATTGATACATCGGCCAGCGGCTTACTTCAAGAGAGCCGCTTTCGGACTCAATAGCATAATCCATTCGCTCTCTTGGTTACGAGATGGGCTAACTTCCACTGGGCCAACGGTGTGAGGGTGTGTGAGGTCCCAGGTACGGCGATCCATAGCGAATACGAACCTTACGATTCGTATAGGCGATGTATCGTCCTACCCTGACAGAAAAACCAATTCAAATAATGCCAGCTGGGCTTATATGCAATGCACAAGTAGATATTTACTCGCATGCTCAAACAAGAACCAAGACCGTCAAGAGCGGACTTATCAAATCAAGTAGGTCATAAAGCTCTACGAACCAATTTAACAATGTACATATTTGCACATACTTAACAAATCTAACTAACTTATCAGTTTAGTCCAAGAACCACATATTGAGGTATTCATAACCCTCAAGTCACAACCCAATCAAAAGTAGCATATAAACTCAAGAAATCACAATATGAGGTCTACTATAGCCCTCTACTCGGGATTAAACCAAAGACTATTACTTAGTCTAAGAACAGTCATAAATCAAGACTTAGCATTTAAGCGTTGCTTAAAGGTACACCGGACTCAACCATAGTCCCGACTGTCATATATGTTCGACTTCTCCAAAGCCAATCTCAAGGGTATCAAAACTAAACCGTAGTCATAACCTTGCAAGCGCTTTCACGTGCACGCGACCAAATTCCCTAAAAGAGAACTCACTCAAATAATCATTTCTTAGAGTAATACGAGATCATAGGTTGGTCTCTAATGCTCCGTGCTCAAACGAGCACGCTCTCAATAAATCCCCAATAAGCCTCTATACCGTGGGTCTCACAAATGGGACACAATTCAAGATGCTCGGGTAATCACAATCAAAACCAACCAAACCCGAACATCGTAGGATTTTAACCTAAGGCTCAACATCATAATATTAAACCTAAAACGACTCCATTGAGTCTTTAAAATCACACATCATTGAATACATATTTCATAAATCCCCAAAATAACATATCATTCGCATTTATAACAATTTTTTTCCAAAAATCATTCGGACTAGATTCCCAAGATTTAAATCCATAGAACTCAACAAAATCTTATACCCAATTTACAAATCACATAATCTCAAATAAATGGTCATACTCCTATTATCTAGTGAGATCACCCATCCAAATTCCCAAACTTATGCCTACTATCATAATAAATCCAAATAAAAGGTAAACATGATTCCTAGCATGCTCACAATCCTAGAAACATAAGATGAAGAGTAACAATATACTTCAATAATCATAGGAGTCATCCTACACATGCTCTTAACAAGTTCAAATCACAAATTAAGATCATACAAGGCAAGTATGTGTACTCATTGACCTCAAATAGCATAGAGTTTGTTTTCCTTAGGATCAATGAGTATAAAATCAAGAGAGAAGAGGTAACTTACTTAGCTTGATTGAAACCCAAAGAAATCAAAATCCAAACGGTGAAGTTGTTCCTTCCGTCGCACACGTCAAGAATCCGAAGTTTGGCGGCAATCGAACGGTTGAATCTTCGTAGATCGGTGGAAGAAGAAGCTAGGGCTCAAAACTTCAAGCCCCCAACTCTCTCTCTCTCTAAAGTGTAAGAAGGAAGTGAAGAAATGGGAGAGTTTACTGAATATTGCAAAGGGCTTGGGTATTTATACCCCCAGAATGAGGAGGGCACAAAGGACATTTCTCAAGTGCAATTAGTAGAGATTAGGGGAAATCAAACACTAATCTAAATATTAATTAACTTCTAACTAATGTTAGTACATGTTTAGGGCTAAGTATGGGAGGTTAGGAAGGGTTTAGAAGGGGTTTAATGAGGGTAGGATAGGTATAATTCGTCAAAACCCAAAACAGGGCAAAAAAATCCCGTAAGTGACATTTTATGTTGAGGCGGGCGCCTGGGACTCTGACCCATCTCCAAATTTGCAATTTGCTCTCGGAGCTTGAGGCGGGCGCCTCCCGATGCCCGGGCGCTGGCTGCTCTATGCTCTCAAAACTTGGTCTAACATGTCCTAAATGTTCCCAAACTCATGGGCAACTATTCTAAGGTCTAACCCAACTCAAAACAAAGTCGAAAACACACCGAAAAACTCGAAACAACTCGGAGCGGCAGGAAGGGGTGCAACAACGTCAACCGGAGCGCGAATGAACTCGAAATCGAACGAGCAATGAAAGGAGACTTTTAAGGCAAGTCTAAGGGCTAATGAAGAAGCTTAAATACTTCTAGAAATTCGAATAACAACTAGGGAAATAAGAATCCCAAAGGAGAGACGATTACGCGACTCGATTCCCGAACTACGCGATAGAGCGAAGGCAGCTATCTCCAAAGCTTCCAAAATCATCGATAGACTTAAGGAACACCTCCAACTTGAAGTCTAATGCATCTAAACATGTTAATAAACCATCTTAAAGAGGTCTAGGACCAAACCGGAGTCACGAGCATAAAGCATAAGCAAACCCTCAATCGCGTTGCATCCCGACTATCGTCGAGTCACGACTTTTGACTTTAGCAAGTCAACCACTATATGGAGTCTCTTAATAATGTTTCGGTCTTAATATGGTCTCTCAAACATATCTAGACCCTCTCGCAAACCAAACATACAGTCGACAGAGGAAGAAGTGCAAGTATAGCACGCAAACCGAGATAACGAAGGAGCGGGGTGTTACATTCTAAACAATGTAAGATGCATCTCTTCTATGGTGATAAGTAGAAGTCTTTTATCAAAATAATTTAAAACCAACATCAATTTACAATCAATATGAAATGCATATATACTAATATTACCATTAGAAGAGATGTTTCTCACATTGGTTATAAATTGATGTTAATTTTAAAACTCATTATATTAATAACCTCACATTTAATTACCAATAGAAGAGTTGTATCTCACTCTCACCTTTTATTAGTAATAGAAGAGTTTTATTTCACATTGGTTAGAAGTAATGTTAGTTGTAAAAGTTTTTAAATATAAGAGTTCTATTATTGATAATATAAGATGTTATATATACTAATATTAATACTCCTTATGTAATACCCTATATTATTGCATGATTGTCTTATTCTTGAGTTCATATATTCATATTCGTCATAAGTATGTTTACATAACTCATTCGTATGATTGAATTCAATAGCATGTTCGTTGACGTTGATTTCTATACTCGTATGCATCATTTGCGTCATGAGATGTGTTAGGACTTTGATTATGTTTACATGATTTAAAACATGTGTATAAGTGTTAGATGTCATTCATAACATCCTTAACATGATTTAGATGTTGTTTGAATGCTCGTTGCATCGTCGATTCGATCGTTGCTCACTTCTAGTTGTTGTTCTTCTTCATTTGGCTCGTTTGAGCGTTGTTCGGGAGTGTTCTGTTGAGTTCTAAACCATTTTTGAGTGAGGATTGAGCCTAGAGGACTTTGGCCTTGAGTTTGGGGTTGTATTGGGTTGATTTAAGACCTTTTGAGCACTGGAGACCTTGTAGTCGCAAGGGGGTTTGGACCTTGCCCCCGCAAGCTGAACATATTTTTGGAGGAGTGACTTATGCCTAGCATGCGGTCGCATGCTATGCCACACCATGCTACCACATGGTGCTGGTTTCCTGATACGATTTGTTTTGTTTGTTGCTCCATTTTGGCTATCATAACCCCACCCAAACCCATCCTAAACCACTTCTAAATCATCCTAACTATCAACCAATGTATCCTAACCATCTATTGGGAGTTTTGAGTGGATTGGAAGACACTTAGCAAGGGAAGACCCCTACATGCATTGGTCACACCTTCCCACCCCACTTTTCAGCCTTGGGGAGACCAAATACACCCACTAAGCCTATTTTCTTCAGCCATTCTTTCCAAAAATGAGTTGAATACTTCTTGGGGGTTTGAGAGAGTTTCTTGAGAGTTCTTGAGTGTTCATCCATGGAGGCCAAAGCTTGAAGACTCCATTTCCAAACCCAAACTATAGAAGTGAAGAGGAGGTCAAGGAGAAAGTATTCCACCCATTACATGTTCGTTTTGTTTTCTTGCAGGGCTGATTGTAGGTAAGTTACATCATCTATTTCTATTTTTTTTGCCTCATTGACCCTAGGGAAAACAATCTTGCTATTTGAGGTCAATGAGAGCACTTAGGTCTTCGTAGAGATGCCATGTTCTACTATATGCTAAATGATGAATTTTGGTTGGATGAACATGTTATAAATCATGATTATGATGTTGTTCATATGTAGAGATGTATGTTAATTTATTCTATCTTGTATGTTCAAGAATTGGGAGCATATTTGATGAAATAGCTAGAATGTATATATGCATAATTTGTGACTTTGATTCTATGTTTCTTACTTAGATGTTTTATTGGATTTTTATGTGTTTAATGACCTTGGTAACCTAGTGATTAATGTTAGTATGAACATAGGAAGGTATTGAGGCCAATGGCTTCTATGCCCTAATTTTTGAAAGTTTGAAAATGACTCAACGGAGTTAACCATTGGGTTAGTATGATATTAAGGAATGATATGCCTAAGTCCTACGGAATTTGGGGTAGTATTAATGGAGGTTAAGCCTCCAAGCATTTAGAGGTGTATGATGAACACTTGATGATTAGAGTCTTAATATTATCTCTAATGTGATTATTTGCTAGTTATGATTTAAATGCATGACTAGATAATTGTAGAGTACATGCCTACTTAATTGAGCATATGAGTATGTATTACTTGTGCTTGAAGTTTGAGTCCAGCTGGAGTCGGTTTGTTCAGTCGTTGGCGGGACGATGTATCGTCTTCACGAATTGTGGGATTCGTGATTTCGATGGATCGCCGCGCCGGGTTGCACACACCCCTCCATCGATGGCCACGGTGGGGAAGTAGTTGATCTTAGTTGTAGTATGAAAACATGACTTTGATAACTATGGAACTCGAGCAGGGAATGTCTCGGGGACGTCGATACCACAATTTGGGTATCGAGGACACATATGAATTGCACGTGTTTTTGCAGGAGCGACACGACGGAAAAATGGTAACGATATCATATCCCTTTTTATATGAATTTACTCACGAGTGCTTATATGTGAATAACGTGCTACGTGAATATGATATGATATACTGGTTGAATGATTTAGTGAAATGTTATTCTTGTTGATAACATGAAATTCAAGATTGTTAAGTATGAATACCTTGACATGATTATTTATGAAATGTTATATTATGTCAATAGCATGAATTATTATTATTGAAGCATGATGCCATGACATGAAGTTATGTTAGTAACTTACTAAGTCTTTATGACTTACTCCTATTTGTTTGATTGCTTTCCCTAGATCCGAGTCGTGCTAGCGGATCGAAGTGATTATCGAGTGGCGTTGGTGAAGCTTTTGGCAAGGTTGCTACCTTATAGTTTATTATATTTACTTTTGGCAAGGACGATGTGAACATAAAGTTATGTAAACTTTATGAAGGGTAGTAAGACTTATATGTTTGATATTTGTACTTATGATAATTAGTACTTAATCTTTTGGGAGCCGACTTGTGTTAGTCGTGCCTTATGTATTTATGATGATCATGCTTCAGTTATGTTAACCATGTAATGGTTGGTTTATTATGTTTGTTTTCCGGCATGTTTTTAGCCGTTGAAGTATGTTAAACTAGAGTTGTAGACTTAGTTTAATGTTGGGTTCCGGCTGTAACGTCGCCGATGACTTGGTATATAAATTGTTATTTAATGATATTGCATGACAGGTGGTCTTGTTCTACGTACCCATTGTTGCATCATGTGATTTTAATTTTTGGATCGAGAGATTCATTATCTCTTTGGTTGTATTAGTTTGAGCTTGTTAGCTCGGGCGCCACCGTTTAATTATGTACGCTTCCACATGTGTTAAAGTTATTGGCGTATCGCCGTTATGACCTTACCCATTATTTGAATTGTGTTTGTATGTTATGTGCTTTTCAGCGGCACGACCTTGGGGTCTCGTCTTGGGATCCGGGTCGGGTCGCCACACCTTATCATATTGATTATTATTATGCATTATTATTAGTTAATGACTAGAAACAAAGAGTTTTTAAAATATCCACATGGATGCTTTACAATGAAGATTTATCAAAAGGTGGTGAGGTGATATATATATATATATATATATATATATATATATATATATATATATATATATATATATATATATATATATATATATATATATACATACATATATATAATCTTATATCTTAGATTCAAATAAAGTTTTAGTCGATCATCTTAGTAAGGTTATTTTTGACTCATTCAAAAATATTAGACAACATTTGTAACGGTAATTGCAAGAAGAGAAACCAAACTTAATAAATAGACATATGAGACGAAATGAATATAATTAAAAAAATGTAAGACCTAACTTAAAGAGTTTTAGCTCAACTGGTACCGCTCACTCCTCTTAACATAGAGATTGAGGTGTCGTTTGGTAGCTAGGATTAAGGTCAGATAGGATTAATAAGCCGAGTTGCCTAATGTTTGATACGCAATAGGTGGTCGGGATTAATAGCACGAGTTATCCGGATAAAGTCATTATCCCCTCATTATTAATACCAAAGGAGAGGGTGGTAGTATTAACGCCCTCACTAAAAAAAATTGGGATTAACATTTGTAATCTCAAAACTACCCCCGATATACAAGTGATGATTAATAGCGAGGACACTAATAGTACTGAGATTAATAATACTGCTTATCCTTGTTTGACTACCAAACAAGCCCTGAGTGTTCAAGTCTCACTTGAAACACCATTGCTTAAGCCTCATCAGAGGCACCTTTGTTCAAGCCGAAAGACACCATTGCTCGAGCCTCAGTAAAGGCTCCATTGTTCTAGCCGAATAGTTGTCTTAAATACTTTCTAGCCTTTCAAAAGCATTAATAATAATATTAGAGATTGGGGCAAGGTCTATATCACCTTCAACCCGTAAAAACAAAGAGTAAATTATTATTTAGTTATTTATGGAATTGTAGTCACAACAAATTTGCTTCTTTGCCTAATTTAATGGTGAATGATTTATTATATTTAAGGTTATTTTTGTTTAAATATTATTTTTTTATTATAATAAATTTACTTGTTTATCCTTAAATGAATTGCGGGTGGTTTATTAGATGAAGAGTTAATTTTATATATACATTAATTTGTAAGGACAATTTAAACTTTTACATTATAGACAGATAGATAGATTGTTGTTAAATAAACAATGAGTGATTTATTAGGTGATGCGGGGATGGATTAATGTTTTCCCTACAATATAGAGGTAGCTGCCGGGATTAAAATATGCAGCACCCGACCCCGACTACGTCAACTTTATGGCAGTGCTTGACTGGATCATTAGTCATAACACCACCTATACCTTTCTTTTTTCTTTCCGTTTGGTATTTCATTCACATTGTCAATTTTTTAATCCATTACCTTGCGAACAAAGCGAAAATCACAACATGATCACGTAATAATTTTCATATCCTCATTATAACAATCTCTGGTTCCCCCATAATCACTTAACACTTGCTTCAATTTCTCTACATTTTCACGCTTTTGGGGTGAAATACTAAAATCATTTCCTGCAATTTCACTGTATTATATACATTATTTGGACGTGTTTTCATCGTGCCCCAGTTGCCCGTTTGACCCTCAAATTGCAGGGGAACTACCTGGTAACCAGCTATTGAATTTATTTATTTACTATATCTGGAAGTCGTCCAACTGTTTGTTAAAATTCTTCTTAGAAATAGAAATAATGGCAAACCCCACTGTTTCGTGTTAATTTCCTCTGGGTAGTTGGGGTTGTATAATTTTGACATGGGTGTTCATTTTTTCGCTGGCTGAATGAACGGTCTTTCTTTACTGCTATTAGTGTCTCCCTTTGAGTTTCTCCGAAACTTGTTTGCTTTGTTCCGGCGTTTACGTAAGCGTGCTTGGTCGTGATCTGTCCATATAAAATGATTATTTGTCGTGGTTATAAGAGAATCGGAGTCTTTATTTTTCTGTTAGTTAATTTTTTTATTTTTTATTTTGCATATCTCGCATGATTTATATGCGCTGGTTTCTTCCCAGATTAATCTTGTATACTTGTGTCATTGGTGCTAAGATTGATCAAGCATTAACTTATTCCTATTCCTACTCTGCACTTAGGAAGTCCTCTGGTAATCCACCCTCTTGGCCCGCGGTTTCCAAAGGTACATACAAACAATTTCTATACTCAGGAATTCTTTCTCTATGGAAGATGTTATCAATCACCCTCCATTGTTTTAAGTTTTTAGTTTGCTTGTTGATCTTTTCTGGGACCTTCTTCGGGTAGATCATATTTTCATGAAGTTTTGGAAATTCAATTGATTCATTTGTCAATTGAAAATTGGTGAGTTAATTATGCAATGAGATAGGCTGATGCCACCTATTATAAGTCGGGCGAATACATTTTCCTTTATGTAAATTAATTAACTATATGGGGTAGCTTGAATATAGAATTTCCATTTGATACTCATAGCTTGAAACTTAGGAATCTTTCTCAAGATTATTGGTTCTTTGTCTTTTAAATACTGCTGCTTCTCCAAAAAGCGGAAGAATTTAATGTTACTAATACTGCATTGTATTTACTACTAGTATGTGTTGGTTGCAAAATAGTGTGTGTGAAGTTGCATCAAGTACAATAATGCTATTGAATTTGAAAGCTATTTAACGATGACAAATAGAGAGCGCGATTAATGGCATTCTTATTGTTTCTTTTTCTTTTTTTTTCCTCGCAAGTTAATGATGTTATTTGGGTATGTATATGTCGATTTATGTAATGGTATGAGCATTTTTATGAACTAGATGTTAAGTTGTACTTTCAGGTCTCAAGGAAAAAGTTAGGAGTCCACGTGATATAAAGTTCATGTCAATGGCCGCAAGTTCATCAATCCCTGAAGATATAATTGAACAGGTTGATATGCTCAATGCCTCTGAAGATGCCTACGGAGGAGTTATTGTGGACATGAAAGAACCTATGGATATTGCTGTCTTTACTACTTTGCTTAGAGCATCAATACTAAAATGGAGGGAGCAGGTAGCATAATTTCTGTTTGCTTTGGTATATATCGATGTTTCTTAGATATCCAAGTTTGGATTTCTTCAGTGAAAGTATAACGAGCTTTATAAGTTTTTTTGCAGGGAAAAAACGGTGTTTGGCTGAAGTTACCTATTGAACTTTCAAATCTTGTTGACACTGCAGTCAAGGTAAACATACTGCTCTTACTTTGTTGGGATCTGAAAAGTAGTTAGCTGAATTAGTAGTGGAAACCATTAGACTTTTGTTTTTGATGTACAACTTTAAGAAACCTAGCACATGAGTGTGGTCATATTTGCTCGTTATTGTTTTTGTTTGTTAATAATCTCTGCAATTTGTTTTTTCTCTTTGCTTACGCTTCACCATTATATTTTGCTAATTTTTCCAGGAGGGATTTTGGTATCATCATGCAGAAAAATCTTACTTAATGCTTGTATATTGGATTCCTGAAACTGATCATACTCTCCCAGCTAATGCTTCGCACCGTGTTGGTATTGGTGCTTTTCTTGTGAATGACATGGGTGAGGTACACGTTTTGTAGTCACCTTAAATAACTTTGTGGTGCCTTTTCCTGTTTATTACGTAGGAAGATTTAGGGAATATAGCTGGTTTGATTTCTGAATTTGAAGTCGTATCACTTTGTAGGTTCTGGTGGTTCAAGAGAAAAATGGTACATTCAAAGGCTCTGGGGTTTGGAAATTACCAACCGGTGTTGTTGAGGAGGTGCGTAGCCAAAGGTTTCATTTTGTCATTTGTGGTTTGCAGAAGATGATTGGCGTGCTTTTACCTTTCTTTCTTTTCCCTGTTGTTTTCTCTTTCCTGTTTTTGTTTTGGCATCGAAACCGTGGGTTGAGTTTCTACTTCACAGGGTGAAGATATTTGCACGGCGGCAATTAGGGAAGTGAAAGAAGAGACAGGAGTAAGTGGTCTAGATAGCAAGTTAGTTATTTAAATAGGATGTTGAAAATACCTTCTTATTAGGAAGCCAAATGCTGTCTTATCTTGTTACATGTTTTCTCTTTCCAGATTGATGCGGAATTTGTTGAAATCCTTGCATTCAGGTAAGAATTGTGCTTAATACCTAATTTTATTGTGCTTAATAACTAATTATTTGTTCTTTATTTTGGTATTTTAAATATGTAAGCTTGTATTTCATTTTGATTACAGGCAAAGCCACGAGTCATATTTCAGCAAGTCAGATTTGTTCTTCGTGTGTATGCTCAGACCATTGTCTTTTGATATCCAAAAGCAAGACTCAGAGATCGAAGCAGCGGAGGTACTAATAGAGGAAAAGCTGAAGATTCTTTCTCATACTAAACCTTTTCTAACTAATGAACAATGCATAGCTGATAACTTTTTCCTTTCTTTTGTTTTGTTTTATTTTTTTGCTTCCTTATTACTAGTTTGTTTCTCTGCGTGCAGTGGATGCCAGTTGAGGATTATGCAGCCCAACCCTATGTGCAGAAGCATAAGCTCTTTGATTACATTGCCAAGATATGCATAGCAAAGAAAGACAATAAATATACTGGCTTCTCTGCATTGCCAACGGCAACTGTATCATCTGGCAAAAAGACTTATTTATATTCCCATTATCAGGTCCAGAGCAGTGACTAAATTCTTATATTCACCCATAGAAAGGGGTTCTTCTACTAGAGTTTCCCTTTTTAAATCCTGAAGTTTGACTTATAATTTCTTTTACAGTAGTTTACATGTTTTCATTATAAAAAAAAAAAAAGGAAGAAAAGAGAGAACACCGAACCCTGTTGCTATAGGCCTTCCTACAGCTTATTATTTGTCGGAATTTAGTCACAGCTCTGGCATATCTAATTACCTAATTCATCTGGAGTTTCTGCCAGGAAGAGGTACGTGCATTGGGGAGACTGAATTCCTTGTATTTGGCCATAGAAATTAAGTCTTAGTATAGACTTTGAGTAAATCCTGACTAATTCCATTTAAGGTATTTACTTTTCATTTGTTCATTCAATACTGAATGAATAGTATAAAAAGATTCATCTGTGTAGAAATTTAACATATTAAGTGTAATCTGCCAATGAATATGTAAGTTTTTTTGTACTTATGATTTGATTCATACCTTGGAACTATTGTAATGTTACAGTAAGTTATTTAAAGGTCACGAGCTCCTTTTAACTTTCAAATTGTCGGTCAAGTAACTTGTTGTGATTGCTGATTTAGAACCATTTATATCCATATCCTCTTTGCTGATGTATACCATCGGTTCTTGTTTTGTCTTTGCTTATAATCCATGCAAATAAGTCAATCTGCTTCCCTCACTTCAAATTGCCACATTGCTTTTGATGTGGCACAAATTTGTGTTAATGTGGCAATTGCGACAGAAATTGAGGAAGAAGGATTATATATATATATATATATATATATCACGGAGGCAGGTTCCACCTACTCATATATCTTCTGTTTAGCTCTTCATCACCTTCTCTTGAAGAAGCGGGATGAGTTCTGCCAAGCTTGTATTCGTGCTTGCACTGATGTTGTTGGTCTACAACACAAACTCTGCAAAACCTGAAGATGTTTACAGTGATGGTATGTCTCCTCCAACTAGTTGTACAAATTGCTCCATTTGTCAATATCCGTGTCGCTCTGAACCAGCATCAGCACCGCCAGCAGTTTACCTAGGGTATGGTGCTCCACCACCACCTGCTGCTCCTCTAGTGAATTGTCCACCCTCAGCTCCTGCTCAGTGCTGCCAAAATACACCACCCATGCCTTATAATAATTATCCTTACGGCAACTACTCAGCAGCTTGCTCTCCCCAACCATTAGCAAGCAGCATTTATCCCGTTCTACTGCTGTTGCTGCCCTTTGTTTATGTTTAGAAGGATTTCATTGTGCAGGTATGCCAAGTTGTCAACCTTGGGGGAAGGATCAAGGATGGTTAGAATTATAAAACATTTTCTTTTGACTGACTGACAAAAGATTTTGTGTCTTATTTCAGGTGATTTTGGGCTTCAGGATGAGGTTGTGGAAAAACTGTTAAGCAAGTGATGTTCAAATTAAAATTGTACTATTGAACTTTTAAGGTTTATGAATCTATGAGGATGTATGATGCTAAGATTGGTTCGGAAGTAGCTAATTAAAAAGAATGGTAGACATTTTAGTATCAAAGCGATGCACGATTGTATAAGCATCGGTTACAATTAGAGATGGGATATGTAATGTAAAAGTATTATGGTTACGTTTCCATTTTGGTAATATGAGTATGAGTTGCCAAGAAAAGATTAAAATGCTTGCTAGTTGCTACTTCAATTCGAGGCTTCCAGGCTTAGGCTCAGGCTCAGGCTCAGGCTCCAGCTCCTCTCTCTAATCTCATGTCAATTTGACTAATTTGAGCTTTAAGTCTCTACTACCTTACCATATTCTTGTTTCATATCTAAATTTGCTGGACTATTGACATTTATTTATTTAAACTAAAAAATGGATTATTAACCCTAATACTCTTTCTGTCCCAAAAGAACAAGAACGGTTTCCTATTTACACACTACACAAATCACATAAATTATGATAAGATAACTCCGTCTTATACGAGACTTATTCAATTATAATATGTTATTTTGTTTCTTTTAAGATAAAAAAATACTAACTATATCCCAAAATAAACAATGTTTTAGATATTTTCAAACGTGTTAAGGAAGTTTAGAAAAAGATTGATGGACTCTTATTAAGTGCATTTATTATTAATAAGTTGCATGATTATTTTTCTCTTTCATCTCAATATCTCTTTTACAATCATCCTAATTTTTCATTCTCAACACAACATTTAATTAGATAGTACTCCATTATAAGGCAATTTTGACAAAATATTGATAATTTCACTTGAAATTCTATAACATCATTTATTTTGTGACAATTTTTAGGTTAAAACATCGTTTATTTTGGGATGAAAGTAGTATATATCTTTGAGTACATATAAATTTAATATTTGTTTAATCAATCAATGTCTTGAAATAAAATAATTATCTAACACTAAAAATTAATTTGTTTCTATAATCTCTTGGACATAAGTTACATTTGATAATAAAGTAAGAGTAATATATTAGTGTTTTCCTAATGATTTATATCCAATTGAATTAGTCTTTCATTACTTATGTAAAAAATGATGGATATTACTAAAATAAATAAATAAATATATATATACTTGGGGAAAATAAGAAATATAATATGTATGGACATATGCATATTAATTTGATCCTTTACAAAGAGAGAGAATTGAAGTTTAAGAGTAATTTTATAAAGTAAGGGTATCAAAGTCATTCAACGACGAGACTTAATAATGTTTAAGGAGTAGTGCTTACAATTAGAAAAAGACTAGTATTTGTGTCCGTCCCTATGATACAGTGCGAGGAGGGAAGAATATCAGTATTGGAGGGTGTTAATATTTAAATAAATAAATATATGTTTTAATCATGTTTCAAAAAGAGTTTAATTTTTTTTTGGTATGATGACATACACGTACTCCAAAAAAACAATCACAAAAACTAAAAGAAATAACATATTTTATTGGCTGTAAAATTTTGTAACTCGTCCAAAAATAATATAATTAAACATCCAAAAACATTATCTCTCTCTCTCACACACACCACACACCAACCCTTAAATGAAATAAACTCAAAAATAAAATTTTCAGCAAACAAAAACCATAAAATAAATTTAAATAAGACAAAGTGAACTAACAAAATACTATCCAAAATCAAAATTACAAAGATTTCAAATCAATAAGGGAACATAGCACAAATAAAAAAAGAAATTAAAATACAAAAAATTTAAATTACAAAGATTAAGTATTTTTTAAACAATAAATCCAAGTCGGACAAAAATTAAATTGTGATTACGATGATTACGATAAAAATCATTGAACAAACTACAAATAAGTATTTGTAAAATAGTAAATCCTACTAAAACAGTAGATCCAACAATTTTTCACAAACAATAAATCCTTGTAAAACAATAAAAAATTAAATTGTTGTAAAATAATAAATCCTAATAAACAGTAAATTAGTAAATCCTAGTAAAACTTATCTGAATGTGAATTAATTCGTATCTTTTTAATGTGAGTTTTGATATAATTTCAGCTTGATTTTATTAGAATTATATCAGTTTGAACTTGAAATTGTTGTTCTGTTTCCTTTTTTGACATTTATGATTTATCAATATTTAATAATGAAGATCCTTTATCATCTACACTTGGGTTGACGGTACATGTCCATAACTTCTACCTACATCTATAGTTATGGTCTTCATCATTGTATTAGCAACTTTTACTGTTGCCTCTCCCCCTCAAACATGGGCCAACAAACTCAAATAATGATATCGCAACTGAATCAAATAACATTGTAACAAAATCCAGAAGAAATGGGTCAATCATTCCCGTCCCGAAAACGCTACAAAGGGGTTTGGAGGAGGAAATCAGACAAATGGGTTGCAAGAACCCGAGACCCGCTAATCGATTATCCTGGTATCATGTTTGAAATATATACATAATCATGGGCATGGGTATCTATAATGATTTAGCATTTTAATTCAGTATACGTCATCCCATAACCCACATAAAAAATATTACAATTAAACAATTCCATAACACCTCCAGTCCATCCCCTTTACCTACCCGGCGACACCTCCGACCTCCGCACCGACATTGGCCTCCTCTTCCACTTCGAAAAACTTGGTGTTATCTTCCAAAACAGCCAAAATAGAATATATGCATTAATGAGAATGAGCAACCGCAAGAGGGCCCATGGCCATGGCTGCTGCTAGAAGGAAACAGGACGACCTGGTGCTAACGAAAGCCGTGGATGCGGCAGAAGAGAAAGTTGTCGCGGCAGTTGCTTGATGAGAGAAGAGAGAAAGAAAAAAAGGGAGAGAGAAAGAGAGAATCGCCTGAAAGATTTCGTGGAGGAAGGAGGAAGAATAGAAGCGGCAGGAGTGGGTGAAAAAAACTGTAAATCACGTGTGTGTGTGTGTGTGTGTCTATATATATATATATATTAGCAAGCATTTCAACCTAAAATGGAACGTATGAGAGTTAATCGAATTCGCCAATGGCAAAGCAAAACACTTTGATGTGCCTTCAAATGTGAGGTTTGTGAAATCTTAGGGCTTGAAATAGACCTGGTGAAAAAGAATTAGAGAAAGAGATGGAACTTTTTCAAAGATGGTGTCTTGTCTGTCTGTTATTGTGAATATGAAGATATGCCTTAGTGATAACACATCCATTTCACATGTTTTTAAGCACATAAAGGAAGAAAGATCAGGAGATAAAATAAGGATGAATTTTGTGGAAAAAACGTGGATAAAAACGGTTGAGATTTGTGAGATTAAATCCTGGTCAGTAATTGTGTTTAGTAAAAATCAATCTTGGCCGGTAATAAGTATTTTGTAACCTACTGATCTGTTTTATATTATAGATAGGGGCATTATGTACATGTTCAATAAAGTCATGAAAGGTAAGTAAAATAATGTTGAAGTGGTTAATCCGGCTACACCCAACCCTTTTAAAAAAAAAATCTAAGATACGTAATTAAATTAGTAGTACGAGGAATTAACTAAAGGTGGCAATTTCTATTCATGTTCATTTACCCGCCTAAATTGCCTACTAAATAATGAGTATGTGCACATTTCAATTTTAAGGGATCACAAATGAGTATGACCATTTGAGACTACTAATTATGATGAGCTAAATAGATGCCCACTTGGACCCGCTACTAAATTTTAAAACTAAACTCATTCTTTAGTCTCTATTGGAGCACCTCCAATGTGTCTTCTTAGAGGGTCTTCTTATGAAGAAGGAAGATTTACACAATGGGAAAGGCATTCTTATAGATGCCATGTAGGAGAGAGAAGATATTGGCTTCCAATTGAAGAAGAAAACAACCGGGTAAGAAGAAAAGAGACAACAGGGGGCGTTGTGGTGCACGTCTTCCTCAAAGATGGCGCGTGCACCACACGCTCGGTAGAAGAGCGTGAGAGGGGATTACAAGTGGGTCCCAGAGACTGATTTGATCTATTTCGAATTAATTTAATTTAATTTTTTAAAATGTTACCGTTCTGCATTTGTATTGTACCATTGGGGGTGAGGGGGGGGGGTACTTTTTAACCGTTACATTGTTTTTAAAATTTTAATATATTTTTTTTAAAACCTTGTTTTATTCTTTTTTTTTTCCTTCTTCCCTATCTAATTTATGATTGCTTTATTATTTTAAAATTAATTTATGTCTTAATTTATAAGTACATTTATTTATACTGAATATTTAAATATGAAATATATTAAATAAAGTTAAATAAATTTATTTGTTGAGCAGTATAAAAATAAGATTGGAGTGCAAAGTTAATGATATAGCAGTGAGATCCAACTAAAAAGATGTGTAAGAAGATTAGAAATGAGAAAATATATTCTTAAATGAAATAAGAAGAGAAATGTGTGTAGATGACAGTGGGACCTATCTAAAAAGATGTATAAGAATAATACACATTGAAGATGCTCTCACTAGATCTATAGGTGGAACGAATGGTCCCACACGAGAGTTTGAAGCATTACCTGCTGCGCTGCGTAGCTAGAGCTGTTAAATAGGACAAAAGCCCGCGGGCATGCATGTCTCGCCACCTATTAGAGATGGGTTGGATGCGGGTCTCACAGGCAGCGGGCATTTGCGGGGCGGGGTGCAGACAACCCGCTTTTTCTCAATCATTTAATACATATAAAAGTCCACATGTAACAGCCAGGGGAGGCGGCCCAATGGCCATGCCCATTCCATAATTTCCATTCATTCGGTGACTCACTGACTTGTCTAACATAATAAGTTAATAACATTGAAAACTTAAAACTAAAATAAACGTAAAAAACAAAATATAAAACCCTAATTTGACTTATCTTCCTTGTTCCTTCCGTCTTCGCCCTTCGGCTCTACGTCTCTCTCTCGTTCTCTTTCTCTCTCTCTCTCTCTAAGACTCGAATCAAGTCATCTCAATTCCAGATCCGGCACGGCGACACCGCCTCTGGCTCTTTGTCACAGCCTCACGGTCTCACGGACTCATAGGTATCGCTCTGGCGCTCCGCTCTCGCCTATCCCACCTACGCTAATCGTCCCTTTCCCCAGTCCGACAGTCCCCACCCAATACCCACCTTTTGATCTGGATTCTGAAACTAGAGTTAGGGTTAACATCTCACTCAAAAATAAAAAATAAAAAATACTCTCTCTCTCTCTCTCTCACGTTTACGCACGACACGACTTCCGACTTTCTTCCTTCGACGATTGCACCGCCTCATGTCTTCCGACTCCGTCTCACAGTCATTGCTCCTCCAGCGATTGAAACTTACTATTTAGTATTTGAAGTATTTTAAATTTAATGGATTTGTAATTTTGTAATTTATTAATTTTGTAATTGTCTATTTTAAGTATTTTGAATTTGATGGTTATGAATTATGATTTTATGTTGTATGATTTATTATTTGTGTAATTTTGTTATTTAGTATTTGAAATCATTTCTTATTTTGAATTTAATGCCTTAATGGTTTATGAATTGATAATAAATTAAAAAATACATTTTTGCGGACATTGCCCGTTTTGTCCGCAGCCCTATGCGGGGCAGATTGGGCCAATAAATTCAATGACCGTCAAGGTTGCAGACTTTTCCACCCCGACCCATTATGTGGCGGGCATTTCATGCCTACAGACAAACCCGCTCCGCTTTTTGACAACTCTATGCGTAGCACACACCAAATGACATCACTGGCTATGTTTGGGTGTTAGCGCAGCTGATTCCTCGACAATGCTTTGGTAAAACCATTATATATTGAGATCGCTGACATAGTGTAAGGGACCACTGTGTTTATCCTGGTCCCACCAAAGTCATACCTATGACTAATTTTTGTAATATTTGAGTACTTTTTAGGATAAAATAATTTTTTGGTCCCTGAACTATACCAATATTATGCGTTTGGTCCCTGCATTTTTTTTATAATGTGTTTGGTCCTTAAAGTAGAGTTTTACTAAGAGATTACCCCCTCATGGGGTTACCGTTAGTTTTTCCGTCAAATTTTTTATGAAATTCCAAATTTACCCTTAGTAATATTAGTGGTTCAAAATAAAAATAATAAAAAAAGAATAAAGAAAAAAAGAAAAAGGAATATGTACAATTAAAGGAGAAGAATCGGTCATCTCCCATCTCCATCTCCCTCTCCGGTAACTTCAGCAACGTCGTCAAGCTTCACCTGTCGGCGGCAACTCATCTTGGCTGAAACCAGGCGCAACTCATCTTCCTCGAAATGCCCACTTCCTTCACAATATTCCTCCCCCCCCCCACATAATTGTTTCCCCTAGGGTTTTCAATCTGGGGGTTTTTGTTTGGAATTTTGTTAGGCGTTTAATCAGTGTTTGACAGGTGATAGAGGCATCATCGTCGACTAACGATTCACAATTCGTAAATACAACAGGTGAGGTCAGAACCGTCAATTATGAAACTGGGTTGTTCGATTTGGTGGAACTGGGTTGTTCGATTTGATGAAACTTTCCAACCAAGAAGGTCAATCATAGGGAAAGCTCGCTATACTGTCAGATCCACGGGAATCTTCTGTGTACCCGCACACGATAATAGCTCCATCTGTACCCTCGCTGGCATCGACCTCAACCACGGTGACATCGCCGACTACCTCCCGGAGGAGCTCGGCCTCCTTACGGATCTCGCATTGTTTCACATCAATTCCAACCAGTTTTGCGGCACTATTCCGAAGAAATTCAGAAACTTGAAGATTTTGTTTGAGCTCCATCTGAGTAACAACAGATTTGCCCGAAAATTCCCTTACGTTGTTCTTCAATCACAATCGATTCCACTTCGATTTACCCGACAATTTAGGTAATTCTTCGATGTCTGTGATTTTGCTGGCGAACAATCGGTTCCACGGCTGTGTTCCGGCGAGCCTCGGTAACATGTCGGATACTTTGAATGAGATTGTTATGATGAACAATGGATTTGGGTCTTGTTTGTGTGAAGAAATTGGGTTGTTGAAGCAGTTGAATGCAAGGGTAAATTTGGAATTTCATAAAAAATTTGACGGAAAAACTAACGGTAACCCCATGAGGGGGTAATCTCTTAGTAAAACCTACTTTAAGGACCAAACACATTACAAAAAAAATGCAGGGACCAAACACATAATATTGGTATAGTTCAGGGACCAAAAAATTATTTTATCCTACTTTTTATTATAAAAGGAAATGAATTTTTATATATTTTTTATTTGTTTGATAATTTTAAGTTAATGATTAAATGGGTACTCAACCCTATTTATTACCCGTTTATTTAAACTCATGTATCAAATGGATACTTATTCACTCACACATTTGAGTCTATTGTCCATATAGACAATACACATACATGTCTATTTGCCATCTTTAGAATTAACAAGTAAACTAAAAGGTTCAAATCATAAACCTACACTAGAAGTAGAAGCAACCTTTCCCAGATGTTACCATTGTTTCTTCTTTATTTTAGAGCCAAGTGCTAATCCTAATCCTAATCCTAATCCTATCAATATAGATTAATTACTTTAATATAAATAAGAAACATATACTGTATTAATTAATTGAATCCCCCACTCCCAAGTCCCAACCAATCTAAGCAAGGCACGACCCATGCCTTCACCCAAAATCCTAAACTGGGTTCGTAAAACCATTTGCCGATTCGATAAATCATATGCCCTTGGTGATCTATAATTACAACATAAGCTCAATGTTATTAATGTAATTAAACCCAACTCGTAGTGCACCAAGTTAAATACTCTTCCTATATACTGAACTGAAGCTTAAACGGCAACAGAACCAGAATCCAAAGACAATTCTTTCCGGCGATGGCTGCGGCACAACAAGGCAAATGGGTTAAGGTTTGCTTCTTTCATTTCCATTCTGAATTTGCTTTCATTAATTATAATCTTGTGAAGGGTTTCATTTCATTTAAGCTTTCTGTGGGTAATGTATAATTGAGTAATTGTATTTGTATATGAACCTTCGCATGAAATTGTCAGATAACTGTTCCTTTCTATTCATGAAAATTTTATTGATCACGGGTAAGTCATAGATAGTCAACTGATGGTTGATCACTGCCTATTCTCTTCATGGGTAAGTCATAGATAGTCAACTGATTGTTGATCACTGCCTATTCTCTTCACCCTTGTTGACTGTTTAGTTTGACAATCTTTGACTGAGTTCAGATCGTGGAAACTTTGATTTTTTACCTGGTTGTGATTCTATTTTGCTTGAAACGGCTCGTTGGTAGACAAAAGTAGTCGTTTCATTCTTGCAGTAATTTTCATTCCCTTGTAGTTCAAATGGCATGAAAAGGAAAGGGAACCTTCTTCTTAAATGAACAATTGATGTCCATTTGCTTGTTTTTTCAAATATTATAAAACATGGATTTAAAACGTACAACCTCGAGAAGCTAACTTAAGAGGAGGGGAAGGCCAAACTCATCGCGAGGTTAAACCCTCTCAACTATGCTGCTGGTGCTGGTGATGAAGACGATGACGAGTGAGATTTGGACTCTCATTTCCTTGTTGGTTAAAATCTGTCAAAGTGTTGTTTGTCCAAGTTAGTAACAATAAGTACTACATGTCCATTGAATCAAGAGATGTGAATTATCTGTTGCCTCTAATCAGCGATAGTTCAAGGAATATTTATTTATCATTTTTTTAAAAAGTACTTTTTGTGTAGGTTATAGTTTCAATTCCTACATCTAAGTAAAATTATGTGAAATATCGATTCGGGAATGTCGTCAAATGGATTTTGGAAAGTCAAAATACAACTCTTTTTCAGGACGTGGGGTGTCTTGTTAATGGAAATGGTTAAATGCATAAAGTTTCTCAATACTTAAACTGGATGGTTAATTTGGATAGTGGCAAAAGTCAACTGTGCCGTGGAAACACTTAAATTCCATGCCCTTCAAATCACATACCCCTTTTCTTTGGATTTGTACGGTTGGATATCATTGTATACAACAAGGGTAGGCCTTCTTCTTCCCAGCCCCAACACCATCTCCTTGGACCCTCTACGACGGGGCCCACCCTGTCTCTCAAGGTTCTAGGAATTCCAAATGAATGAAAAATAGCTGGAACTTGAAATTAGTGTGGGTCCCAAATCCAAGTCAGAGTTCCTCAAGTACTAACTAATCTTAGAAATTAGAAGCAAGGAGGATGCTTACTTTGCTGGTCAGTCTATGGGAGTTGAAAGAGTGCTTTTTAAAGAGTTGGAACAATTATGCTGTGTCTACTGTCTAGCAGCAAGGTAATCCTTTCTTGGTCTTCCCTTGAAGGAAAACTTGTTTGAAGGTCGTACTACTGACATAAGCTCCGTGTTGCCAAATGGAAACTAGTTTGATCAGGAAGGAGCTAACTTTTGATTTTCATCAATCTCAATACCCCTCCTTCCAAATTAAAAAAAAAATTAATAATCCAAGTTGAGTTTTCAAAGTCAATTTGATCGTTCTTATCAAATGATGGTGATGTGATTTACTTGTTCTCTTAGTAGAAACTCCTAAAACATGTGATTCGTAGTATTTTTTGTGTATTTTACAAATGTTATGTTTTACCTCTATAAGTAAATAAAAATTTGTTAAATACCAACCTGGAAAATAGTTGAGTCGATTTAAAAAGTCAAAAGGTGACTCTTTCTTTGAGGACGAAGGTGTAGTTCTTAGCAAATATTACATATAGTCCTCCCATTGCTTTACTAAGAATAAAACATTAGTAATCACATGACACTAAGGGATTTTAGTAATAGTAATAATTATGCTTGCTGTTGATTTGGACATTCTCTTTTTTTCACACTTAAATTTGACATACAATTTGCTGTGTGCAGCTAGACCAGCAAGAAAATGGACCTGGAGCAAGAAGTTCACATGCCATCACCATTGTTGGGCAAAAGGCTTATGCCTTTGGTGGAGAATTCAAGCCACGAGTCCCTGTTGATAATGACCTTTACGTGTTTGATCTTAATGACCATTCATGGTCCGTGGCCAAAGCAACCGGTGAAATCCCTCCGCCACGGGTTGGTGTCACAATGACATCCGTTGGTGGGACCATCTACGTATTTGGGGGTAGGGATGCCACCCACAAGGAGCTCAATGAGCTGTATTCTTTTGACACGCATACGAACAAGTGGACACTACTCTCTAGGGGGGATACCGGGCCAGCTCACCGTAGTTACCACTCAGTAGCTGCAGATGACCGGCGCATATATATCTTTGGCGGCTGCGGTGATGCTGGCCGACTTAATGATCTATGGGCTTATGATGTTATTGATCAAGCATGGATAAAATTTCCTGTGCCGGGGGATAACTGCAAGGGCAGAGGTGGGCCCGGACTTGCTGTGGTCGAAGGTAAAATATGGGTTGTTTATGGTTTTGCTGGTATGGAGGTGGACGATGTACACTACTTTGATCCAGTCAATGAGAAGTGGGTCCAAGTGGAGACAGTTGGTGAGAAACCAACACCTCGAAGTGTGTTTTCAACTGTTGGGATAGGGAAATATATATTCATATATGGTGGGGAGGTGGATCCTAGTGATTTAGGACACCTTGGTGCAGGAAGATTTACAAACGGGACCTATGCATTGGACACAGAAACACTAATTTGGAAACGAAGTGAGGATGGTTCAGATTCAAGTGATCATCCTGGCCCTCGTGGGTGGTGTGCTTTTGCAGCTGGGAAGCGGGATGGAAAAGAGGGGTTGTTGGTCTATGGAGGCAATTCACCTAGCAATGATCGGTTAGGTGACATTTTCTTTTTCACTCCTTGCTTGGAATCTGAGGAAAAATGACTTCCATGGCAATAAATTGTACAATTGTTACTGAAATTATGGTGTCATGTCCGTTTGAGAGTGGAATCGGTGGTTTTTCTTTGTGAATTAAAATCAATGTTATGTGGTTGCTTAATCAGGATGGCGTCTCTATTGTGTTAGATACATGACTTTGTATCTCCTTCACATCAATGTTTTCATGGTGTAGAATTTTATGAAATGACAAAGGATAGACTCTGGTGTTTCTTTGTGGATAAATATCATCTGAAAGAAATTGTTGCGATTTTGATAATCAGGAAGCTGGTGGATAAATATGTCAGGTATGTGTTACTGTTTCCTGCTTTTTGTTTCCTTTCCTCATAATTTTAGAACGAGCAATTTCCTGCTGCATGTAGACCGAGAGAGTGATGGGTTCTAAACCTTGTCAATAGTGTAGAATGAATGATCACTGATCTCACCTGTAGCTTGGTATGAGTTCCTGGTACTCTGCTTCTTAATTTTGCTTTATCCTTTTTTTATGGTCACAAAACTAGCATTCTTGAGCAGAAGAGGAGTTAGTCAGGCTTCTCAAAGCTGTTGCTTGAGTGCCCCAGAGATGTGGAAATTCGAGTATATAATTCTTATTATTTTTAGAATGCTTTTGTCTATTCTTGACTCTTTTTGATAATTTGGAAGAATTTACGATAGAAAATGAAGAGTCCTATGGGTTTCGTATCTTCAGTCTATTGTGACTTATTTATCTTTTAACAAAAACTTAGGAAATACGGTTTTACGGGTATTTCATGTAAAACAGATCCTTTAGACGTGACCCACCGTCAAGCACTTGAGCGCTAAGAGAGTGGCACTCCGTATTACGAATTAAAATCCATAAAACGTCTACGCTTTATCCCTCTAAATGCTTATGTTTTTGTAGGTTTATTTTCCTCTACGTATCTTGAGTTTCTAAAACTAAATCAGGACCAGACGTAATTTCTTTGCCCAAGTCCAATAGTTGCATTCTCGAAGCTGCAAAGACCTCCTTTTACGGTTTCAACTTGCAAACACCATTGGAAGTATGAATAAATCAGTTACATGGGGGAAAAAGATACTTGCAAGTATTCTGAATGATGGAAATGTAGAAACTTATAAAGTTTAGAAATAATGGCATAGTTTTTCCATTGATTAAATAACTTCTTTTTAAATGTATTTGTAATTATTGGAAGGGGGTGGCTGTAAGTCTGTAAATAATGTAAATATAGATATATCTGCTTTTTAATACTCCCTCCGTCCCTAATTTATTGTCCTGGTTGATTCGGCGCACCGTTTAAGAAAATCCATTTGACTGGATTATTAATATTGGTTTAATGTGTAGTTTCCTTTAAAGCCCATGTGTATGTGGCCCATAATTAAAGTAAGGTGAAAAAATAAGGGTAAAGTGGTAAAAGTGATGTTCTAAAAAGGTAAGTTTCAAAGTGGACAATTATTTTGGGACGGACGAAAAAAGAAAGGAGGACGATAATTTAGGGACGGAGGGAGTACTTTATTTCATTTGCTAGATAAATATAACAAGAGCATATTTTAGCCAAAAACATTTTTTGGGACCGAAAAGGACGAGTTGGGTGCCTAACACTTTCTCACCTCATAACTTAGCCTCCGAACTTTTTTTTACAAACTCTGGTTATTTTTTGTTTTTCTTTATTTCTCCTTAAAATGAAGATGACGACTCTGTTTTAAACATTTTGGATCACAGTGATGCCCGCAACATCTTTTTTTTGCACTTTTCTGTTTTCCCTTAAACAAGGGACGATGAGAATGAAAAAGGTGATGTATTTCCTGAATCTTGTTTTCCCCTAAACAAGGGAGGATGAGATACGGGGAAGCCCAAAGCACTCATAGCGATCCAAAATAAGTCTAAGGTCATGGTGAGGCTTGCAACATCTTTTTTTTTTTTTTTGCACTTTCCCGTTTTTCCCTAAACAAGGGACGATGAGAATGAAAAAGGTAATGTATTTTATGTGCATTGTCTTTCCCTAAACAAGGGAGGGTGAAATCCGGAGAAATCTCATGCACTCATAATGACCTAAGACAATTTTCGAAAAAGTCCATAGTGAGGCAGGACGTGTTCCCACGCGCTCTCGCAACATCCTTTTTTTGCACTTTTCTGTTTTCTCCTAAACAAGAGACGATTGGAACGAAAAGAGTGATGCATTTTCTGTATCTTATTTTCCCCTTAACAAGGGAGGGTGAGATACGAAAAAATCCAAAGCTCTCATAATGGACCAAATTTCGTCTTCCCTAAACAAAGGAGGATCATGGAAAGAGGCGTATGTCTTCAACGGCATGTTTCCACTTTTAATTTCGATACCTAAACAAAGGAGGATGGAATGGAAAGAGTGATGTCAATGGATGTATTATTGGAGATCAAAATTGAGATATAAAAATAAGATGTTTCTTTTTCTAAAAAGGGTTAGGTACAAAAGAACATTATCAATGGATGTATTATTGGAGATGCAAAATTGAGATATAAAAATAAGATTCTTTTTCATGTTAGGTACAAAAAGAACATTATGCAAGGCAAAAGTGCGTGATGGTGTAGAAAGCAAGGAGGAACCAGTTTTGGAGATAGATAACCATGTACCATCACCAATGACCATGTCGTCTGTGCCCGTGTAAAGGGTGTGTAGAGATAGGTTGCCAAGGTAGCTAGTGACATGGTGAGAAGCACCACTGTCAAGCAGCTAGCTCGGTGTCCCTGGGTCTGTTGTGGTCGCGAGGTATGCCCGTGGTTGCCACTTGGAGCTATTTGCCGTGTTAGGAGTAATAGGCAGAGATGTGATGGCGACCAGCTGAAAGTTGAGGCAACGAGCAATCGTGTGGCCCTATTGGCGACATCTTTGACACTTGCCCAATTATGGTCGCTGTTGGCGAGGAACGGATGTCGAGGACTGGGAAGTCGGCCAAGCTTGGGAGGACTGTTGTCGGGCTTGCGAGGATGGTTGCCGAGCAGACGAGTTAGTGAACCTTAGGGCAGTAGGATTGGCCGAGGTAGAATGCGAGGACATGACCTGAGCCTGTTTGAGAAGCAACTCGCGGTTGATGAGTTTTTCATGAAGCTCACCAAATGAGATAGGAGTGTCTCGACCTTCGACCACATCAACTATGTAGCGGTAGCCATCATCCAAACCCTCGAGGATGATCTCAATTAGATCCTCGTGGTCGAGAAGCTTTCCAAGAGCAACAAGCTCATCAGCACGCCCTTTGACTGACTGCATGTAGTCGGAGATCGACTGGGTGCCCTAGGAAGCTCACTTGAGATAGTCCTTGATCTGCTTTATGTGACTGAGAGTTGGGCGAGCATAGGTGTAAGTAAGGGTTTGCCAAGCTTCACGAGTAGTAGCGGCCTGCTGGATCAAGGGGACCAAGGGAGTAGACAGGAAGCCGACAAGAGCACCAAACATAAGTTTATCTTGTCGGATCTAGGGTTGGTAGTGTGGGTTTGGTGTGGAAACGTCCTTGGATGTTTGAGCATCCTTGGCGAGGATGGTGGGAGGTGGGTATGGGTGTGAACCATCTACGAACTTGTAAAGGTCATAGCCAATGAGGGTTGCCTCGACTTGGAGTTTCCAAGCTATGTAGTTGGTGGAGGTGAGTTTGGTGATGTTGTGGTGGGAGATGTTTATGAGGTCGAAGGTTTGGGTTGGATCAACTGGGTTTTTAATGGTGAGGGTTTGATTACCGTTAGCCATGGAGACGGAATTGTTGTGGGAGGCGGCGACGGCAAGAGAAGAGGGTTTTAGGAGCAAAGTTCTGATACTATGTATAAACTAATAAAGTTTAGGAATAATGACATAGTATTTCCATTGATTAAATCACATATTTATAGGGAGAGTTACAATTAGGGTTAGTAGGGTACAAGAAACCTTAACAAGGTATGAATCATAATAAAGAAAGAATTATACAAGGTAATTACTTGTAAATAATAATTACAAACAAATAAGAATAAATACAAAATATATTATTTTCTAATAGGAAATTGTGTACATAATTGATGGTCGAAATTCAAAAAGAAAGAGTAACAAAATTGATGAGATTTGGCCGAGTGTGTACATAATTGATAATTGATGGTCGCATAGAAGAGACTTGAGAAGTAGGAGGCTTCAGTTCACAACACTCTTCCTTTTTTGTCATCTGGAACTGGGAGTTACTACGTACTACCACCAGAATCCCAAGATTCAAGCAAAGGGTAAGATTAGCCAAAGCCAAAGTGTTAAAATGAAGAAGAAAACAGCTGCATAGCATCTGCAGGGTCCTATGTGCCATATTTCAGAAGTTTGTATCTTCAGGGGTGTCGAGTGTCTTAATCTGATAGTTAGTTAGTTTTGTTAGTTATCATTAAGGGTATTCTTGTATTTTTCCCTTTTATCCCTCTTTACGGCTAACAGAAGCTACATTGAAGGGGATATATATATTTAGTCCCTTCCTATGTTTTGTAATCAATTTTTCAATAATATACAAAAGTTCTTTTCTCTTTATTTCTCAACATGGTATCAGAGCCATAGTTGAAGATCTCATGAATTCTTAATGCTCGACTTCATTAACTCTGATTGTTCATCATTCTTCTGTCTGCCAACTGAAAAACAGCTATGAATCCTTCTTTATGAATCTTCTGGTTTATCTTTCTTCCTTTCACTTTATTATTCTATGATCTGTATCCTCTTTCCCAGATTCTTTCAGTATGACAAATCAATCCAGCCCAACAGCCACTAAAGATGACAACAAAAACAAGAAACAAGAATCAACAAGTAATCCAGATGAGTTCTATGACTTTCCTGAATCCTCATTCCAATTGCCTCCTGGACACCCTCTATATCTGCATCCACAAGATCATCCAGGTATGACTCTAGTTTCATAACCCATCTCTGATTCCAACTACTCTCAATGGAAGTTAGCCATCACAATTGCCTTATCAGCCAAGAATAAACTTGGCATGATCAATGGCACTTTCAAGAAACCCCAACCTGATTCTAAATATTCAAATTCTTGGGATAGATGCAATTCCATGACTATTTCTTGGCTTCTTAATTCAGTCACGCCTGAAATTCGACAAAGCATAGTCTACTTTCCCACTTCTTATGAAATGTGGGAAGATCTGACTACTAGGTACTCTCAAAGTGACTCTACAAAACTCTATCAAATAAGAAAAACTATAGCCCTGTGTACACAAGGAACTTTGTCTGTGAATGCTTATTTCACTAAGTTTAGAGGCCTATGGGATGAATTGCAAAATCTTCTTCCCTTACCTAATTGCATATGTGAGTGCAACTGTGGAGCTTCAAAATTCAGGGAAGACTATGATCATAACTACAAAATTACCCAATTCCTAATGGGGCTGTCAGATTCCTTTACAAATGTAAGAGGACAGATATTGAGAATGGTCCCATTACCATCTTTAGCCAAAACAGTCTCAATACTCATTCAAGAAGAAGGTCAAAGGCAGTGTAATACTACCTCCAATCAATCTGAATTCTCAACTGCCCTTCTTGGAAAGTTTGTCAACAAGAACACTGGAACCAATACTACTTTGCCTGGCAGATTTGGAAATAATAATAGTGGAGGAAACATATTCAACAAAACAGGCCAGAATACTGTCAAGAATACTGGAAACTATGGTTCTTCAGCCACTAAAGGGAAGTTTTTCTGTGACTTTTGTCATGGAGACTCACATCCCAATGAGAAATGTTTCTTCATTCATGGTTTCCCTGATTGGCATCCTCTATTTGGGACACAACCTGATTTCACCAAGATGCCAAAGAACAAAGCTAAAGGAAAAACTACTAATTCTGTAGTCATGAAGGAGAATGCCAGCAGCCATTTCACTGATGAGCAAGTAGCTGAACTGCTTGCTTTGATCAATCCTAAGGCAAACAACATTGAAGTTGAATCACCATTAGAATTCAATGCAGATCATATGGCAGGTAACCTTTTTTATTCCAATAAATATGCTAACCCTTTGTGTCTGTCTAATTACAAATCCAATCCTTTAGATTGGATCATTGATACTGGTGCTTCTCATCACATTACTAACTGCTTTGCAAACCTCATTAATCCTACTCCTACACAATCTATAATTCATCTACCTAATGGAAAGAATTCCATTATTACTCACAAAGGGACTGTAATATTGTCCAAAGAAGTCATCTTACTTAATGTCTTATTTGTCCTTGAATTTAAATTCAATTTATTGTCAGGGAGTAGGTATACTCAAGATAATGAATGTTTTATCACCTTTTCTAAATCTTGTTGTTACATTCAGGACCCAGCCAAGAAAACTTGCAAGGTGATTGGTAAGCTTGATGATGGCCTGTATAAACTACATCCTTCTGAGACTTATGTGGACATCAAAATGAACAGCTTCAAAGCAGTCCACTCTAATTCTACTCTTTCTAGCAATGACTTTCCCCATGTTGTAGACAATGAGATATACTTTAATTCTAATACTGATGATCTTATGTACCTTTGGCATAAAAGACTAGGACATTTACCTTTATATGCAATGAAACATATTGAGTCTTTATGCTTTCTAAATTTCAACAAATATGAAAAATTTTGTTGTGATATCTGCCATCTTGCTAGACAGACCAGAATTTTTTTTAACATTAGTAACTCTATCAAATCTTCTCCTTTTGACATGTTGCATTGTGATGTTTGGGGCCCTTATAGACATGCTACTTATGAAGGCTGTAATTCATTCCTCACTATTGTTGATGACAATACTAGATCCACCTGGACCATCCTTCTTAATTCCAAATCCAATGTATGCAATATTATGCAATCTTTCTTAACTATGATCAAGACTCAGTTTGATAAAACTGTTAAAGAAATCAGGTCTGACAATGGGACTGAATTCTTTAATAATTGCATGAATTCTCTTCTGGACTCATTAGGTATTATACATCAAAGTACCTGCATTGATACCCCTCAACAGAATGACAGAGCGGAAAGAAAACATAGACACCTTTTAGAGCTTGCTAGAGCCTGAAAATTTCAAGCCAATCTTCCTATACAATTCTGGGGAGACTTCCTTCTTACTGCAACTTATTTGATCAATAGGCTGCCTAACTCTGTGCTAAATTTTAAGACTCCTTTTGAATCTCTTTATGGAACCCCTCCTTCTTATAAACATCTCAAAACTATGGGTTGCCTTTGTTATGTGTCTACCCTTAGTCATAATAGGGACAAATTTATGCCCAGATCTCAAAAATGTGTCTTCTTAGGCTATGCTTCATCCAAAAAGGCCTATAAGTGCTATAACATCATTACACACAAAATTATTTTTAGCAGAGATGTAGAATTCAGTGAAAATGTATTTCCATTCCATGATAATAATGAATCCAATTCTGGTAATAACTTGTTATTTCTTAGTGCTAAATCTGACACCCTTGTAGATGATGATAGTGATCAAAACCCTACTGCCCAAGACAATACTCCTACTCATTCTTCTATCCCTAATGTTGAGCAGCCTACAAACTCACTTGAAAAACATGTTGATGTCCCTTTAACAACCAGACCAGTAAGAAATAGAAGTATTCCTACAAAATTCAAAGACTATACAGATCTGCCACCTCATCTTCAAGATCATTCTGCTGCAGTTGTGAAAGGTACATCTCCATATCCTTTCAAAAACTTTTGTAACTTCAGTCAAGTTTCTGAAAGTTACAAGACATATTCTACTAAGATTTCTGAAAATTGTGAACCTCAAAGCTTTGAGCAGGCTGCAAAGGATCCTTTGTGGTGCCAAGCTATGGAAGAAGAGTTAAGAGCATTGGAGGTCAATAAAACCTGGACTGTTCAACATCTACCAACAAATCATCACAAAGTAGGGTCCAAATGGATTTACATAATCAAATATAATGCAGATGGTAGCATTGATAAATACAAGGCTAGATTAGTAGCTAAAGGTTTTACTCAAGTAGAAGGATTTGACTATTTTGAGACCTTTGCTCATGTAGCAAAGATGACATCAATCAGAATTCTTCTGTGCATTGCTGCTTCAAAGAATTGGGAAATAAATCATATGGATGTTTCAAATGCTTTCCTTCATGTAGATTTGAAAGAAGAAGTTTTCATGGATATTCCTCCTGGTTATAATCACAACTTATCTCTTGACAATGGACCTGTTGTATGCAAGCTTCATAAGTCTATATATGGCCTGAAACAAGCCCCAAGACAGTGGTATGAAAAGCTTTCAAATACCCTTACTCAGTTTGGTTTCAGTTCATCTCAGAATGATCATTCCTTATTCACTTTTAAGTCTGAAAAAGATATGGTCATCATTCTAGTTTATGTGGATGATCTTATTATAACTGGAACAGATAAGCAGCTAATTACTACTATTAAACGCTACCTTCAAGCCAGATTTCCTGTTAAGGATTTAGGGGAACTTAAGTATTTTCTTGGGATTGAAGTTGCAAGAAATGCATCAGGAATCTGCCTTCACCAAAGGAAATACACAGTGGATATAATTTCAGATTGTGGTCTGTTAGATGCAAAACCTAAATCTACCCCTATTAAACAGAATCATAAGCTAGCCACTTCCGATCAATCTTTTCTTTCAAATCATGCTCCCTACAGAAGACTGGTAGGAAGATTAATCTATCTAACTATCACAAGGCCTGACATATCCTATGGAGTCCATATTCTTAGTCAGTTCATGGCCAAACCAACTACTGAACATTGGAAAGCAGGCTTAAGGCTTGTTAAGTACCTCAAGGGAAGCTCTGGTCAGGGAATATTCTATCCTGCAAATAACCAACTCTATCTCTCAGCCTACTGTGACTCTGATTGGGCTTCATGCCCTATCACCAGAAAATCAGTCACTGGTTTCTGTGTTTTTCTTGGAGATGCTCTTATATCCTGGAAAAGCAAGAAACAAAGCACAGTGAGCAGATCCTCATCAGAAGCTGAATACAGAAGTATGGCTGACACATGTTGTGAGTTAACTTGGCTCATGGTTGTTCTTACAGATTTCCAGATTCATGTAGACAGACCTATTCCTTTACATTGTGACAATAAATCTGCTTTATACATTGCTGCCAATCCTGTGTTCCATGAAAGAACCAAGCACATAGACATAGACTGCCACATTGTCAGAAATATGCTTCTAAAGAATCTCATCTCAACTGAGTATGTTCCATCTCTATTACAGCTTGCAGACCTGTTTACTAAAGCTCTCCCAAATCATCAATTTTCTAATCTTCTTGGCAAGTTGCAAGTGAAGAATTTATTCCTCCCTTCCAACTTGAGAGGGTATGTTAAAATGAAGAAGAAAACAGCTGCATAGCATCTGCAGGGTCCTATGTGCCATATTTTAGAAGTTTGTATCTTCAGAGGTGTCGAGTGTCTTAATCTGATAGTTAGTTAGTTTTGTTAGTTATCATTAAGGGTATTCTTGTATTTTTCCCTTTTATCCCTCTTTACGGCTAACAGAAGCTACATTGAAAGGGATATATATATATATATATTCAGCCCCTTCCTATGTTTTGTAATCAATCTTTCAATCTTTCAATAATATACAAAAGTTCTTTTCTCTTTATTTCTCAACACAAAGCCAATCTGACCACGGGCATAGATGAGCTTGGTTAAGTTCTCCATATACTCACCTTGGCCCATGATCCACTTGTCACCTGCTCAACTCAGGCTTGCGTCGTGACTGGTGAACAAGAATCAGGTTTAAAAATCGAATCAAGCTCAAGTTCGAGCTAACCTACACCCTACAGCCAAAGAATGGACCATCCTGACAATTAATTGATCTATTCGTGATGATTAAGATGGAATGAAAGGGTCTAATTTGATTTGAAATTCAAAAAATAATTTGTATATATAAGAGGTTTAATTTGAAATCAACTTTAAAATACAAAGTTTTTTTTAATCAAATTAGTTTCAAGCAAATGAACTCGCTACCACCATTACAAACCACGTGGGCTCCATATCACCTGCTGCCCAGTACAAGGTTTTTTATATCATTTTAAATTTTAAATTCTTTTTTTTCTTTGCAATTAACTCAACAAAATATCAATTGGTTAGGAGTATTTGTTAATACCCGCTGGCATCAGGAATTTTCATACCGGTCACCGACACCAGTCTGGGACCTGGGTCCAAATTTTAATTTTATTAAAATAGAATGTTGTCTTAGTCCCACATTAGAATATGTTTTATTTTAATTTATTTTTCTTTGACACCATTCAGTTTATCACACAACAAAACGAGACAATAAGCAATTACTCGTAAAAAAAGAAATGAGATAATTATTTCACACAACTGCCATCTTTATATATACACACAAATGCTTACAAATTCAAAAGGAAAAAAAAAACAATTTCAAAAGACAACAAAAAAGAATTAAAAAAAAATTGTAATAATGTTTCTAAAAACAAATTAACTTATTCCTTTCAAAATAAATAGAAGTAAAATAAAAAGCCTATCAGGACAGAAAAAATAGAAAACCCTAACGTGTAGCAATCTTACAAGGATAGCATGGATAACCCATCAAACTGTCGGTCGATATAGTACACCAATATCCTCAAGAACTGAAAAAAAAATACCATCTCAATTCTCAAGCAAACGCCAGCCACCCCATAACCACTGCAATCACCAATCCTAGACCGCTGAATTTAACAGCCCCACTAGCCGTCGAATCCGCTGCCTCTTCGTCACCATAGTCAGAGTCCGGTCCTGGCGCCTCCGCATCCTCGGCGGTAGTCGCCTTCTTCTTCTTCTTTCCCTTAGGCTTCGTCGACGAAGGGGCCGGCGCATCCGCTTCCTCATCCGCAGTCGCCTTGAACAACTCCGTCGGCAACAAAACCTTGTCAATTTTATATAGCGCAACCGGCTCTTCGTCCACCACCGTTCCCGTTATCGTCGCCGTCACAACTTTAGTCTTCAGCTTCACGTCGTTCCCGACATTCTTTACAGTAAAATCGTACTTCTTTTTCGCCCCCTCCGTTGCTAAGGTGTTCATCAATCCGTTACTGGATCGCAACATTCCAAGTGAATTATACACCGGAATGCCGTGATAAAGCAGTACCGATGATTTATCCTCCGCCGTTAAGTTCTTGTACTTGGGCATAAACGCCGCTACGGCATCGTCGCTGGGGCAAAACACCGTGACTCCGCCGTCGGCTGTAGCGAGAAATGTCCCGATTGCCCCAGAGGTGGTCAGTAAATCGTAAAACGCCTTACACCCGTCCCTCTGCATTAGTGAGGTTAAGTTGAGATCTGGGGCCGACGTGGGCGCTTCCGCCTCGGGGGACGATAATATCTCACTAATCTGAATAACGGAAATGTTGTACGGCATCTCTAATACGGATTTGACGTAGACAGCATTGGATTGGGTATTGTCTTCGGGGGCAAAACGGACTTTTCCTCCCTTGAGATCAGTGATGTTGACGAAACCGGTGGTGCCGGGGGCTTCACCGGTGGCTTGGTACATGGTGGCGGTTGTGGTGGAGCCTCTGGTGATTTGGTGGAGCTTTTTGGAGCCGAAGTAGTCGGCGAAGACGTGGAGGGAGAGGACGTTTTTGATGGCGAAGAGAGAGAGGCCCTTGGAGAGGAGGGTGGACATGCCGGCATTGTCGACGGCGCAGACGGTGATGGTTTGGCGGCGGTTGATCTCGCCGGCGAGGTGGGTGATGGTTAAGTAGTGGTTGAAGGTAGAGAATTCAGGGTGTTTGGCGAGGATACGGGTGATGTTGTGGGCGTGTGTGGTGGTAGTGGCGGAGAAAAGGAAGAGGAAGAGGAGAGAGAAGGACACTGCCGACATTGTGCCAGTGATGGTGTGTGAGTGTCTTTTGGATTCAAGGAGAACTGAGAGTGCTTTGGGTGCTAATGTTAAAGTGTATATATATTTGCATATTACTCTCTCTCTCTCTCCTAATTTTATTTTTATTTTTATTTTTAGTGAATTAAAAAAAGTCTCATCTAATATGTGCTTATCAAGCTATCATATCTGCTTCAAATATGAGATTTGGGCATTTTCATTCTTAACCTTTTGAAACTAATTCCCCCGGCACCACAAAAGTCTCCATTAGAAAGTTAATTTTTTAATAAAATAATATCTTTAGTAATCTATTTATAATAAATTGATATTTTTATATAATTTTTTTAATAATATAAGTATATATATTAATTCATAATACTTTCTTTATTCTTCTTTTTAATTGATACTTTTTTATTATTTTGTTTCCACCAGTTTGTTATGCTATGAGTTTATAAGTTCGACATTTTTAATTTTTGAATGTACTTTTATCGAAGGTTTTTTAAATTTTTTTATAAAGTTTCAGTCTTAAAATTTTTATTATGTATTTGTATTAAACAGTAAAAAAGTACAAAAATCATAGTATTGGACCGGTCCTAGTTCTCATACATCTTTGATTGGTTATGGACCGGACTAATGTTTTGGTTCTCATACATATTAGGTTGGTTCCAGTTCTAAATTTTTTGAGAACCAGACTATTGGTCTGGTTCCGATTTTCTCTTTTTTTTTCTTCAAAAACCTGGATCGAACCGAACCAAGCTCACCCCTACTTTTATACCTTAATTTAAAATATACTTTTTAAAGTCAAACATTTCAAGCAATGGTGGATCCATCATCCATGTATACCGATATATACAAGGTACATGAACCTGCTCAAAATAAAAAAAATATTGTCAATTAATATTTTATGATATAATTTTTTTGGAATAACACTATTAGAAAAATAGATTTTAGCAACGGAAGGAGGGATTTTGTTGTTGATGGCTAACTCATGACAGAATTTTTCCGTCGGTTGGTCGTTGGTAGCCACATATCGCAGATGTCGACGGGTATATTTCCGTTGCTGCCTACCAACAGAATGTCCGTCGCTAAAGGTTTTAAGAATTTAATTTAAATTGAATTTCAACGATGGAAATTCCGTCACTAAAAGTTTTAAAAATTTAATTTAAATTGAATTTCAACGACAGAATTTCCGTCGCTAAAGGTTTTAAAAATTTAATTTAAATTGAATTTCAGTGGCGGGATTACCATCGCTAAAGGTTTTAAGATTTTAATTCAAATTGAATTTCAACGATAAAAATTTCGTCGCTAATATTGGAAAAAAAAAAAAAACACTAAACTCTAAATGTTATCAAACAAACAAGACTATAAACTAATCTAAAATCCATAAACTCTAAATGTTATTACAACAAAGTACCATTAAGCTAACAATACCAAATATCAAAGTTGGGGGGGGGGGTGCTGCTCTTGGAAGAGATTTCTGACATAAGAAGGGGACTCGGTACTACTAGAGGGAGTGTTCGAAAACCCATGCATCTACTACGTGCTTCGCATCATGGCCATCATTTCTGCAAATCGCCGCTCTGATTGTTCCCGATATTCTACAGCCAAACGTTGCTCCTCAACCAAGCATGCTTCCAGAGTCTCGATCCTCGAACTCAGCTGAGCGTTGGGCCTAATAGTATGCGAGCGACTTGTCGATAGTGAGCATTACAGCCCATAGTCCCCCATCCCGAACACTCTGTCTCCCCTCTTTTTTCGTCCTTCAAAGGTGTTGTCTTTCCAAACTTTAGGCTTAAATGGAATGGGCTGGGTAGGATAAGTGTCTTCCTCCGATACTGTTGTCTTATATGTAGACTATCAAAATAAAACAAACAAATATTATCATATACATAATATACATAATTAAATTTATATATTCAAAAACATGTCTTTCAATGAAAGTTCACTTACAAATGTAGATTCTGATCTATCATCAACCCACTACGGAGGTTAATTGGCGGAGGTACCATGTCTAGTATGTGTACTAACAATCACATCAACAAAACCAACGAGTCATATTCCCTTTCCTACAATCATAATAATTACTTTAGTTAAACCAAATAATATAATTTCATAGCATTTACACGAACACACTATGTTTGGTTTCAAAGTCAATTAAACCAAAACACTGGATTTCACAGCATCAACATGGCTACCTAGCTAACAAATATGCATAAATTTATGTTTAAGCATTAATACACTAAATTTACACTAACACCCCATTTATTTCTTAACATTTAAACTAACACCCCAACGTACATACAGTTATCTTGTTTGATTTCAAAGTCAATTAAACTAAAACCATTGATTTCATAGCATCATCATGGCTACCCAATACATAAATTAATGTTTAAGTATTAATACACTAAATTTAGACTAACACCTTATTTATTTTTTACCATTTATACTAACACCCTCAATGTACATACATTTATTTATTTGGTTTCAAAGTCAATTACATGAAAATCATGAATTTCATAAGCATCAACATGACTACCCAGCTAACATACGTACATAAATTGATGTTTAAGCATTAATACACTAAATGTACACTAACATACGTAACATACGCATATGATGCTCAACTATATTTATAATCCCCATTGTATGCTTCGTGCCAGTCCTCGACGAAGCTTGCTCTATTTTTCCTAGCATGTTCGTCGATTGCAGCTACCTTTTTCGACGCCCAAAAAGTGCAAAATTGAGCAAACACATCCTCGGCCATCCACGTCGGTCTCACGGGGGTTACCTTTTCTTCCAACATTCTCTTTACAAATGCAATTGAGATGGAGTGACCAAAACGACACTCCTCCTAACTTGCTACTATGTTCTATAACACGTTCATCATATTATTCATATTCTTAATCACTAACTTCTTCCTAATCACTAGTGTTTTAACTTTTACCAAACAAATTATAAGTAATTAGGCTAAAATTAGGGTTAGGGTTTAGGTTTAGGTGACGGAGTTAAGGTTTATTTAAGGTTAAGGGTAATTAAGGTTTTGGATTTAATATTATTAATGGTTAAGGTTTCAGTTTAGGTTTAGGTTAGTTTTAAAGTTTAGGGTTAGGGTTAAATCAAGGGTTAGGGTTTGTTAGGTTTAAGGTTAGGTTGTTTAGATTTAGGTTTGGGGTTTAGGTTTAGGTTTGGATTTATGGTTTAGGTTAGGGCTTAAGTTAGGGTTTAGGCTTAGGTAATTAAGGTGTAGGGCTAAGGTTTAGTTTAGCTTTAGGTTATTTGTTAGGGTTTAGGGTTAGGATTAGGGACCAACGAACTCTATCTCAACTGGTAATGTTCACTTCTCCTAACGGAGAGGTTGGTTATTCAAGTCTCATTAGAGACACCCTGGACTTTACAAATCTTAATAGAGTGGTCGGATGTTCAAGCATTTTCAAAGGCACCGTTGTTGTTTAAGTCTTACCCAACGGCCTCATTTAGCTACTCACTTATCTTAACGGAGAGGTTGAGTGGTCAAGCCCTACCAGAGGTACCCTGGTACGTCACTATTTTCAACTGAGAGGTCGGGTGTTCAAAGCCTCCCCATTTAGCTACTCACTTATCTTAACGAAGAGGTCGAGTGTTCAAGCCCTACCAGAGACACCCTAGTATTTCACTACTCTCAGACGAGAGGTCAAGTGTTCAAAGCCTCACCAGAGGCACCATTTGTTTGAGCCGCACCAAAGGCATTATATATAATTGTAGTCTTTTAAGATATTAAAATAATAAAAATAATAAATAAAAAAGCTTAGGATTAGGGATAAATTAATTAAGGGTTGGGTTTGTTAGTTTAATTAAGGTTAGGTCATTTGGGTTTAGGTTTGGGGTTTAGGTTAGGGTTTAGGGCTTATGTTAGTTTTCAAAGTTTAGGGTTTAATTCAGGATTAGGGTTGGGTTTTGGATTTAGGGTTAAGGTTTTGGTTTAGCTTTAGATTACTTTTTAGGGTTTAGGGTTGAGGAAATTTTATCCTCCATAGTTATTGTTATCCAATAGTCAACGATTATAGATATATGAATGTGATTTCACAGACATGTTATCTCAGCTTAAAGCCTTACTAACATACTTTCTCCATAAATCCATTAATTAATTAGATATTTTCATATTAATCAAAAATTCAATAATCTCTGCACACCTAAAATTAATTTAAAACTGAAATTAAATACTTAACACAAATTAAAAAAACTGAAACAATTATACCAATAATATCAATAATAAATATTTACTAATTAAATAACAAAAATATCAATACAGAAATTTCAAATATAAATTTCAGATAGGGGTGAGTTTGGTCCGGTTCGGTCCATTCTTTTAGAAAAAAAGAGAAAACAGGAACCAGACCAATAGTCTGGTTTTAAAAAAATTTAGAACTGGAACAAACCAAATATGTATGAGAACCAATACATTGGTCTGGTTCAAAATTAATCGAAGATATATGAGAACTAGGACCGGGCCAATACTATGATTTTTTTACTTTTTAATTGTTTAAAACAAATATATAATAAAATTTAAAAGACTGAAACTTCATAAAAATATTTAAAAACATTCGATAAAAATATATTTAACAATTAAAAATGTCGAAATCATAAATCATAGCAAAACAAACTGGTGGAAACAAACTAACAAAAGAGTACAAACTAAAAAGTAGAACAAAGAAAGTATTATAAATTACTATATATAATTTATATACTAATAATAATAAAAAAAAATAATAATAATAATAACATATTGGGTCAGTTCGGTCCGGTTCCGTGTTTTTTTAGTCCGAGAACCGGGACCAACTCAAATGTTTGGTTCTATGAAAATTCAGATTCAGGACCAAACCAAAGTATTGGTCCGATCCAGTTCCATTAGTTCGGTCTAGTTCTGAAATTTTTTTGCACACCCCTAATTTCATATTATAAATAATTTTAAAACAAAATATTATAAGCTGAAATTGTTACATTTTTTTAAAAAACATAATATTACATCACAATTTTTTAAACCCACAATTTTAAAACATAATATTAAAATTTTAGGGTTACGTTTCAAAATATTATCATAATACTATAAACAATTTTAGGGACAATGCAAAACAATAATATACAAAAAAAAAACCCTGAAATTGGGGACTATCCAGTGGTGGTTGGATTCCTAAACACAAAAAGATAGATCAAAAAAAAAAAAATGTTAAATCAATGAAAAAAAAAGCATAAATAAGTAAAAAAAAATGATATCTAAAACTAACCTTGAGAGGGAGAGGCGATGACAGCCAGTGCTTAAGAGAGAGACGACGGTGCTGGAGATGATGGCCTCGTCACATACTCAGAGAGAGAGAGAGAGAGAAAGGGAGAGAGAGACCGAGTGATCAGCGAGAGAGAGAGAGAGAAAGGATGTCTGTGATGGTTGGTGAAGTCGCGATGGTGGTTGGTTGAGAGGGAGAGGACGACGTTGTTTTGTTGGTTGCTTAAGAGAGAGAGACCGATTGAGAGAGTGAGAGACGATAGGTTTCTCTGGACATGAAGGTTATATATATATGCACTTAGCGACGGAAGCGTCCGTCACATAACAGCGACGGAATGCTAATACTAGTGACGAAATTAACAGAAGACCTATCAACAAATCACTAATAAACCTAGCGATTGAACCGTCTGTTGCTACATACTAGTTCTAGTGACGGAATGGACTGTTGCTACACTAGCAACTGAATTACGAAGGGATATTCATTGAATATTCGTTTTTAGTGACGAATTATACTGATGGAAGTTGTTTCCGTCACTATAGGTGTTATCAAATCAATTATGTTCCTGCTGCTCCATTTTCGTTGCTATGTAGCGACATAATTTTTTCGTTGCTGTAACCACCTTTTCTAGTAGTGTAATACATTGCTAGGTAGTGAATGTAGCTAAAGTGGTACAGTGCTTGTGAGTTTGTAACAAATTGATAGATTCCTGCTCGATGCCTCTGAGATTCCCTGTCCACCCTTCTTTCCAAAGGCCCCTTTCTTTTCACCATAAAAAATGTCCTCTCCCTCCACGTCCTCTGAGATTCTATATATGATCTATCTTGGAAAGTAAGTCTCTGAGATTCCCTACTCAATACCTACCAGGGTGAGCATGGCTTTGCATGGCTGCATGGTGTAATTCTGATGGTGATAAGTGTAACTCCTGGGCATGGCCCCCTAGTCGGGTAGGCAAGACTTGTGCTCGGCCAGGTTTAAGCGGGAATATATCATCGATCTCTGCTCGGGCGCTCTGCCTATTAGGCTTGTGAGTCCCGTATTAATGAGCTCGTGACTGGCACGTGGTGTTCGCTTGTGTTTTGCTCGTGCTATCGTATCGTGCCTCGAATTGTCATCCTTACTTGATCCTTCCAAACTTGCTAGATGTGAGTTTAGCTACTTTGAACTGCATTATTTAATACTTTATCTATTCCACCCAAAGGGTTTCTGTTTGAAAATTCTAATATATATATATATATATATATATATATATATATATATATATATATCTAGCATTATAGTCGATCATAATTACAAAAATATTTGTGCATAACTAATATCAAGTAAAGTTAAAATGTTATGAAGATGATAATTTTTTTTTGAAAATGGATTTAAAGTGAAATATCACAAAATAATATGGTAAATTCTTTACCTAAAACGGATTAAGTATAAGAAATGAGACTATTTTCTTCTAACAAATCCAAATAAATATTCCCTCAGTTCTGACAAAGAGTTCTCGTTTAAAAGTCAATTTTTTAAAGAAAATAACACTTTTAGTAGTTTATTAGTAATACAATGATATTTTTATGCCTTAATTTTTGAAAATAAACTTTTTAAATAAATATTTTAATATAAAATAGTTGATTATTTACCCGAAACGATAAAATATCTCTTTTGCCCGAAATTAGAAAATTGTTTTTGTTATTGCAATATTATAAAGTGAACGCTGAAAACGTTTATAATTATATTCTATAACTCAACTTAGGACTTACTGTTGACTCTGTTTACGGACAAGCATGAATAATGTCGGTGCCAACCCATGAAATCGGACTAGAAAATAATAATTATTAATATAATACTAGTACTAATATTAGATAAAATTTTAAATAAAATGACATTGTAAATATTTTTTATAAAACATATTTTCTTTATCCAATCTATCACATATTAATAAATTAAATTATAAAAGAATTACATTCGTCATCTATAACACCTTCTTACCAGAGATTTACTCCTAATGGTAATACTGACGCATGATTGAATTTCTGAAATTATTCAAAATTGACTACCAAACTAATCAATGAAGCAATGGGACCAGCCCTTATGGATGCCTTGTGTGCATGTAGTGAACTCCAGTCTGTCCTGACTCCCGATATTGTTTCTACTTCACCACCACACAACTAATCAAAATTAAATATTACTATTATTTTTTCTTTTTCTTTTTATTAAAATTAAAAATTAATAAAATTTAGTAAATAATTATAGTACGGTAGGTGTACATACTATTGGTACACCAAATTGTAATTTAATCCGTTAAAGGAATATGATTAATGATAATTTTATAATTTAGCTTTGTTAATTGTTATCGTAAATGATGGTATCATGTCGTTATCTGAACGTCTCTTTACTCTCTTTATTGACTAATTTAGTCAAATTAAACTTTATAAATATATATTTGACAAACAATAACTTATTTTTCTAAAAAAATTAATTTACAATATTTTTAGCATAATTAATACATGTTAAAGGTTAAGGGTACTAATTTTATTTTTGTTTATTTTTGTTTATTTTTCTTGCTGTTGCTTTTCCGGTTTCCCTTTCTTGCTGATGGAGCTTAGTTGTGGGACCCGTCATGTGTCGGTAGCAAATTTAGCCAGCCTGGCATGAAGATGCTATGGAGTATGGACAACATGGAGAGCCAAATGTTTTGCCAGTCTTTTCTAATCTTTACAAACGGAATTTCTGAGGTCACGAAAGGTAAATATACTTTGCTTCTCCAAACAATATAAATTATATTACGAAATTTTTCGGGGGAAAAACCAAAAAAATTCGCTTCTCCAATTTTATTTTTTTTATATTTTGAAAAATCTGTCTTGGGGAAAAAACATTTTGAAAAATATATAACCGTAGAATAATTTCTATAAAGCAAAAATTTAGGTAACATCGTCTTATAAATATTTTTTTACACGGATCCTCCTTATTCGATTTATTATATATTAGTGGGTTGAAGTATGAAAAAAATGAGACTCCGTCTTAATAAGATTATTTTACGTAGGGGTGGCTATTTGTGTTATCGTATCGTGTTCGTACCTTATTATCGTGTTTTCATATTATCTATCTTATTTGATAATAAATATAAGAATAAATATTAATTTGAATATATTAACAATTTCGTGTCTTTCGTGTCGTGTTTCGTATTGTGTCGTGTCGTGCTGGGCTTATCGTGTCATTTGTCTCTGTAATCATGTTTTATAATCGTGTCGTACTGGTTTGTGCTATCGTGTCGTATCAGACATTGTCACCTCTAATTTTATTTTTACGAAAGACCTATTCTTTCCATAAATGGTTAGTGTAATGGTTCGGAACTTATTCGGTCCACAAAATCTCTAGTCTTTCAATTCTAGTATACGAATCGTGCTAATACATTAGAGAAACATCATTCAATATTGCATACAAAAGTGAAACATATTATTCTTTAATGTGTTCTTTTCATGAATCATGAAAAAGTATTTAGTATTCAAAACAAGCGTACTTTATTTTTAAAGACATTTTGACATTTTTAGATATGTTTAACTGCTTTAATCATTAATTACGAACAAAAAATGTCCAAAATATCCTTATTTTTTATAAATCTCAAACTAATTAAATGCAAGTAAAAAACATTCTCCCTTCGCCCCATTGACTGTATATTTAGTCTTTTTAGTCAATTTAACCGATTTTTAAATCCATATTTGATGAGTATTCAAAAAAAATTGTAAAATATAAAAGAACGCATAAATTATATTGAACTACTTTCATTACCTCTTCACATGACATAGAGGTAATATTAATTTCTATTAATCAAAAATATAATTACTAATTCAATAACTAAGTAATCAAAATTTTAGTTTCAACACAAAATTAAATATATAAATATTCAAATAAAATAAGAAAGCTAACTTTTAAGTCAATTTAGTATTCCATCGCTTCCTAATTAATTGTCCTCTTTGACCTGACATGCTGTTTAATAAAAACTAATTTATTGTATTATAAATAATTAAATACGAGTAATGTTAAGGAGACTCAAATAATACTTAAACTTTTGCACTAACATGGATGTTGAGTTGACTATTATAGGTCCCACTTTTTAACTTACTTTTTAACCATAATTATAACTAAGATTAGTTTATTCTAACCTAATCAATAAATCAATACATTAATTTTTTTTTTCTCAAAACTAAAGAGAGCAGCTCGCATTCTACGTAATACTCGTCTCCTTCTCCGGCTATCATTCGAGATGCCGTCGTATAATACTCACGTACATAACATGCAGAATGATTCAATGAAGACCGATTAAGAGGCCGAAACACGATAGTAACGAGCAACCGTTAAACCAAATAATCCAGTTTGGTACTACTGCTATTGATTTTTTATAAGTTTAAGGCAAAACCCCTCTTTTGCCGACCCAACTTTTAAAAAACTTATAATGCGGTCACCGAAAGTTTAAAATTTTCATTATTGCCACTGTATATTAGTTATGCCACAAGCGAGCCCATTTTACTGGAAGTCTGGAAGCCGACACGTGATGAAAATTTTGGGTCCTTCCGACTGTTTCGCGTTTGACGGGATGTTTTTTGGGGAAAAAATTGTGTATTCCTTTTCTTGCTTGATTGGAAGTCGACAAGATTTTATTTTCTCATAGAATTGCCTAAGCTACCGGTGCCGGAGGGGGAAAAGGTGAAAGTCACTAGAGAAGAAGACGACTGTTTCGGTTTGAAGGGATGCTCTTTCGGGGAAAATTAGTGTATTTATTTATTGGTTAGGTTAAAATAAACTAATCTTTGTTACAACTAGGGTTAGAAATTAATTTAAAAAATGGGATCCACTAATGTCACCTCAGCTGCCATGTCACTGAGTGTGAAAAATTGAATACTCATTAAGTCTCTCTAGCATTACTCAAGAAAGAAAGGAGGATAATTATTTAAGAACGGATGAAACAATAAATTAGTAAATATGAGTGAATGTATTTAGTGTTTCTAAATTCTAATTCATATTGTATTATATAGAACAAATTGCGGGCCGGTTCTCTTTTCCAACAATTTAATCGCTACAGTACACCTTATTTATTTTCAACCGTAAAAGTCACTTTTGGAGAAGGAAATGACTACGTTACTCTTAATAAACGCTTAACGATGAGTAGCCGTGTGAACCACGGTTCAAACGTCACTTTTTATATGAAATTTTTATTTTTGTTTAATGATTTCTGAACCGCGGTTTCAAAAGGTTGTTAAAGTACAAAAAATTAATTAATTTTCAATATATTACAATATAAAATATAAATATATCGCGGTGCAACAATTTTAAGAAAAGAATCGTGGTGCAAGAAACACTATCTTTCTTTATTTCCAATTCCAACATATGAACCGCGATATATAAAAAATGAAATTGTAGGGCAAGAATATTTTGGCTCTTGATATTTAAGCAACATGTAAATATGTTGTACTTTTTTCAATTTAATTTTGTGAATATTCTGGTTTTTAATTTTGTGAATCGCGGTACAAAACTATAATAGCTTTTGAATTTGTGAATCGCAGTGCAAAGATTTCTGAAATGCAGTTTAAAAAGGTTGTTAAAGTGCAAAAAAAATTAATCAATTTTTAATAAATTATAGTATAAAGTGCAAATATATCGTGGTGCAACAATTTTAAGAAGAGAATCGCGGTACAAAACTATGTTGGCTTTTAATTTGTGAATAGCGGTGCAAAACTATGCTAGCTTTTGAATTTGTGAATCGTGGTGCAAAGATTTCTGAATCGCGTTTTGAAATGTTGTTAAAGTGCAAAAAAGTAATTAATTTTCAATTTGTGAATCACATTGCAAAACTTTGTTGGCTTTTGAATCGGTGAACCGTGGTGCAAACTAATAATAATAAAAAATAAATACTTCATTCGTCATAATATTTTGCACCGCTATATATAAACTTTTCGTAGCGCGCCTATTGCTTATTAAGATTTAAGAGTATCACAATATTTTTGCGTTCAAAAATAACTTTTTCCAATTGAAAATAAAAAAAAAAAATGTACTTTAACGATTAGAAACTTAATAAAGTGGACGGCCGAATTTCACCATATTATATATAGAATTGCAATTTGCATGGCACTGCAAATAAGAGCATCCCCATTGTACACATTTTCATCTTCTTATTTATGGGAGGATTTACAAAAATGGTCAAGTCAAAGATGACTTGGTCATTTATAGTCTCGCTTTTAAAAAATACTTTTTTATGGCCTGGTTTATTGATAAACCACTAATAAACCACGACTGGTTTATCGATAAACCAGTAAAAATGCACCCCCTCAACATCCGAAATCACTGGTCGACAGTGTGGTCGACAGATCGACCACTGTAGACACCTCAATTTCGTACCCTTGGTATGTGACTCTGACATGTGATATCAAGAACTGTTCAAACTTAACAAATGTCAAGTTATAGAGTCGGAAATGCGAAAGGCAAAGCAGGATGCGCCAAACAGTGAATTGCGAGGGGTGAAAGTGTCAAAATTGGAAGATAAACAGGAGCATGGCGCGGCCTAAAAGGTGATTGGGCGCCGCGCCATGCTATGGTGGAGTCGGCGCCAACCTAGCCACTGTAGCTCTCAGACTTAACGCATTGTGCAACTCGCGAAGGTTGGTGTACAAGCTGTTGAAGCCGGCTGAGGGAATTTTTAATTCCCGATGAATCCCTCACTCCACCTATAAATTAAGGTGCTGGGCTCCCTCTTCAGTGTCCGAATTTCACCCACAACGAAGCTCTGAAAATTTTTCTCCGCGTTTTAAGAATGCCGAGAGTTTTAGCGAGAGGTGTGAGATAGGTGTGTGTAGCCCACCAAAGCTTCCAAACCCCGTCCAAACTCCGCCAAAACACAAATCCACTGGTTATAAGTGATCCTTAGCCTTTTAGTTAGGTATCCACCTCACTTCCCTTGCCCAAAATCCAAAAAGTAAGTCGTTACTCTGCCCGAGTAATGAGTTGAAAAACACAAAAAGTAAGTCGTTATTCCGATCAATCAAAAAGGCCAAAACCTTCCAAAATAAGCCGTCATTCTGCCCGAGTGAACAAGTCAAAGTCATCCAGAATAAGCAGTTACTCTGCCCGAATTCCAACAACAACAACAAAAGACTCCCTCTCCCTGAAGGATAGAGCGAGCACACTACCGCTCTAAAAGGTAATAAGCATTTAAGGGTGTTTTACTTATTTATTTATTTATAAAAGTTATTATTTAAATCCGGCCCAATGTAGTCAATATAAGCCGTTGTGCTGCCCGGATTAGATTAGGACATATTATGTAAAAGAGCCGTTATAATGACCAAATATTTTAAATACATTTGTAATTATTGTAAGGAAATGGTTGCAAGTCCGTAAATAATGTAGCCATGGATGTATTTGTTTTATTTTCTGTCTTTTAATGCTTTATTTATTTGCTAAATAAATATAACAATAAGCATACTTTAGCCAAAAACTATTTTTGAGACCGAAAGGGCGAGTTGGGTGTCTAGCACCTTCCCAACTCGTAACTTAGCCTTCGAACCCGTTTTCTTTATCTTTGGTTTCTTTTTTCTTTTTTTGGTTTTGCTTTATTTTGCCTTAAAATAAAGATGGCGACTCTAAAACCTTTTGGATCCAGTGGGGCCTCGCAGCATTCTTTTCTTGCACTTTTCCGTTTTCCCCTAAAAAAGGGAAAATGTGAATGAAAGGGTGGTGTATTCTCATATCCTGATATCCCCTAAACAAGGGATAACTTGATGCGGGAAACCCAAAGCTCCCATAGTGATCCGAGATGGGCCATAAGGCCATTTTTAATAAAATCCATAGTGGGGGGCGTCGCAACATCATTTTTTGCACTTTTCCGTTTTCCCCTAAAAAAGGAAAAATGGGAATGAAAGGTTGATGCATTCTCATATCCTGGTATCCCCTAAAAAAGGGATAACTTGATGCGGGAAACCCAAAGTTCCCATATTGGATAAAAAATCCACTAAAGGCAACCAAGGCGCATTCCAACGCGCTATCATAGACAGCACTCCTCTCGCACTTTTGATTTCGTCTTCCCCTAAACAAGGGAGGGTGGAACGAGAGTAGTGGTGACCCGCATCCGCACGTACGCGCACCCCTATCCAAGGGCGCGCGGGCGCACTGTCCCGGGAACCCACAACCACTTGGTCGACAACTGGTTTATCAATAAATCAGTGTAAAACCACTTGGTCGGCAACTGGTTTATCTGGTCGACCACTGGTTAATGGTCAAAGGCTATATATGTTCATCAACCGGGTCAAATGGTTGTATTTGACTAATGCCACTATTTATGGAGAAGAGTGATAACATGGCCACCTAGGAGAGAAGGTTAGCCAACTAGGAGAGAGAGAGTTTTTTTTTCCTAAATAGGAAGAAACAAAAAGAATCTTCATATGTGCCATTTGTGTAGAGGGGGCAAAATGTAATATTTTTTATTAGGATGCGTTAAATTTAATATTTTTTGTGTAAGAAGATGTGTAAGAAGATTATACAATGCGAAGATATATTCTAAAGTGGGTAAGAAGATAAAAATGTATAGGTGACAATAGGACCCAACTAAGAAGATATATAAAAAGATTACACAATAGGGATGCTCTAAATATACAATAGTGTGCCAGCCCAAGATAGTCTGAATGGATTTTAACGGAACAAGGGCTTCATAGTTTATACTTGATAGATGACAGACACATGGGTATAGTCTATACATATATAAAAGGAGATGAGCAAATAATAGAAATATCCCGTAAAAAGTGACTTTCCAAATTTAGAAACATCTATAATTTGTATATTTGTCATATTTTTTTGGGAAATTGAAATAGAAATCAATTAATTAAGTTGACAACAACTTTTCAGATTAAAATGACTTTATAAATATCTTTAGTACATTTAATGTAAACAAATTGTATAACATTTAATATAGTTCAATATGATTTACGAAATGACAAGAAATACAATACCAAAATAATATCAAATATTGAATAATTTATTCTATATCCGATTTCATATTTCGTTTTTTATTTTTTATATTTTATTTTTTGCATTTGTAATTGGCATATTGGCTTCTAAACTTCACCACAGTAATATAAACTCTCAGAAATAAGATGAAATGATGAAACAGTCGATTCAATATAAATTATTTGCCACCATTATTAATAATAGTCTTGATAAATAATTAAAATGCAGTATTTTTCAAACCAGTTTAAAACCATAAATCAAAGTAACGTAGTTACTTCCCATCACTAATGAATTAGTTAATAGTTTACTAAAGAAATATTTTTGGTAAACGTCCAAAATAATGATACTATTTTTTTTTTCGTTTAGCAAAAAATGAATTACATTAACATGCTTACTAAATAATGTATTATTCAACATAGAATATTATTATTACCTCATGAAACTTTTAATATTTTAACTAACTTTATTTAAAAGTTATTTATCGATGTAATAAGAAATATAAAAGATGGATGTCAGATAAATTTCTTAATAGACAAAGATAAATTAGTAAAAAAACACATGTATTAAATTAATGTTTCTTCAAAGAGTATATAAAATGATTGTCAATCATAGTTATTTGCACCCGTATGAAGTGTATAAACTAAATACAATAAATATTTTGAAACAAATCATTTTGTAGATATTTTGAAGCTTAATTTATGAGTAATATGAGTAGTTTTATGAAAAGTTTAATTTTTCTCATTCTTATAAATTTTAGATTCTTATAGTTCTAAAATTTAAAAAATTTTAGAATCGGTTTGTTGTTCGAGGTGTTTAGGGATTTTCGTTATTCTAAAAAAATGTTTTATATATTTTATACCAAGTTTATATATCAATAATATCAATAAATTATATAACAGACATATTTCAAATAATTTACTATATACAACAGTAATATAAGCATACATAATTATGACATATTATGAAATTTATAGACAATTTCATATAAATTAGTAAATAGAAAAGACAAATTAGTAACCGAGTATCTACAATAAATTTACTCTCAACGTTTACTTGTCACCGATAATGGTAATAGTTTAGAAAAATAATTATTGTATAAAGTATCAGCATATGCACTACTCCTATTGTCATTCAAATATTTTGTGTTTAACTGTCGAATACTTATAAAAATTCAAGCAATTTTATATGTGAAATTTATAGATCGGACATAGGCTAAGGTTAGACTGAACAAATAATTGATAATTTTATAAGAAAATAAATATATATCTGATCAAAGTGGTGGGAGAGATGACAAGGCTAAGGGTCACACTTACCTATATATATATATATATATATATATATATATATATATATATATATATGATATTTTTTCTACTTCATTTTAATCAAATCTGAAGCTAAAAAATAAAATTCTTAATATATTTGTCCAGCATACATGTTTAAAAATCTAGGTCTAATATATGCAAAAAAAAAACCATAAATTAACAAATAAAAATCTTAGTATATTTGTCCAGACTACATGTTTAAAAATTCAGGTCTAATATTTGCAATAAACTTTAACCTATTAAAGTTAGTTTACAAAAGATATATATTTATTCAACTTAATCGGTAATAGGCCAAGGTTAATTTGAATTTTAATTTTACAAATATTTACCAAAATGTACAGATCTATGATTTTTTCTCCATTTTCATCATATCCAAAGTCAAAAAGTACATAACTGATGATTATTTTTCCATTTTTGTCAAAATTAAATTTATAAAACAAATGTCCAACATAAAAAGTTGGGATCATAATTTTTTAAATCCATTTTGAAAAACAAATTGGAAAAAAAATCATTTGCTTAAATTTTTTCTACATATGATAGATCTAAATTTCTATTTTTATAAACTTTTTTTAAAGTAAAGATGTATATTGATATATACTTGGATATAATTAATTAACTATAAGATCTACATATTTTCCATACTTAGTTAAATTAAACTCTCATTTTTTTAATAATAATCGAAATTCAAATTTGTATCATACAAATTTCTCTCAAAATTTTATTTTAAAAAATAAAAAGAAAATCTAAGAAACCTAACTACGAAATAGTTTGAAGGTATTCAATGTTAGGGTTTATTGAGGGATGATGTGGCTATATATTCCGAAAAATGGAAGGGGACCTAACGAAATATCAACTAGGGAATTATTGCATTGATTGATGGAAGGATAGGACGAGGTCTGGGTTTTCCATTTAGAGACGAGAAATAAAAGATGATTATTTGACAGTCGATTGAGACGAAATTCTGAGAAAGAATATGATTGACTTTCTTTCGTTTAGGTTCAAGTTGCGAAATCTCCTCGGCAGTCCTACCTTGCCCTTGCTCCATCCACCCTCTAAGCCTATTCTTTATGTCTTCTGCCTGCCCTCTTAGCGTCTTCAGTTCTAAAAAACCAGAATACCCAGCAAAGAGCTATAATTGATTCCTAGATGGAAGGAAAGTTGATGCACTTCATCTAAATTACATAGATAACCCTTTACATTGATTTTTTTTATAGAAACCCCTAAAGATCCATGCAAGCAGCCACGTCGTGTCCACATCATCGCTCCTTAACAGTTTTCAAACGACTGTTACGTATTTGGTTTCATTTGCCTTCAAATTTTAGTACATTAATTAAATTTGTCTTATACAAACTACGCGGTTAATTATATCTCCCCAATTAGTACGTCGGCTAAAAAATAAATTTTCTCAGTTTCTTTTAATATTTTTTAACAGGAAAAAGACACTTTTTGAGGTGAAAAAACGATTATGCTATTAATCAGTGAGAGGCATGCTAAAGATCATTTACCCAACACACTGTGATGCATCAATTTGTTAATCACAATGCATTAATTTGAATCGCGATACACAAATTGGATTTGTGATCCATAAATTGGTTTCAATTGAAGTTCTGCTGCACAAATTAGATTCTCGATCCTTAAATTGGATTTTATTTTGTGGATTGTGATGCAAAATCGATGATGTCTAAAATCCTGATATACAAATATGATTCGATTTGTGCATTGTGATGCAAAATCGATGCATGAAATGATACTTTACGCGCACGTATTCGGTTCATTAAGGGTATCGTATTATTTTCTCCCAAAAAATACCTTGAAAACTTTTAAAAAGGGAACGACCTAATTTCACCCCCAAAAAATTTGCTCACTCCTAATTGTCGTTGTGGTGTAATTTATATCTTTCAAAGTAAAAGAGATTGGGTCAAGGACATATCAGACTCATCTAAATCTTTTATATTTTAATTGTTCAAATAGTATAATCAAGGATAAGTTAGCCCCAAATTTTATCTTTTTTATCTTTTTTTATAATGGAAATGTTGTTTCTTTAAAACATATTTATACCTATGAATTTTTAAATGAAATCAAATATTTTATAAATGTTAATCATGTGTTGAATGAATGTTGGAACTTCGGTAATATTGTTAGGTGACATATATATCATAATCTTAATCTTTCCGTTAAAATTATTTAATTAATTTATGTATATCAAATTTATAATATTTAGTTACAATTATTTGTCTATTTTGTTAGCATTATTTTTTTATTTATATCAACGTATTAGTTATTTTATTTACTTTGAATTTTATTATGTGTTAGTGATAGTCGTAATAATTATACATGTTCAATAACAAATGTTGTATATAAAGAAGTATTTCAAATTTATAATAACTTTTTCAAATTTATATAATTTTGTTTCTTTTATTTTAATGTTTAATATAGTTTATTTATTTTGTTCATATTAAAGTTTTTAATTGTATATTATTTAATTATTAATTGAGTATATGATTTTACATCTATGTATAAATCGTGCAACGCACGGGTGTATCACTAGTTACTGGAGTATAGTACTGGAAGGTCATCTACAACAAATACAATTATACAAATGATCATCTTTGATCCACATTTAATACTCAACTCATTAAAAATGAATATAAAAATTTATTTGATACCCATAAGATACCTAAAGAAAAAAAATCACATAACAGTTTGATACAAACTTCAATAATTTTACATACCTCACCATCTTTATCTCTAACAACTATAAAATTTGGAGAAAATTCATTTGGCTTCCTAATATGTCAAACCAAGTCTCTATTTATAAATAAAAATATATGCTTCTTAAAAATATTTTTATTATTTTTTGATTTACAAAAAGACAAAAAAATCAAAGAATAAGAAAAAAAAAATGAAAGGACCCACTCCTTTATATGGAGTGTGAGAGAGACCAGGGTGAAATGTCTCCACCATCGAACACAGCAAATCAAAATAGATTTTCAATAGATTTAAATAGATTCACGGTTGTAGGGGTAAATACCCTTTAAAATCTAGATGATCCACCGTGAACCTCAACTTAATAAGCATAGCATAATAAGGCTTATTTTCTTACTCATTGTTAGTCCAAAGAAAATAAAAAGAAGGGGAAATTGATGGCCGGTCCACAATTTTCAACCTATTTACTATTTAGTATCTCCTTTTTTACTTAATCACATAAGCCTACTTTGATGTTATTCTTCATAAAATGCATAATTCCATCTTGCTGCCCAATGACTACTCAAAACCCAAATCACAATTACACCAAAAAGACTACAATTGACTATGACTACGAGGCTAGATGACGGTCAATAAGATAGGCTTGCATCTAAGTAGGAGGGAGTACCTCGAGTGTTTAGATGATCAAATTACAAAATAAAATACCCATTCATTTTCAGACAAAGAATCCAACATATTATTTTAGGATGTTTCACTTAAAAAGTCAATTTTAAAAAATTGTGCTTACATTTTTCATTATCTTTCATCGTTAACCTCCATTTGTATTGTAAATATATTGATCGTGCTTATTATTATTATTATTATTATTTTTGTAATTATGATCAACTCTAATACTACTTATATATCCTTTAATAATTAGACTTTTCAAACGTGAACTCTTTAAGTGGAACGGAGGGAGTAAAGATCATTGATGAAGATTTGGTCGGATCTCATCCCGAGGACTTTCTAGTAAAGAGTGTTGGAAAATCAAACCTCCGTATATATAGTAAACATTTGTGTTTCCTTATGTATTTCTTAATTACTGTTAACATTCATAGACATGCATGTATTATAGGAGTGATAGCTTAATTGTAGGGATAGATAGTCTTGTAGAGAAAGTTAACTAGGAGTATTTATATGTACACCTTGAACATCAATATGATTCATTCCAACAAATTCTATTCTTCTTATTTCTTTTCAAGGTATCAAAGCAGAGATTAAGGTCTTAATCTATCCCTATACTATAATCTCTCATAGCATCTTCTCTGTTTCTTCACTATGACTGAAAATAAAAAATCACAAATACTTTCATCAGAGTCTTCAAAATTCTACTCCTCAAATCCTTATTTCACTCACCACTCGGACTGGTTTTAGTCTCCAAATCCTTAAATGGAGACAATTACTCTGGTTGGAAAAGGGCAATGACTTTAGCTCTAAATTCTAAAAACAAGCTAGCATTCGTCAATGGTTCCATCAACGTTCCTTTGGAAAAGGCTGATCCCGAAGGCTATGCGACTTGGTTTCGATGTAATGACATGGTTCATTCTAGGATTATCAACACCATCGACTCAGAAATAGCAGATAGTGTGATTTATTACCCTACTGCTACTGATGTTTGGGATAATCTCCGTGATAGATTTTCTTAGAATAATGCTCCTCGCATTTTCGAAATTCAACGAGACATTGCCTGTTTTCAACAAGAGTAGCTCTATGTCTCAACCTACTACACAAAGTTGAAGAGCTTGTGGGATGAGTTAGCTCAACAAAAATTGGCAATTTTAATAGATTTGAGACGATTCAATATCCTTGGAACACAAACAGATCAACAAAAAATTCTTGAACTCTTCAGACGCCTTATCATCCTCTAGCAAATCGTTCATCCCACACTCAAAATACCCGATCGGATTGATCATACTATGTGCAAAGGAGAACAAGGCTTTGACCAGGATAAACGTCACTATGGATCAGGAAATGTATGACCTTAGTGCTCTTACTGTGGAGAAATGGGTCATTGGGTTCAAAAGTGTTTTAAATTAAACGGTTACCCGACCAAACCATCCCAAGGCAAAGACGAATTCTGGTTAGAAATCAAATCAGCACAAGAGCTATTCTATGGCCAATCAAGTATCTGATGCCTCACACAATGATGAAGGGAGACCTACAGTTTCATTATCAGAAACCCAATTGGAACAACTTTTGTCAATTCTTAAAAATCAAGATGAAGGTTCTAGTTCTAAAGTGAATGCAGTAACAAAGCCAAGTTTGTCAAAAGTCGCTTCCCACAATTGTATTATTGATAGCGGAGCGACTGATCATATTACAAAGCCAAGTTTGTCATATTACTTATTCCTCCAACTTGCTACATATAGATAAAAAAATGTTCATTACCACATGTATGACTGCCTAGTGGAGAAAAGGCAAACATTGCTGCTAAGGGTTCTATACCTTTAAATTATGTCTACCATCTGCATGATGTGTTATCCATACCTACATTTGAAGTTGATTTGATGTCAGTTAGTCATTTGACGAGAGGTCTAAACTGTTTAGTGATGTTTTTTTCCTAATTGATGTGTTTTGCAGGATCTGGCTACGAGGAAGACGATTGGTTTGGGTAAGCAACGTAATAGTCTGTACTATTTGGTGGCACTAGCAGCAAAAAAAACCTTCAACCCCTCATCCATAAATAAAAAGGCTTGCAACCTCACCATTTTAGCCACTGGTTTATGGCATAGTCGTCTAGGCCATTTATCACCATCTAGGTTAAGTTTCATTGCTAAGAATTATTTAAATTTGCCTGTTGAGTCAAATAATGTTTTCCATGTTTGTCATTTAGCTAAGCAGATTCATTTACCTTTCAGTACAAGTACTATTTCATTCACCAAACCCTTCAATGTTATTCATTGTGATATTTGTGGTCGTTATCGACAAACTTCTTTTTCTGGTGCTAATTACTTTCTTACCATTTATACACGCTTCACATGGATTTTGTTAATGCGTCACAAAGATGAAGCACAATCACTCATAAAGCATTTTTTTTAGTTACGCACTCACTCAATTCGACACTTGCATTAAAACTTTTCGAAGTGACAATGGTGGGGAATTTATCTATCTTTTTTCCCTTTTTCCAAGACTAGTAAGGTTCACGTGCGTTGCACGTGGTGTTAATGATTTTTTTAAAATGACTTGCTAGTTTCTTCATTTTTATGTTTACTTTTAATTATTGGATTTTTTGTATTTTAATCATTACAATTTTTGAAACTTATAAATTGTGCTGTTGTGCTTTTAGCTTTTTTGATACTTTGTTTTCCGGTCATTTATAATGTATACTTTTAGTCATTGTATAGCAACTTATCCTACAAATTTGTCTTTTTGTTGGTTATTTTCATTCTTTTTTTTAATTACCAAACATGAATTCATTCACTTTTATGAGTGTGTGAATTGAAAATAATTCAAACTTACTATATTAAATAAACACATTGTTTTTGGAGACTTTGTTTATGTCGTTTCTGAAATTTATGACTCCTTTTAGAAAATAATATATTGTGTTAGAGAAATCAAACTTTCAACCCCAAAGTACATATACTTACACTAAAAATACGAAATTCACTCAAAATATCTATAAAGCTCCACTTTGCCACCCAACCTAAGTTTTGTGTCATTTTCATCTCATTTTATAATTATTTTCTAGTTTGCCTCCTAGCCACGACGAAGGTTACCAATCCGACGTTAATGTGCACATGGTATTTCACGTGTAGGGCATTTTAGTCATTTTCACAGCAACCCTTTCTCTGCTTTTATTACCTAAAGAGAAACTTCATTTTCTTCTTCTCCAGCAATGATTTCTCTGCATCTTCTCCAATAATGACCTTCGTATGTAAATTTTAAGTGAGATAAAACTCAAGAGTGTATTAATGTTTTATTCAAATTATTATATAGAAAAATAAATAAAAATAGAGCGGAATCATATAGAGATATTGAACTCAAGATCAGATAATCACACTTAGGTGTCAAGGCCGCCACGAATTAGAACCCACCAAAAAATTAAAGACGTATGACATAATACACAAGCATACACCAAGAATTTCCCCATTTCTCCTTCGTACAACATAATACACAAGCATACACCAAGAATTTCAAATCTCATATTAATTTGAATCCATCACATACGTATACGACAATGATGAGGCAAACCATGGTTCAATCCGTCTTCATCGTCCATACAACTCCAACAAATTTCTCATCAGCACCGTTGATATTGTTTATGGTTTGATAAGAGCAAATTCTCGATCTTAAACATTATTCGCCACTCCATGTTTATCACTACGATTACCAGACATGACATCTCATCACCAAATTTGATATGAAATATGGAAATGCTAAAAACTTACGTTGTGGGCCAAAGTGGATTTGGTGGATACTTTAGGGGGAAATTTGTATTTTGGACTAATTTTGATGGGGCCAAAATATGATTAGCTCCCAAAATTACACACCAAATCTCACATTGCACACCAACCTACAAAGTGTCTCATTTTCATAACTTATTTTACTATTTGTCCCACTTTGCCCCCTCCCGTCTATGGGCGTTAAAAATAGTAATGGAAAATGGTATGTGCATGTCACATGAATATTATTTTGGTCATTTTGCTTGGCGCACAAAATTAGATTTGGCTATAACTTCAGTATTTAGTTAACCATTTAGTATTTAGAATATGTTTTTAAATAAAAATAATAAATAATTATTTTAATAATCTAAAAATAATTATAGGGCCAAATTATAATTTCCCCCAAAGTATCCACAAAATCGTATAGTTTACTCATATGTAAAGTTTGTCCCATAATGGTATCTGACTTTACCCCCCCCCCCATTTTTCCACCCTACCACTGACGGACGTTAGAAAATTCACGTTAAATAACACGTCGTCTTCCACGTACGGGGCGAAAATGTCATTTCTCTTATCAGGTTAAGGAGTAAATGTATTGAAAGTAAAAACCCTAATCTTACACCCTCTCCTTCTCTCTTCTCCCGGTGTAAGTTCTCATCTCCGTGTCCACGGTAATAGCCACAATCTCCAGCTAGCCCCACCATAGCCGCCGCCATCTCTTGGTACAAGTTCCCATATACGGCCCAAACCCTTCCCACTCTGGTCACGCCTATCATAGCTCTAGCGTCGTCATCCTTCGATTCTAGCTAAGCTCCATCTCCGATCTCCCTCATTCTCTCCCCTGCAAAAGTCGTGCTTAAAGTATAAATCAGAGGCTATAGAGTATACTTACTAAAAACTCTTGAAAAACATGCAATTAACAGAAAACTCATAAACCTTATCAATGAATTCATCAAAGAGAGAGGCGGGCTTGAATGAAGAGAAATAGTTATGGGTTTTATTGAAATACTCTTCAATTTTGTGGAATAAAATTGGGCATACGGTTGGCATGCATATGGTTTAAAACAAAGTATCAAAATTGAGAAGATGTTGAAGAAGCTATGACTTTAGATGATTTTGACCTCATAGAAGCTATCATGGCGGTCAAGTTGGTTTATTTAAAGAATTAGGAGAGAGAAAGTAAATGTAAAGTCATGTAAGAGGATGAAAGGGGGATGAGAAATTGATTGATTTCGGTGGTGGATGGGTTTCACAGAGAAGGTGAGTACGTGGATCCAATTTCATACATGAAATTGGAGATGGAGGCGTGTAACTATGGGTAAGAGTTTTTTTTTCTTCATATTTTTCGTTTACTTTATTTTCATTATCAAGATAAGAAAAGTGACAATGAAATGGAAAAATGCATATCTATCATCTGGGTTAAGAGAGAAATTTAAGAGAAAATTTGGAGGGAGTGGACAAAACCAAGATCAAGTTATGGGTTAATTTTTGTTGTGGGAAGTGAAGATTAGAAAAAATGGTTGGTCTTTTCTCTAGATTTTCTTTTAGTAGGAAAAAATGGAATGGTAGACCCCACTCCATTTTAACATTTGAACTTTAAGCACCACAAAGTTTACACCAAATTCTTAATATTTTCCTCGAGTTAACGTCGTGGAAGACCACGTGTTATTTAACGTGACTTTTCTAACTATTGTCGCGGCTAGGGTGGAAAATATGAAAAAATATAATATCAGATATCATTATGGGACAAACCTTAGGTTGAGGTGCACTATGTGATTTGGTGGATACTTTGGGGGAGAAGGATTGTAATTTGGCATAGTTATAAAGAAAATATTATCCTTACAAGACTTAGTTGTTGTAAGTAAAGTTATAAAATTAGTTGTAAGGCTAACAATGTTGTAATTATAATTTGTCTTATATTTAAATTTAAAGTTAAAAAATGCATTACTCTCAAAAAATGAAATTTAGAAGTTATTTAATTTATTTTGTTTTCCTTCATTTTCTTCTACCAACCTCATCTCTCATAGACCCACCACCACTACCACCTTATTAAATAACATCATTAACCAAAAACTCAATTATTTTATTTTATTTTATTTCTTTGTTTAATTTGTACTCCTTCGTTCAAATTAACATATATGCAAAACTCATCATGTATAGACTTACCACCACCTGAACCTTAATTTTCACTATTTACAAACCTAAATTCAATTTTTTGAATTTTCAAATTTGATGATTGAAACCCAAACCCATATGAAGATTAATTTGAAAAATTGATGATTTGAAAATCTAACAATATCGTATTCCACCTAAACCACCACTGTCATGGTTACAATCGCCCCCACCACCACCACCAGCATCCCTGCAATTGCCACCGCCGATATTACCACTACCAAGAAACACGTTCACCTTGCCTTGTTAAAACGGAAAAATAAAATATATTTAACATCCATTAAATCGGATTGCTTTCTTCAAACGCATCTCCTATAAATTCTAGCGTTCTTCTCTAACAAAACGCAAAGATTTGTCAACGAAGTTCTCCATTTTTTTAAATCTTCTTGACATTATATCACCTTGCTTTAACACATTTTCTTAGATTATTCACAAGTAATTACTAAACATACTACATAAGTTCCTAATATCTTGATACTCACCAACAAATGTATTATTATAGTTACATTTTTTCATATATATCTAATAATGTCTTTCCCAACCTATGATGTCTCACTTTCATATACAATTTTTATATTTGTCCGACTTTGTCCTTCACTGGTCATGGGTGTTAAAAACAGTAATGGAAAATCATACATGTTAGGATTATTTTGATCATATTTTACTTGTGACGCAAAGTGAGATTTGATTATATTTTCATCATTTAGGTTGTCATTTGATATTTAAAATATTTTTAATTAAAACAATAAATAATTATTTCAATAGTTATACTTTGTCTCATTTTAAATTCAAAGACACAAAAAATGCATTACTCCAAAAAAAAAATGAAATTTAGATTTTTTTTCAATTTATTATTTCATCTTTCTTTCTTCCATCAACCTCATCATTCATAGATTCACCACCACTACTACCTCAAATTTCACTATTAGCACAAAAGTTAATTTTTGATTTGATTTCATTTTCTAATTTCCTTACTCCTACCTTCAAAGTAACCCATTTGCAAAAGTCATCATTTATGGACACACCACCACCACAACCTTAAATTTCACTTTTTACAAACTGAAATTCAAAATTTCAAATTGAAACTGAAACCCATACGGATCTTTAAAAATTTGATGATTTGGAAATCTCACAATGTTGTATTTCATCTAAACCACCATTGTCATCCCCACAATCGTCGTCATCACCACCCCTAACACCACCATCACCAAGAAACGCACTCACATCGCCTTGCTTAATCGAGACATAAAATCTCTTTAGCTTTCGTTTAGTCTTAGTTCCAATCCACTTTTTGTTCAAATTACTAAGTAAGGAGAAAATCTAATTTTAGGATGAGGCTACTTAAAAGGATGTCGGTTGGTGACAACCTATTTCAATAAAAGGAGAGTTGCGGTAGAAGAAAGAAAGTCGATAGCTAGAAGAGGGAATAGAAAGATTCTCACATGTAACTACGTACCTCGAGTCCGATGAAGAGAAACAATCAAGTTAAGACCAAAAAATGTTAGAGGTTTGGAACCCAGTGATGAAAATGAGTAAAATATTTTGAATCCAGTTATTTGTGATTACTAACATTGGTTTTGTTTGTAATATCTATAAGTTAGGAACCAGTGATAGTTTTAAAAGTTGTTGTAGTAGTCTGAAATTTCAAAGAAGTAAACAATAGATTTTAGCATTATTTTCTTCATTTTCTTCATCTTCTTGACATTATGACACATTTTCTTAACTCATTTCTCTTAGCTAATTCATGGGTAATAACTAAACACGCTACATATTTGCTTAATAATTTGATACTCACCAACAAATCTATTATTATAATTACAATTTTCTATATACATGTAATAATGTCTTTCCCGAATATATATATATATATATATATATATATATATATATATATATATATATATATATATATATTTAAGAAATAAAGAAATAAAACTATATTATTTTTTAGTTTCAAATATTTTGTTAGTTTCGAATAAAGTTTTAGTCTCTTGAGTAAATGTATTTTTGTCATTTTAGAATATATTGGACGATATTTGCAACGATAATGGTAGGAGGGAAAAAATGATAACAAAATCAAAATACAAGACGAAATGAATAGAATTCAATAATGTAGGATCTAACTTTAAAATATGTACAAGTCAAGGGATCAAATTATTATTTAATTATTCATGGAATTAATTAGCACATGACAAATTTACTTGTTTAACCTTAATTAATAGTGTATGATTTATTATAGTTAGGGCTATTTTTGTCCAAACATTACTTTTTGTCTTGATAAATTTACTTATTTTGTCCTTAATTAAATGGTGGGTAGTTTATTTTGTCAAAGGTTATTTTTGTCTATCAATTAAATTGTAAGAAACAAGTTTGACTTTTATACTAAGAGAGAGAATGGTGTCATTTTTCAACATTCTTGTGTTTATACGCCACAACAAAATGGGGTTGTGGAGCGTAAACACCGTCACATCCTACAAGTGGCTCGTGCATTAAAATTCCATGCCCATCTTCCTTCTCAATTTTGGGGAGAATGTGCTCTTACCGTTGTCCACATCATCAATCGATTACCTTCACCAATTCTCTCTTTCAAAACTCCTTTTGAACTTCTGTATTCAAAATTGCCTTCCTATTCTCACCTCCGAGTGTTTGGTTGTCTTGCTTATGCAACTAATGTTCACGTTTCTCACAAATTTTCTCATTGTGCACTACCTTCCATTCTCGGATATTGTGCACTCACCTTCCATTGAATACACCTTTGTTATTTTAGTCATCTTTTATAAGGAAATATGTGAGGTTGAGATCAATGGGACTGGATGATTTGAAGCCCAAAAAACATACAAATTATTCAATTTATCAACAAAAAAAGTTTTTACTAGCCCCGATGTGCAATTTCATGAAAATATTTTTCCATATGCCTCTGCGAAGCCCAATTCCACTGCCCCATCGTTGGACCATTCTTCTGGCCCAATTCCACTACCGACCCTTGATGTAACTCACCTATCCTTTGACTCTCATCCTCACCCATCTTCTTTGCCTTCTCTCGACCACACAGTTACTCCCACATCATCTCCCACCACACCTTCTCGTCCTCCTTCGACCATTGCACCCCTCTATACAGAAACCTCACATACAGAATCTTCGCCTCCTACCAACCTTCCCGTGCCATTGACTAAACCAATGTTGTGTCGCTCTAGTCGTCAAACCACTTGCCCATCAAACTGAACGACTATGTATGTTCCAATGTTTACTTCGACCAATCGGCTTCTTCCGTTCCAAGTCCTACAAAAGGTACATGCTATCCACTAGCCAATTTTGTTTCATATCAAAGATATAAGCCTGCATATTTCTCTTTTCTTTTCACGTCGATAAGGTCAGAGAACCCAATTCTTGTACAGAGGCAATTACCCACCCTGAATGGCAAAAAGCAATAGACTCTAAATTACAAGCTCTCCAAGAAAATGGCACGTGGTCTCTTACCTCATTTTTCGGTTGGAAAAACTCCTATTGGTTGTTGTTGGGTTTATAAGATAAAGCGTAAGTCTGATGGCTCCATTAAGCGATACAAAGTAAGACTTGTGGCAAAAGGTTTCACTCAATTAAAGGGGGTTGATTATCATGATAATTTTTCTCCAACAGCCAAAATCATTTTAGTTTGATGTTTATTAGCTTTAGCTGCTGCCCGCGGATGGTCCTTTCATCAACTCGACGTTAATATTGCATTTCTTCACAGTGATCTCACCGAAGAAATCTACATGTCTCCACCACCAGGGCTCCGGCAACAGGGGAGGAACACTTGTTTTATTGCCTTCACAAGTCATTATATGGGTTGAAACAAGCATCTCATCAATGGTTTGCCAAATTCTCTGAGGCCATTTTTTCAGTTGGGTATGTGCAATCAAAAGCCAATTATTCTATGCTCATCCACAATAATGCTCAAATAGGCTAGAGAGAGGGGGGTGAAGCCTATGTTGCCAATTTAAAACTTTTCTTTTGATATTCATAAAGGGAAAATTTTAAAGTCATAAGCAATATGCAGAGTGAGCATGTCTGCTGGTAACACGGAACATCAGACTTGCTCTGAGTAGAGTAATGAACTCTACTGGCAGAATGCTAATACATCAAAAGCCTGAATAAAGAGTTTTAGCAACAAAAATAGTAAGGCTTAGATTTATAAAGAAGTCTTAAGTGGTTGTATACGAATATATGTTCAGAACAACATCACAATTAATCCTACTCCAAATGCAGGTTTAGGAAGTCATGAAAGAATAACTTTCGGATAAGTAAAATAGTTTATAAAAGATCATAGAGGAGTGAAGACTGAGTTTTAAATAAGATATAATATGAAAGAACATCTAAAGTTTATTCAAAGACAAATTTACAGAATACATCAACCTAGACTCTTTATGTACATTATCTATCCTCTTGATCCGAAACTTTAATCCCAACTTAATTATTCATTGAAGAAGTTATTAAGTGCAAATAGCAGTAGGAGACTGTTGACCCTCACAGGTTCTAGATTTGGTTGAGTCATCTTTTGATTCAACTGTATAATGGCTAAAAGGTCTGCATATCGATTAGTGTGGCAACTGTCTTGGAATCAATGGTGTAATAGAATAGTTTAGTGTTAGTTTCTCCAAGGCGGTGATCAGGAGGCTTCAACAGCAACCTTGAAAGCACGTCTCACCAGTAGACTTTGAAGTCTCAGCTCAAAATCAAAGCTCAACCAAACACATGGATTTAGGTCACATATTATTTGTACTAGATATTTTTAATATCTAGACAAATAATATTCAAATTATCTTCATCAATTTTCCCTCCCAAAGAAGTCAACTATGTCATTATCTGGCTTTAGACAAACTGCACAGACAACTATCCAGCCTGTCGTCTGAATCATGAAGACTGAAGACATTACCTCTTTTGGCTAAGAAGACTTTCAAGCTTTAACACCTACAAGCTGAAACCTTACTCTATTTAGGAATGTCTGCCTCTGCATCACTGCATCTCTGATGTCTGCCTTGCTGCACTCATTTTACAAAGCGCCGAAATGCATTCAATGCATTATAACGTTGGATTCAACCTCTCCACTCTTAGTCCAACGGTCTTGATGAGCGCAAGATTTCCACGAATTTTCCTGGGAATTTTCTTCTATTTTGTGCTATTTTTGAGTTAATTATGCTTTGGAATTATTATTATTTATGTATTTGTGCTTAATGTAGGTTTCCATGCATAATCAAGCAATTATGTGATGTTTAGCACGAAGTTCGAGATAATTCCGGACCTTAAAGTTAAGTATTGAATCATTCGACCAATGTCCGTTAAGACCGTTTAGAGATCCAAGGCAATTGAGGGCTAACGGAGAGTAATAGAGCTGACGGAGGACCAAATTGCAAGATCTGGGAAGGAAGGGATTGCGGCTAGCTAAATGAAAATGCCAGGGGCACCGGAGCAAAGTTTATTATTGCAGGGGAGGCCGGCGTAAAGTCCAGATTCCCCCTTTTGTGTTGTCGCCCATCAAGTTTTTGGCGCCATTGTCGGAGACTGATTTAATTTTTGCTCCTATATGCTAATATCGATACCAAGCGAAACTATTTGTATTTTGAGCATGTTTTTTTTAATTAGCTTACTTGCTTTTGTATTTATATGTTTTATATATTGAGTCACTTTTCGAAGCCCTCTCGAGTTTGTGGGTTTGTAGGGAGGTGTAAATAGTGTCCCCACACAAAAAATATTTTCTTTTCTTTTTTATTCCATAATTGTGTTCCTACTTTTTTCTTTTGAGCTTGATTTGATGCAGGGGATTAGCGCTTTATTGTAGAGGTTGCTTGTTAAGATTCATGGAGTGGATCTTTTCGACCAGGAATCCATAAGAAATCAATTTTGAGGGAGTTTTCTTTCCTTTCCTTCTCCTTTTACTTTTAAGTTCAAGAGTATGGTTTGGTTAGTGAACTTTGAAAATTCTAAAAATCTTGTGCTTTATACGCCCCAAATTATTTATGCTTTGATCAATCGTCTCTCCATTTTTTGCGCTATTTGAGTTGTACTTGAATTATTTTCTTGGAGTCAATTTTGAGATTACTATATGCATAGTTAAGGATATGTTTGTGATTCATGTGGTAGCACCACCTCATTCATGATGGATAATGCCCAAGTTGATGATGGAAATATTTTAATGCTTTGCTTTAGTGATGGTTGTGCATGTCTAAGAGTACCATATTGTGAGTCTTAATATCGAGAGTTATATTTTGATGATGAAAAGCTTGGTTTGGGCATGTGTGTATGACAAGAGCATGATATAGGTCATCTTTGGACCGTTTGTGCCTTTCTCTATCATACCCATTTATCTCACAAAAATATCTCTAGTGTCCCCATTGAGCTCATTTAAAGAATGGCGTGTGCCTAGAGCACACAATGACCCCCATTCGATTTCATTTCTTATACCCGCATTATCCTATCCCGTGAACTTATACACTTTTGCTGTCGCCCTTCAAGAGAGCATGATTTGGAATGAATTATTTTATTTTTGTAATCTTGTTGGGAAGTGTGTGCTTCATGAAGGTTTTGTGTTCATTAATGTTGATGTTGGGGATTTGAATTGTTGTTGAATGGTGGTGAAAAAAAAAACGAAATGAAAAAGAAAAGAGCCCCTTTGAAAAGCAATGAAAAGAAAAATCAAAAGAAAAGAAAAGAAAAATAAAGGGTGGACACAAAAGAAAAAAAATGCCATTGTTCTTAATTTTCTCAAGGAGATATAAGAGTGGAGCTTAATTGTTTGTGGTAGATGAGACACTTTTTCAACCCAAAGTGTAACGTTTAAGGGGTTGTTGAAGTGAGGTTATGGTATTGAAGAGTTGTGCTTTCATGAAGCTAGTCATAATGTGAAGACTTCAAATTCTTTGCTCTCTTGACTTGCTATCATATCCTTCATTTGTAGCCCAAACCTTGGCCGAACATTACAATCTTGAAAAGTCATATTGATATTGTCATACCGTGTTCTTTCCATGTCTTGTGAAAAAAATATTTGGTTGATGACTCTTTCGGTTTGACTCGCATTTGGTATCTTGGTTGGCCGTTCAATCTAAGCTAGAGCATTGCTAGTTTTGGGTAAAAAAATTGTTTTATGGTTTGAATGATTGTTTGATAGCATATGAATCAATTCATACCTCTATTATGCATGTTGATAATCTTAGGGTTGATCTCTTACATTGTAATGCTTATGGGATCTTAATTGAGCGCCGCCTTCATTTCATATTGTTCTCGAGCTTTTTCATAATTCATTTTCTTTGCTCGGCACAATCAAAGTTTAAGTTTGGGGGTGTGATGAGCGCAAGATTACCACGAATTTTCCTGGGAATTTTCTTCTATTTTGTGCTATTTTTGAGTTAATTATGCTTTAGAATTATTATTATTTGTGTATTTGTGCTTAATGTAGATTTCCATGCATAACCAAGCAATTATATGGTGTTTAACACGAAGTTCGAGACAATTCTGGGCCTTAAAGTTAAGCATTAAATCATTCGGCCAACGTTCGTTAAGACCGTTCAGAGATCCAAGGCAATTGAGGGCTAACGGAGAGTAACAGAGCTGACGGAGGACCAAATTGCAAGATTTGGGAAGGAAGGGATTGCGGCTCACTTAATGAAAACGCCAGGGGCACCGAGCAAAGTTTATTATTGCAAGGGAGGCCGGCGTAAAGTCCAGATTCCCCCTTTTGTGTTGTCGCCCAGCAGAAGCGGCCACGTCACCCCCTTCTCCATCCAGCCCAACCCGCGGTCTCCCTTGGTGGATCCAATCCACCCGGCCCAAAACCGCTCCACCTGCCCGCGTCCCAGCCCACTTTCATCTCTCCTTCCAGCCCGTTTCATCCCCCGAGTGACCCGCGAGCCCCTGCCTGGTTTGACCCTTGCCTAGCCGTGCCCCATCCTTTATTTCCTTCCCTTTTTTTGCCCCTATTTCCTCCCTGTTCTTCCCTTTTTGCCCCTGACAACCCTGCCCTCCTTTGTGCTTCTTCATTTTAATATTCCAACAGCCTCATTTTGCTAAAACAAGTCCCCATTGCGGGACTTTGTTCTCAAAATGGGGCACAAGCCCCATTTCCATAAAAATTCTTCCATTCCTCTGATGTTTGATCACCATTGAAGGTTTGGAGTTTTAAATCAAGGGCCAAGGAAGCATCTACAAAAGATTTCAACTCCGGATTCGCGATTCTTCGGTTTAATTCTTTCAACATATATTTTTAGATATCTGTTATGATTTCTAGGGTTGATTTTTGTAAATGTGGAATTGGTTTGTGCTTAAAATATTTATGGAATGCAATTATTTTTCTATGTCCAATGTAGTGTTTTAATTTAATTTATCTCTTTATTTAGTACACAATCATGTTGGCTATTATTTTGTGAAATTAATGCTTTTAATTATTTGGCCAATAATTAAATGATTTTAGAAATATTTAGGATCCGCGAGAGCTACCTTTATATTTCGGACCAATCAATTTAATAGGTGGTGTTTTGTGACACACACCGATAGCCATTGTGAGACTAGGTTTGACACGCGATCGAACCACCTTAGCCATTCGCGAGGTCGGGGAGGTTAAGGTTGACTATAAGATGCGAGAGCCCGTAGTTAACCAATTTTAGTTGTCTCGGCTTCCAACATGAATTGTAGAAAAATACAGAGAGTTTCTTTTTGCGAAGTATTACCCATGCACTTGATTATTATTGTGTGTTCTTCATGCTTTTAATGGTGTAGCGAACCATTAGATGATCATTAGAAATATAGGATAAGATGCAAGAGCCCGTCCTATTAATTCTGAAAATCACAATATTTGTTTGCGTTACGTGAGACCGAGAGGAGATTGTGCGTAGATAGTCATTGGGTGCTTGGTTTGACATGCGGCTATTTTCTCCTATGTTATAAGAAGCGAGAGCTCGTAGCTAGGAGTTGTAGCTAGATTGTTGTACGTTGCTAGAGCCCGTAGCGAATATTATAGTGCACCCGACTACCAAGACTTGAGTTAAAGAAAAGCAAAAAGAGGATTAAATTAAACACCGGCTAGACTAGAAATAATGCACACTTATATTTTTATTTTTATTTGCTGTTGCCAAACCACCTCCGCTTGAGTTTAGATTTAATTGCTTTCTTATGTTGTTTATATTTTTAGATTTTAATTCATTTTCTTTTCGCTCAAATATAATTAGTTAGCTTAATTTTGGTGCTTAGTCGGAGTGAGAATTACGCGCATTCCCTGTGGGATCGATAACTCGTACTTAGATACACTTTATTACTTTATACGGCCGAGTAATCTTGCCCGAGTTGCGTTTTTCACACATCAAGTCCTGAAGATCTCCTTTGGTATAAATTCGAGTCTTGAAGATCTGATCAACACACATCTCTTGTGCATTCAATACTCAAGCTTCATTTTTAATACTCAAGCATTCAAGAGATCAAAAGACAAGAACGAACTATTCACCAAACTTCCTGAAGCTACAGATCTACCAGTCTTTACTTGCTTTCAGCTTCTTCTAGTTTGAAATTAAATGTTCTTTACTTTAGCACTTGAGAGAGCAATTATTCATTGATTGTTTCTCTCATCATTAAACACTTGGTTGAAAATTATTGTTGTACATGATCCATTAGAGATCTAACTTTCTCACCTAGTGGATAAACAAGTGCACCTTTTAAAATCTAAAGCAAACCACCTTGGTAGTGGACATAGTACTTTTCATAGTACGAACCAATTCTAAATCCTCACGTATTGTTTGAACTGTTTTTGGTTATCTTCTCTATTTTCTGCTGCCCTAACTCTTTTTAAGAGTTAGCTATTTTAAAATGAAGAAGAACAATTTGAAAAGCTTTTAAAGAATTTAAAAAACACAACTAGGCTATTAAACCCCCCCCCCTTCTAGCCTAGATTGAGCCTATTTGGGACCAATAGAGACAACAACGAGGGACAAATATGAGGAGACAATTTTAGGTTCATTCAAATAAGAGGTATTTGAATGACTGAGTATAGAGCACTCAACTCCCTATGATGATCGATGATTGCACAATCAACAACATTTGCAATGGAATACAAATCTAAAGATATGCATGCAATGCAAACAAACAACTCTTCATTTTCCTTGGGCATCTTTCAAGATCTATCTTCTAACGGGTCTGAAATGCTTGGCCTCTAGCTTAAGAATAAAGTCTTTGAAGCTTTGTTAGAGATTGAAATCTTTGAAGGAGGTTGAAGAACTCAAATCAAGAAGTAAGTTCTTGATCAAGACACCAATCTCTGTCATGTGATTTTCTGATCTATCTCTTCTCCTTTTCTCTTTTCTTCCTAGCAATCCACACAAAAAAATGTTTTTCTAAGGTCTGGGGTGCTTTCACTGCGATCTTTTGTGGAGATCTAAGAGAATCGTTTTTTAAGATGATTTCCTTTGTAGAATTCACAGCTTTGTCGAATAGATCAGCTTGCTTGCCGCACTTGTCTCCTTTTGAGAAATGATGAAGAGGGTTTTTTTCTTTAGTTCGTTGAGAGATTTTCTATATGTTTGGAATAGTGTTGACGTTGAAGAATGTTGGATAAAGATTTTGTTTTGCGGATCTTGAACTGTTGCACAACAGACCGAATTGATGTGTCTCTGAAAAGTAAGTCTGAAGCATAGTACACTCACAGATGGTTTGTCCAATAAAGTGGATTCTTTTGACTTTCCAACCAAATGTAGAGAGAGAAATATCTTACAAGTTTTGAGGTGTCAGGCTCCTTAAAATCTGAATGACTTTTAAGGCTTGAGTACTTTGTCATTTTTGAACAGCTGCAATCTTTTCTCTTTGTAGCACGTGCAGAGCTAAGTCTGTTGGTATGATGTTCTTTTCTAAAAGTTGAGTCTTCCAGTAGAAAGGACTGCTGGTTGACGTAGTTGTGGTATGAACAATCAAACCATAGTATGTCTGTTGGTGACGAATCTTCAAGATAATTTGCGTTGTAACAAGTCTGCTGGTGACTTGTCTTCAGAAGATTTTTCACGCTGTAGCATGCTAGTGTATTGTAATCGCTAATATGTTGATCATTAAAAATGAGTAGGACTAGACCAGGACTTTCCTAATCTAAGACCTATGTGATGTTAAACAAGTTGCCACACTAACCGGTATGCAGCCCTTTTAGTCATTTGTTATGACTAGAGCTGTCAAAACGGGCTTGCGGGGAATGTTTGCCCGCAGGCTTGAAAAGCCCGCTATAAAACGGGTCGGGGCGGGTTTGCCTGCAAACATGACGGTCCCTAAAAACCTTGGCTCAAACCGCCCTGCGTAGGGCCACGGGCAAAACGGGCATGCCCACATAAAATGATGTTACAATTTATGAACTGGTATAGCACCATCTCGCCTTCTTTTGTGAGCACTCTGCTGGGATGACACGGTTTTTCCTTCTTTTACCATTGCACGATTTTATCATTTTTTTAATTTTATATCATAAAATCATAATTTATATCATAAATTAAACCACAAACCGACATCGGTGAGGTGAGAGAGAGGCAGTGAGAGACGACTGTGAGACGATTCAAATGATGGAGGAAAGTCTTCGAGACGTCTCTAACTGTGAGACGATGTGGGAGAGCCGGAGAGTCGAGAGAGTGACGATGGGGGAGACAGAGAGGTTGAGAGAGAAACAGAGATGAAGACTTGTGGCTGTGGTGTACTGGTGTCGGCTATGAGGTTTTAAAAAAAAGACTAAGAGAGTAAGAGATAAGAAGATTAGATTTATAGGGTAGAAAAAAGTCTAGGTTGATTAAATAATAAATATAGTATGCTAAGCCCAATGGTCCTAATCAAACCCAATATAAACTATAATGTCAAAAAGCCCAAACCAAAAGTAGAAATTCCAATTATTGATCAAGTGACGGGTTGCCCGCCCCCGCCCCACAAAAGCCCGCAACCCGCGCGGGCAAAGCCCGTGAGATCCGCTCCCAAACGGGCATCTAATACATCAGCCCAACCCGCCCTTTTAGGTGACGGGGCGGGCATGCCCGAAGGCTTTAGCCTTATTTGACAACCCTAGTTTTGACACACAGTAATGGGAGCAAGAAAATTAAAATGTTCAGAATATGCAAATGAATAAGTTGTTCATCGAGGCATATTCCAACATTCTCTCCTCGGTAGAAAGCAAGGGAAGTCTTTTACTGCTCTTTTATTATCGGCATTTTAATTACCGGCAATGATCATGTGAGTATAAACATTACCAAGAAGTTCCTGCATAATAAATTACGTCTTAAAGATCTTGGTGACTTAAAGTATTTTCTTTGTATTGATATTTCTACATCCAATAAGGGCATTTTCATTTCTCAACGAAAGTATGCATTGGAAATAATTAAAGATGTCGAGCTATTAGGGGCATCTCCCATCGATACTCCCAGGGAACGTGGCTTGAAATTGGATGATGAGAGTGAAACACTCAAAGATCCAAGGAAGCATAGGCAATTAGTTGGAAGATTAATCTATCTCACTATTTCGAGGCCGGATATTATGTATTATGTTCATGTACTGAGCAGATTTATGCATCAACCTCGAAAGAATCATTGGAAAGTAGCTCTGCGGGTTGTACGTTATTTGAAGTCTGCACCTGGCCAAGGTCTCTTCTTTTCGTCAACTAGCAATCTTCGATTACAAGCTTACTATGACTGTAAGGGTAAAATAGGCATGGCCTATTTTGGTTTTGTTTCTCCTTTCTTGGTCCCTAAGTTTAGGCTTTTTTGAAAACAAAATCTTTAATTAGATTTTGGTTTTTCTTGGTCCTAAAGTTTAGGAGTCATTTTTGGAAACAAAATATTCCTAAAGATTTTTGGAAACAAAATATTCCTAAAGATTTTTTGTTTTCTTGGTCCTAAAGTTTAGAAGTTATTTTGGAAACAAAATCTATGCAAAAATCCTTCATAAACCGTGTCTCAAGAGTCCTTGTCTTTTTGGTAAGTGAATCTAGTATATTAGGAAGTTGATTTGATTTCTAGTTCTAATCATTTTCCATATTGGAGTTTGTTTCCTTCTTTATGTGTAGGTCTCAATAAACATATAAATAGAGGACTTGGGGCAGAGGCAAAAAAAAAACACGCATTGAGAGAGAAAGTAGCAGAGCATAGATATTCAGATCAGATTCAGAAGCTTCAGAATTCCAGCTTTTGTGCAGAAGTTGAATGTAGCTTCCGATGCAGCTACATCAGAAGCTACATTGAGTGCTGGAATTGTTTTGTCTTCCTAGCGGTTTTAGGAAGCTGTTTGTTTCTTCCCACGTTTTCTCTACCTGTTTTTCTGTGGGTTTTTGCTCTCCAAGACTTGTTGTCTTGTGAGAGTATTTTGTTTGGTGATTTCACATAGTTTTTTATTCATCCTTTTTAGTGAAATATTTTTGGCCATGAGGCTAGATCTACAAGCATAGGCTTGTAGATTGTTTGGTAAACTTTTGTGTTTAATTCGTGCTTTATTATTAAATTCTTCCGCTGTTTTTAATTTTTTTGACCATTGTGACTTTCATTGTAGCTTCTTCACAAGCTACATTGGAAACAACATTGGCTGTTTGGAGAATCCTAGCTATTTTGTTCTTTCAATTGGTATAAGAGCCTTCTCTTGACATCACTAAGAGTTGATTCTGGTTGTAGCTGTGATGGATTCTCAATATGAGAATGTTGTTCGTCCTCCAACTTTGACTAATGAGAATTATTCTATTTGGAAAGTTAAGATGTGTATCTTCATCAAATCAATTGATGAGAGAGCGTGGCTTGCTGTTCCAAAATGGGTGGACTCCTCTTAAGACTACCGATAATGATGGAGATGTTAAAATCACTAGTGAGAAAAATTGGACCACTCAAGATAGAACCATTGCTTCGTTTAATTCTAAGGCTCTTTCAGCCATACACAAGGCCTTAGATGCCAACACCTTCAGAGTTATTGCAAATTATGACTCTGCCAAGGATGTTTGGGATGCCCTTCAAACCTTATGTGAAGGTCCTATTAGTGTTTGTGCTTCAAAACTTAGAATGCTTACTACTCAATTTGAGAACACTAGAATGAATGAAGATGAAGATATTATGTCTTACTATGCTAGATTACGTGATATATCTAACTCTGCTCTTGCTTTGGGTGATCCAATCACCAATGATCGTCTTGTGAGTAAGATGATGCGAACTTTTCCTGAAAGGTTTAATGTGAAAATTTGTGCTATTGAGGAAGCACATGATATAGACAAAATTGGTTTTGAAAGACTTGCTGGTATTCTTCAAAATTTTGAGTTAAATCTCAATGAGCAAATTAAGAACAAAGGCAAAGACGCATCATCTTCTACGCCTTCTGAGGAAAGTATTGCTTTTCCTTCTGTTGTTGATATCTCTCCTGAATTGATTGAATTGCATAAGGAGATTGAAGAATCTGATTTTGGTGAAGAGTCAATGGATTTTTTAACAACAAAGTTTAAAAATATTTTGAAAGCAAAGGGGTAAAGCAGATCTCCATCTTCTATCACCAAAACAATTTTCAAAACTGAGCCTAGCAAATTTCCACCCAAAGAAAGTTCTTTTCAAACCACTGAAAAATCTTTTACCAATCCTTTTGCTAAACAGCCTACATCTAGAAGTAAAAATATTGATTCTATTCAATGTAGGGCTTGTCAAGGGTTTGGGCATTGTGCTAATACTTTGAGAAAGAAGGTTTGAATTTTTCTGCTACTTTGAGTGATAGTGATGATGAAGATCTAGGTGATCTCATCACTCTCACTGCTGTACACAACTCTCCATCTGATTTTGCAGGATTTTCAGCCAATGTACCTCCGAATGTAGCTTCTTCAGAAACTACATCAGAAGCTACATTGGATAGAAGTTGAGATGATTTTTGCTGTTTTAACTCCTCTGTCACAGAAGATGGTGGAGAATCTGAATCAGACCTGCTGGAAGCTTACAAAGAGTTGTACAAGGATTGGCAGAAAAGGGCTTATCAAGTTACATTGCTTGGAAAGACAAATGATTTGCTAAAAAAAGTAAATGAAGATCAGAAGGAGTGTATCACAAGGCTGGAATGTTTGCTGGCCAAGAAGGATGCGGAGATTGAAGATCTGAAAGAAGAACTCATCAAAGCCAATGAAACCTTGGAAAAATGGAATTCAAGCCAACACAAAAAGGATGATATGTTGAATTCTGGTAATTCTGGTAAGTCTGGTATTGGATTCAGGCCAAAGATGTTTGTTAAAGAAGGTGAAGGTACGTCTACTAAACCAAAACAGCACACACAAAATTTTCAAAATCCAAACTTCTTTGAAAAAACCAAAAATTAGAAAGAAAAATTTTGTGTGCCACTATTGTCACAAGCCTGGACATATTCAGCCCTTTTGTTTCCTTAAAAAGGCTGTCTATAAGGAAGAGGTTAGGCAAGCTTACCTAGTTCGTAACCAAGTGCAACATCAGAAGCAACATCAGCCAAAAACCTTTTAAAAAATGTGGGTTCCCAAAAGTAGTTACAGGAATGCAAGATCCAAGTACTGTGAGCCCTTTTATATATGTCCTGGTGCTAAGTGGTCCGATGATGAATCTTCTCCCACTATAACTGATCTTGGCCACAAAACCATTGAGGATGATGCTTCAGGTCTACCTGACTTTGGAGATCATGAATCTCCTGCACAATCTTCAGAACCTGAACCAAAACAAACAGAATCTGCAAGTCCTGGAAGTTCAGAGAATGTGACTCATAATGTAGCTCCGGATGCAGCTACATCAGAAGCTACATCGAAAGCTACATTGGTCAGAAATCTACCAGATTCAGAAACAGGTCCTGAACATTCAGAAATTCAGTCCAGTTTGACTGGTCGCAACCATGACATTCCTAGCAGAATTCAGAAAGTGCATCCCACTTCACAAGTCATAGGTAATATTCATGATGGCATATACACAAGGAGAAGAGGTAAGGTTGATTCTCACAAATTAGCATGCTTATCAAAATATTTTTGAGAGAAGCCTTACAACTTTTATGGATGCTCCAAATGATCAAAGATTATGGGCTACACATTGATGTGTTAACCTTGTATTTTGATAACACCTATGCAATTTGTTTAGAACAAAAATCCAGTTCATCATTCTTGAACAAAACACATTGATATAAGTTACCACTTTATTAGAGACTTGGTTGAATATGAAAATTGTTTGCATTGAACATGTTGGGACTGAAAATCATCTTGCTAATATATTTGCCAAGTGTCTTGATTTTGAGAGATTTTTCAATCTTTGGAAATCTCTTGTGTTTTGTGTGCCATATGATTTTACACTTAGTTTAAAATAAAAATAAAAATTTAGGCATGATTGCATTTTGTCTTTAAAGAGCACTCTAGATCATTGACTCATGTGTGTGCCTCATGTGGTTGCTTGGGAATTGCATTCACTATCAGTTGTGATTTTTTTTTATGATTCTCACCCTCTCCCAGTTCTTGAGCATGTTTGAAGTCCACAAAAGAAAGAGCTACCTTTAAAAACAAAGGTTGTAGCACTTTATCTTGGTACTATGGAACTTAGGTTCTCATAGGTTGATATTGAGAAAATTGGATACCCTTGAAAGAAAAAGTGTGAAAGCTACCTAACGGAAAAAAGCTACCTATGAACAAGGTTTGTGGTAATTTTCTTTTGGGACTATGAATCCTTGGATTTCATGGGTGGATCAAAAGCAAAATGGCTTCCCTTGGTAAATAGTGTGAAAGGTTCCAAGTGGCATGTTTTTTATAGCTTGAAATAAAGTAGAGCTATATTCCTAGGGAAATAAAGTACCTATGGATTTTTGTTATGAAAAATTTATGATCTTGGGAGAGAAATCTGGTTGAGAAAAGAAAAGATGCAAAAATTGCACAAAATCTTATTATTGATGAATGTTCCTCTCAATGCAACTACATTAGGAACTACATCGCTTTGATCTGGTCTTTATCACTCGTGTGTGATTGCATTTTTTATTCTCTTGCCTAGCTTTTAGTTATCATGTTTTTAGGCATAAAATTTTAGGACATGCATTGTTGGTAAAGATATCAGCTTGAAGAAATTTTGTCCTAAAATAAACTGTGCAAATCAATTTCCAAAAATTTCCATGTTGAAAAATATTTAGTGGATGTCTAATTTTTGTGTGTACCTAAGAGGTATTGAATCTGGATATGATGTGCTCAGTTTTTGCTAGGGGTGTGATCAAGGTATGGTGAACACTTAATTGTGTTTTTCAAAATCTTTGATTTTTTGGGAATTCCTATAAGATGGTTTATCCTTCTTCCTTTTCCGGTCAAATAGGGGGAGAGAGATCAAGTATTTCTGGTGATAGTGATGAATCTCATAAACTGTTCATGTTTGTTTTGTATGCATATTTGGTATATGATTGCATCATTGGTATATTCTGATTTGTGCTTAGTAATGATTTCTGATTTTGTACCTAGCACAAATTCAGGGGGAGATGAGATTTTTTAAACAATGCAGGTTAGATGGTTTGATTGGTGTTGAATAAACACTTGTCATTTGATTTGACCAGAAAGGCTCAACAAAGGGGGAGATTGTAAGGGTAAAATAGGCATGGCCTATTTTGGTTTTGTTTCTCCTTTCTTGGTCCCTAAGTTTAGGCTTTTTTGGAAACAACATCTTTAATTAGATTTTGGTTTTTCTTGGTCCTAAAGTTTAGAAGTCATTTTTGGAAACAAAATATTCCTAAAGATTTTTTGTTGTATTTTTGAAAACAAAATATTCCTAAAGATTTTTTGTTTTCTTGGTCCTAAAGTTTAGGAGTTATTTTGGAAACAAAATCTATGCAAGAATCCTTCCTAAACCGTGTCTCAAGAGTCCTTGTCTCTTTGGTAAGTGAATCTAGTATATTAGGAAGTTGATTTGATTTCTAGTTCTAATCCTTTTCCATATTGGAGTTTGTTTCCTTCTTTATGTGTAGGTCTCCTTCACATATAAATAGAGGACTTGGGGCAGAGGCAAAAAAACACGCATTGAGAGAGAGAGCAGCAGAGGATAGATATTCAGATCAAATTCAGAAGCTTTAGAATTCCAGCTTTTGTGCAGAAGTTTAATGTAACTTCCGATGCAGCTACATCAGAAGCTACATTGAGTGCTGGAATTGTTTTGTCTTCCTAGCGGTTTTAGGAAGCTGTTTGTTTCTTCCCACGTTTTCTCTACCTGTTTTTCTGTGGGTTTTTGTTCTCCAAGACTTGTTGTCTTGTGAGAGTATTTTGTTTGGTGATTTCACATAGTTTTTGTAAAACAATTCATCCTTTTTAGTGAAATCTTTTTGGCCATGAGGCTAGATCTACAAGTATAGGCTTGTAGATTATTTGGTAAACTTTTGTGTTTAATTTGTGATTTATTATTAAAGTCTTCCGCTGTTTTTAATGTTTCTGACCATTGTGACTTCCATTATAGCTTCTTCGCAAGCTACATTGGAAACTGCATTGGCTGTTTGGAGAATCCTAGCTATTTTGTTCTTTCAATGACTCAGATTGGGCTGGATGCCCACTTACAAGAAGATCCACTACAGGATATTGTGTATTCTTAGGTCCTTCATTGATTTCGTAGAGGTCGAAACACCATAAAACAGTCTCTCTTTCTTCAGCCGAAGCAGAATATCGTGCAATGAGAGGAGCTTGTTGTGAGTTGCATGACTTCACTATTTACTCAGAGATTTGGGGATTTTGCATCAAGAAGTTGCATTGCTATTTTGTGACAATAAAGTTGCATTACACATAGCTGAAAATCCAGTTTTTCATGAGCGTGCAAGGCATATAGAGATGGATTGTCATTACATAAAAGACACAATTCATGACGGCTCTATAGTGATGAAATTTGTAAGCTCTATAGTGACGAAATTTGACTAAAGCTTTGGGGAAGGATCTTTTCATGCCTATGGTTCGTAAGCTGGGAGTGCAAGACATCCACTCTCCAACTTGTGGGGGAGTGTTGGAAAGTCAAACCTTTGTATATATTATAAACATTTGTGTTTCCTTATGTATTCCTTAATTATAGTTAACATTCATTGGCATCCCTATATTATAGGAGTGATAGCTTAATTGTAGGGATAGATAGTCTTGTAGAGAAAGTTAACTAGGAGTATTTATATGTACACTCTGAACATCAATATGATTCATTCCAGCAAATTCTATTCTTCTTATTTCTTTTCAAAGAGTAGCAGTAAAAAGAAATTCAAACATGTTCTAACTTATAATCTTATGATTGTAGGCCATTTTGGTGTTTGTGTTGTTCTTGATGATTAATTTTTGCATTTATTGATGTGGGTTGGACTGTAGTATCAAACTTAACATGTTCGATTTGATTCTTCTTGTTAGCGAATATTATGATTGTAAGGTTGATGTGGTGCTTGTGTTCTAAGCGATTGATTTTTGCATTTTGTTATCTGGGTGGGATGAAAGTACAGCCCTATATGTTGTTACTGCTTGTTCCTGTAACAGTTGTAAGTGTGGAGATGTTAAATCACAAGAAATTAAAGTACAAAGAAAGAAATTGATGCAATTTTTAATGGGCTTACATGATAGCTTTGCCAACATTAGGGGTCAGCTTTTGCGAATGAAACCATTACCTAGTATTGGGGAAGCATACTATATGGTAAAACAAGAGGAATCATTAAGAGTTGGATATATTCCTAAATACAATGTAGTTGCTGCTAATGTGAGCAAAAACTGTGGTGGATCAGATAATAAAACTGTGGCTGCTGCATTTAGGGGATTTGGGAATAATGGAAACAAGCCTGGATATGCAAAAACACCTTTTAAGAGGGGAATTCATTGCAATTACTGTAACAAAGAAGGTCATACTAAAAATGAGTGCTACAAACTTCATGGATTTCTAGTGGGACATCCAACTCATTCATTGGTCAATAACAAGCAAGGCAAATTTGAGAACAATAAACCCCAGAATTATAATTCTAACACATCTATTGGAGCTAAGGCTATGCAGGTACAAGGCAAACATGAGAGTGAAATCAATCCATGAGAGGATATAAATATGTTGAAACCACAGCTACATCAAGTGCTTACCATGTTGAAAAAGAAGGAGCATCCTGAAGACCACATTGCAGCCATGGTCTCTTGCTCAAATGTACATTTTACAGGTGAGAATTTCTCCACTTGATGTTATGAAAATTGTGTAGCATATCTATTCATGGCTTGACTGCTTGGGTAGTGGATTCAGGGGCAATAGATCATATATGTGTTTCTTCCTCACTAATGCATTCAATTGTTGAACTGTCTAAACCCATTGTTCTGTCTCTTCCTAATGGAAACAATGCAACTGCTACACATAAAGGTTTTGTAAATGTATCACAGGATCTTATACTTCATGATGTGTTGCATGTTCCTAGTTTCAAATTCAATCTCCTATCCATTCCTAAGATCCTTTCTCAGTCAACTCTGGTTATAAACTTCACTAAACACACATATGTCTCCCAGGACCAATTGAATTGAAGAAAGTCATAGCAATTGGTAATCTTCATGGAGGCTTGTTCATTCTTCAAAGCCAAAGTGACCACCATTCTGTTTCTTCTACAACCATTGAAAATATTGCAGTAAACCACACCAGCACAACTTCTGAGCTTTGGCACAGAAGACTTGGTCACCCATCCCTACATACTTTGAAGAGAATTCCTTAGCTATCACAACATTTTTGTTCTAAGAACGATACGGATTGTATAACATTTTGTAGTATCTGTCCCCTTGCAAAACAACACAAGTTGTCTTTCTCTAATAGTCTTTCTCATAGTACACACTGTTTTGAATTGCTACATTGTGATCTTTGGGGTACATATAGGATATCTACTATGAATGGATGAAAATATTTCTTCCCCATTGTTGATGATTTTTTAGATGTGTATGGACTTTTCTACTTCCAACCAAACTTCATGTATTCAGAACCTTCCAAACATTCAATGCTTATATGAAAAATCAGTTTCATATAACTATTAAAACCATTAGAACTAACAATGGCACAGAATTTTTCAACAAAGATTTCACTTCATTTCTTGCCAATCTCGGAATAACTCATCAATCTTCTTGTCCCTATACACCCCTACAAAATGGAGTAGATGAAAGAAAACATAAACAACTACTTGAAATGGCCAGAGCCTTGAGATTTCAAGCTGGTCTTCCTAGATATTTCTTGGGATATTGTATCCTCGCAGCCACTCACATCATAAATAAACTTCCCATAAGTGCTACAACTTTTAAGATACCCCATGAAATCCTCTTTCAAACCAAAGTGAATTATTCTCTTTTGAGATCTTTTGGTTGCCTATGCTATTCTTTTGTTCACAATTCATATAAATTTGCACCAAGAGCCATTCCATTTGTATTCCTAGGTTATCCTACTGGAAAAAAAGGTTATCTCCTATATAACCTTGAAACAAAGAAAACCTTTGTCAGTAAACATGCCATTTTGCATGAACATATATACCCCATGTTTCAGCAGTCTAGTATTCAGACTTCTCATTCCATCTCTTCCACTTTACCCTGGCCCATTGATGATCCAGCATCCTCACTTCACACCCATACATATGACCATACCATACATGTTCCCATTTCTAATCCTTCCATCCCTACCAACAACCAAAATCATACTGGTCCTTTCCTTCCAACACAAAGCCATATTCCTGAACCATAACCAATTATTACTATTCCTATTCCAGCTCCTCCTATTCCTTCTCCTCCTATTCCTGCTTTTGTTCCTCCTCCTAGAAGGCCTCAAAGGGTGTCAAATTAAAAGACTTTGTCAGACCCTCTGTTAATTCTGCATCTTCCAAGCATCATCTTAATTCATTTCTTCATTATGACCAATTTGATGCAGGTCATATGCACTTCATTAATGCATTAGATTCCACTGTTGAACCTAGTTCATATACTCAAGCAATCAAGTGTCAACATTGGGTTGATGCTATGACAAAAGAATTAACTGCTTTGGAAGAAAATCACACCTGGGAACTTGTTCATTTACCTTCTAACAAGAGGGTCATAGGTTGCAAATGGGTTTATAAGGTTAATTATCATGCTAATGGGACAATTGAAAGGTATAAAGTAAGACTAGTTTCCAAGGGGTATAATCAGTCAGAAGGAATAGACTATCAAGAGACCTTTTCTCTAGTTGCCAAGATGGTATCACAAGTCTCTTCGTGGCGGCCCCTAAAGGGTGGGATGTACATCAATTAGATGTCAATAATGCCTTTCTTCATGGAGATCTGGAAGAGGAAGTGTATATGACTGTTCCCCAGGATTATGCCAATGTCCATGATCCCAATTTAGTTTGCAAGTTGCAGAAATCCTTATATGGTTTGAAACAGGCTTCAAGGCAGTGGTTTGCCAAGCTCACAGAGTCTCTTTTACAAGTTGGGTTTCAGCAATCTCATTCAAATTACTCTATGTTTACACTTGCTCAAGGGACTTCTTTCACTGTGACTTTGGTATATGTAGATGACATAATAGTTACAGGAACTGATCTTCATGTCATTGAGCAGTTGAATAAGTTTTTGGATAATCAATTCAGCATTAAAGACCTTGGTCTTATTAAATACTACTTGGGAATTGAGGTTTTCAGATCCTCTCAAGGTTTCCACTTAAGTCAGAGGAAATATGATATTGATCTTATTCATTCTGCAGGACTTGTTGATGCCAAGCCATTGACCATTCCCCTAGATCCTAATGAGAAACTGTTGGCCACGGCAGGGGTTCCTCTCTTAGACCCTTCTATGTATAGACAACTGGTAGGCAAATTGCTCTCTCTCACCGTAACAAGGCCTAATATAGCATTTGCAGCTCATGTGTTAAGTCAGTTTGTTCATTCCCCAACCTCAGTACATCTTACAGCTTTATATAGGGTTCTGAGGTATATCAAAGCATGCCCTGGTCAAGGGCTTCTTCTTTCCTCCAGTAATGATCTCAAAGTCACAGCCTACTTGTGAGTGCCCCGGATTTTTACGACCTTTCCCCCGCTGATGAAAGCGAGTGGTTGCAAAACCTTTAAGCACGTGGAATACGCTTGGCCTCAATTGTGGAATCAAAATGTGATAAACAGAGTCGTCATCTTTATTTTAAGGAGAAACAAAGAAAAACCAAATGTAATCAGATTTGCAAAGGGTTCGAAGGCTAAGTTACGAGGTGGGAAGGGGTTAGGCACCCAACTCGTCCTTTGGTCTCAAAATAGTTTTTTGGCTAAAATATGCCTTTTTAAATTTATTTAACAGATTAAATAAAACATTTAAATATACATATCTATATCTATATTATTACAAACTTGCAACAGTCTCCTTCCTGGAGTTATAAATACATTTATAAAATTTTGGCCATAATAATGGCTCGTTTTAGTGCTATTTCCTATAGAAATTTAGCCAGCACAAATGCTTATTTTTATTACATCGGGCCGATCTAAATAACACTTTTAAATAGATAAAACTTTAAATAGCCTACCTCTTAAAGCGTGGGGGTTTTATCTCGTACCAACTAGCTTCTAGTAAATTTTAGGGTGCGCTCACCTCGTCGTGAGGAGGGAGTCTTTTTCTTCTTTCTTTGTCATTGTGGGGATTCGAGGCAGAGTAATGCTTTTAGAAAGTTGTTTTTCGGCCTCAGGAAACTGCTTGCTTTTTTGTTGTTGTTTGCTTGCTGACGGCAGAAATCGAGCAGAGCAACTGCTTGTTTTTTACTAATTTGGCATCTGGATTCGAGCAGGGCAACTGCTCTTTTTGGGATTTTTGGATCAGTGGAATAGGGCGAAATCCTAGCAAGATAACTAGGTTTCACTTTGGCCACTTGGTTTTAGTGTTTAGGGGAGATTTGGTGAAGCTTCGGGGTTAGAGGAGAAAATTCTCTCGGCGCTCTCTCAGAACTCACTGCAGAGGATTTTTTACTGCGTGAAGAAGTGTGTGCGCTAACTGTGTAAACTGTGTGAATTCCTGAAGCTAGGGCCTTCTATTTATAGGCTGGGAGAGACCTTCCTTCGTCATTAAGTTTTCTCTTTCCGAGCTTAAGCGGCTTGTACCGTGCGTTTGAGAGATTGCACAAAAGACAAACTGCTACAGAGGAAAAGGGACTGTTGGGCGCCACCCATAGCCACACTGGGCGCGGCGCCAGGAGTGACCATGGGCGGCGCCTGTGGTCATTTCAGGTGTCCTTTTTGGCACTTAGGCCCCCTGCATTTCACTGTTTTACGCATCCTGCTTTTGCTTCTTGCATTTTCGACCCTGTAACTTGACATTCGTTAGCTTTTTAACAGGTCTTGATATTTCATGTCATGTTACATACTAGGGGTACGAAATTGGGGTGTCTACACTACTGTGATAGTGATTGGGCTGGAGATCCCAATGATCGAAAATCTATTTTTGGCTACTGCTTATTCGTGGGGACTTCTTTGGTTTCATGGCTAGCCAAGAAGCAATCTGTCATAGCAAGGTCCTCTGCAGAAGCTGAATATCGAGCCTTAGCCACTGTGAGATGTGAAATTATGTGGCTCCATGCCTTACTTAAGGATTTACAGATTCTTATAGACCTTCTTGTTCCAGTTTATTGTGACAGTTCTGCAGCAATTGCTATTGCTTCTAACCCCGTGTATCATGCTCGTACAAAGCATATTGAATTGGATTGTTTCTTTGTTCGTGAGAAAGTCCAACATGGTTTGATTAAACCTCAGTACATTCCAAGCAAGTTTCAAGTAGTTGATATCTTCACAAAGTCACTTGGCAAGGTCCCTCACTGTTTTTTGTTGAGCAAACTGAAGTTGGTCAATTTCTCCCCCCTTTCAGTTTGTGGGAGGGGTGTTAAACATAATGGTTTTTTTTTTAGGAAACAGGGGCGGAACCCTGCGAAAATATATAAATAAAAGAAATAGAACAAACTTGAGGGGGACAACCAGCCTTACCCGATTTAGGGGGGACAGAGGAGCCTTACCTCGAAAAGAAAATACAAGCTAACGACGAAAATTATACAAACCCATAAAATCTTGATGCAAAGCTAGTCTAACCGAATGGGGAAGCTCCTGATAATTATTGAAACTAATAAAACCTTGATGAGAATGCGCCAATGCCGCTAACCTGTCTGCAACAAAGTTTTGTTCTCGAAAAACATGCTGAAGAGTATAATCTCCCAACAGACTACCACAATCTCTCAATTCATATTCATACTGCCAATGGTTGTTGTGATGCTTAGTGATTGCTGAAATTGTCACTAAAGAATCCGATTCCACGACCATCTGCCTGAGATTCAGATTACGACATAGACGAAGACCATCCCGTAAAGCCAAAATCTCTGCTCTAGAATTAGTACCCGGCCCATAATAAGCAGAAAAAGCTGTAATAAAGAGACCATCCGAAGCTCGAATCACTCCACCACCCGAACACATTCCACCAATAGAAGACCCGTCGGTATTAAGTTTGTAGACACTAGCATTATGAGGGATCCAACGCACCCACTTACCCAAACGACAAGGCAGCACCTTCACACTTAGACCCAGCCACTCAATGCCCACACGCCCAAACTGATCAGAATAGGCTTTAGGAGTAAAAGAATAACAAATATCTTTTAGACCTTCCTTAACATTATGAATAATCCGACTAGCTGACATAGGGATGTTATCAAAAACTGCTTTGCATCTCTCCTTCCAAATCTCCCAACAAGAGAATAAAACTATGCCCAGGTAACATGCTCCAAGCTGGCTACGCAAAGACACACTAGAACACCAAACTTCAAACAAATGGTTGATAGAAACATAAGAACTAATCAAATTAAAAGGTTGGGCAAAATAATTCCAGACTTGACCAGCCACCTCCGAATGAAGAAACAGATGGTGAAGAGTCTCACAGGCTGAAAGAAGGCAGCATCGACATTTAGAAACTAGGGAAATATGTGTTTTTCTGAATTTGGGAATCCACCGGAACCGCACCATAAAACAGCTTCCACATAAAGGCACTAATTTTTAGAGGAACCCAATGCTTCCAAATTTTAGAAGCCCATATAACAGAAGGATATCGAGGACGAGCCATTTCCCAAAAATCGGCAGCACGCATCTGACCCGAGATAGAGTGAGTGAAAATAAGCTTATCCTTAACACTTTGATCGCAAGAAATTCTTAAAACTTCATTGTGAAGGTGCCGGGGAATCAAAGGAAGAAACTGATTAATAACGGGAAGAGCATCACGAAGGACCAGCTTTGCATCCACTGGTTGAGGACCAATCAGCACTTCACCACACCAATTATCCAGCCAGAAAGAAACATCACCTCTACCAACCACCCATCTGCATGAAGCTGCCACAGAAGATAGCTGACGCATAATTGCCTTCCAATGATTAGAAGCCACCAACGGACAAGAGAAACCTCGAGAATCAGAATATTTGTTACGCACAAAACGAACCCATAAACTGTTACCTTGTAGAGCATTCCAAGCCATTTTCGCATGAAGCGAATCCATAACTTGATTTAGAGATCGAATACCAATCCCACCTTCCTTAGTAGGCCGACATATAGTGTCCCAAGCAACCCAATGAGTGCGATTTTCCCCCATAGAACTCCAGAAAAAATTAGCCATATGCGACTCAATACGCCTTAAAACAGTTGAAGGGACCCGGATAGCGGATAAGCAGTATATAGGAATACTACTAAGCACTGATTTCAATAGAGTAATTTTCCCTCCCAACGAAAGAAGCTTAGTTTTCCAACCCGAGATACGATTCAGGATTTTATGTTCAAGATCTTCAAAATAACAACATTTAACCCGACCTGGAGAAATAGGAATGCCAAGGTACTGAAGAGGGAAAGACTTACTCACACAGCCCGACCAAGAAAAAATAAGGTTCTTCTTAGTAAAAGAGCAAGAGGCAGAAGTATAAAACCCACTCTTGCTAAGGTTTATCAGCTGGCCCGAACTTTTCTCATAATCACCAATAATTTTCCGAAGAGACAGAACTGACTTTTTGGAAGCATTACAGAAGAGTATCATATCATCAGCATAGAACAAATGAGAAATAGGAAGGCCCCCCCGGCCATGAGAATAGGGAGATATAACCTGATTTGCAATGGCCCTATTCAGATTAAAAGAAAGGATCTCCTGAGCCAATATGAATAATAAAGGGGAAAGAGGATCCCCCTGCCTGACACCTCGCGAGGATTTGAAAAATCCAAAATTATCCCCATTTATACGGATAGAATACCAGACACTACTAATTAGAGAGAAAATACAATTACAAAAGATGTCCTTGAAACCAAAAGCAGATAAGGCCCAAAGAAGGAAATCTCACTCCAACCGATCATAGGCTTTTGACATGTCTAATTTAAAAACAACATTACTTCCCCTAACTTTGTGACCAACCCGATGAATCAGTTCTTGAGCCAACGCAATATTCTCCTGAATGCTCCTACCTCGCACAAAACCAGCTTGCTCCCCAGAGATAATATTAGGCAAAATCGACGCTAGACGGGTTGCCAAAATTTTAGAAATAATTTTGCTGGAATAGTTACAGAGACTAATAGGGCGAAGATCAGAAAGAGAGGTGGGATTCTGAACCTTAGGAACAAGCACAAGAGTGGTAGCTATCAAACCCCGAGGAAGAATAAAATTATGAAAGAATTCATGTACAACCCTAACAACATCCGGCTTAATGATACTCCAGCAACCTTGATAAAACCAACCCGTGTAACCATCCGGACCCGGAGCACTATTTGGATTCAACGCCTTAATCGCAGCCCAGATTTCCTCTTCTGTAGGGATGCCTACCAACATATCATTGTCCATATCAGAAACTGCTTTAGGAATGCCAGCAAATAAATCCTCTTCAATAACATGTTGGGATGTCGAAAATAAGGAGGAAAAATAATCCACTGCAATACCCCCAATCATCTCATGATTTGTACACCAACTCCCATCCTCCAATTTGAGCCGAATTGAATTAATCCTCATCCTTTCGTGGAGACTGGCATGAAAGAAAGAGGAATTCCGATCACCGTCTTTAAGCCAAAGTTGGCGAGTTTTCTGTTGTAATAATTCTGAATCCCATTTTAACAATTGCTGAACTTCCATCCTAACCGTCTCCAGTCTGCTCGCATTTTCAGAAGACCAGCGCTGCTGAAGATTAAAATCTAACTGAAGCACTTCATCATGTTTCATCGCTAACTGACGTTGGACATGACCGAAGACGTTCCAATTCCAACCTTTAAGAGAACGCCGGAGCAACGCTAACTTCCTGTGCAAACATTCCAGCGCCGAACCCACACTAACATTACCCCATTGGGAATTCACAAAATCCTGGAAGTTGGCATGATCAAGCCACATCCTATGAAAACGAAAAGCTCCTTTCGGTTTCTTAAAAAAGGGAAAATTGATTAAAAGGGGGGGATGATCAGACTGTATCCTGCTAAGGTGTTGAACCGAAAAAGCTGGGTAGGTTGCTTTATAAAGGCCATTAACAAGAATCCTATCTAGCCGTTGCCAAATACGGGAGCCCCCTTCCTGATTGTTGCACCAAGTATATTGACTCCCGATAAAACCCGCATCACTGAGACCCGCCTCATTTTGAAATGAGTTAAAGTCAAAAACATAATTTTGAAGCTAAGGCATGTTGAACCTTGAACCGCCTTTGGCTAGACCTTTAAGTTTCGCCAATAATGTTCATATGAATAATACACAGAGATGGTGTATCAAGGGGGATTTGCAGAAGCTGTTAATTGCAGTTCAAGTGCCCACTGTGGATGTCTGGAGATAAATCCACTTAGGTTATTCTTAGTTAGTGGAAGCTTGTTCATTATATTTGTCTGTTCGTTACTAAGGGCAGTATTGTAATTTGTGGGAAGTATTCTTGTTTGTTAGAACCTTAGCTTCTTTACTTTGTATATAACTGTATCTCTCCTACAGTTGTTTAGTAACAAAAAACACTTCAAGAAATGGGAATCAGACTTTGCTCCCAGATTCCTCTTTCTTCTACCATGAATGTTCTTTGATTTCTTATTAATCTTGATAGTTCAATAGCATTGGGATACCGTGAAGACATTGCACAATACTGATGAGATATTTTGGAAGTTCAAGAGTAAACAGAGCAGACATATGAGAATTTGTTTCTTTTAAAAAAAAATTTCTCAGAATCTGAAAAGGGGATTATACATGTACAAACTATCAGCTAGGGAATAAATAAAAAAATTACTAGTTTTGTCAATGTTAAGTGTCAGTGTTTCCATAGACTCTTCTTCAAAAACACCCACGGCCGGGTTTTATGGCTGAAAAATCTTTCAGGTGCGTCGTTTCTGTTTGAGAATACCACCTGCAATAGCTTCGTCGTTTCTGTTCATAGGAGGATTCGAAATATGCAAACCAGTAGGTAATAGGTATCAATACACTTGGGAACTTTTTGGGCAAAGGAATTAGAGAATTCCTAAGAGAACATCAATAGTTAATTTCTAGATTTAGTCTGATTTGTTATTACTGCTACATTCTTTTTTTGGTGCCTGTCTTTTGCTCTTATTAGTAGACATAACTTGCGTTGAGTTGACCGAGTGTTAACAATTCAACTCAAGAAAATCATTTAAGATAGATATACCACTGTGGGGTTCACTTTTGTTAAAAAACTCTAAATGTTGTTTTAAAGAGCTGGTAAGTCGTCCCATTGTGGGCGCTCTAAGTAACTATACCACTCAATTCAATTTCAAATTCTATTCTAAGCATTTAATGAAAACAATCAAAAAATAAAAAAAAATAAAAAGAAAGAAAAGGAAGAAATCAAAAAGAGTATTTAGGAACGAGGAGGTTTGCTGAAAGTTTACCGGAAGTAAAGATTGCGGTTTTATGGATCTTAATTCGTAAGACGAAGTTTCATTCTCTTACAACTTAACCTACCAAGTACCAACTACCTAAGTTGTTTTTTGGCCAAGGCATAGTTGTAAGTGTAGTGGTAAGGATAGTTGTAAGTATAACATTACTCTTTTTATTAAAAAGAGCATTATCACAATAGTAGTTTTTCTAGGAAAAACGTAAGCCGAAGGTTATTTCCAATACAGTGTTAAAATGGAATAGAACTCGGAGAATATGTTTTTAAAAGTGAAACTGAGGCATGTAACTGTTATGGGGCATCAAATTGAAATTGGGAAATGGGGGTGGTATTATATATAACCGCCCCAAGCTGCCCCATTGTCATTCCTAGTGTAGGTGCAATCTCGTATTTTCTTGGATGTCTTGGGTTACTAGAAAATGGGGTAAATCTAGGGCTATTGAATTCGTCTCTAGCCGAGTCGCAGATCCGCATGAGGCTCATGGGGCGAGCCCCGGCTTAAATTTTGAAAATGTTAATTATATATAACTTGATCACGCAATATTCGTGGTGATCTTGTCTTGACGTCCACGTATGCGCGAGGATGAGGTGGCAACTTCTTCTATGTCCAGTTAGCACCCGATAAAAACAATAAACTCGTTAAGGTGTCGGGTTGGCAGCGATAACCCTCCGGTGTATGAATTAGTTCTCGGTAAGTTTTGGTAATAAATGAGCCGTGGTAATTGTTTGATAGAGAGAAATGATAGAGTTAGAATATCCTTGAAATTACATGCAACCTTGCTGAATAAGGGCTCTCATATTATACACGATATTGATGGCGGCGTGGCGGTTTGCTATTGGGGAACACAAGGCCGTTATTAAATGCGTTGAGGCGTTTGTCGGGAGTGGGTGAAGCTGCGTGTGTGTCGGAGAGTTGGTATTGGCGCTGTGAGCGGTTTTCTCGGGCCTAGGGAAATGGTTTGTCGGGGTGAATGATTGGTTTGAGGCCGGGCCGAGCGGTCTCGTGACAAAAGCTTTGGTTATTCGTCAAGGTTGGGGATTTCGAAGAGGCGATCGATTTGGGGCGGGCCGGGGATCCGCGATCTGTTGTTCGGTGAGTTGCTTGAGTGGGCTCGCGATTAGTCAGAGGGTATCTATCTGAAATTTATTTGAATCATTATCTATTGGCGAGTGATCTTGTCCTCACAACGAGAGTGGTCTACTGTGGGTGGGACCCTCTTCATGCCGAGGGTCGGATCTGTTCATGCCGAGGGTTAACCCCTCGATTTCAATCCCTTCATAACTAATCTGCAAATTTTATTGGTGTATACAAGCTGGAATGTCACCGACGGAATTTCAACTTATTTCTGCTATGTAGCAAAATGGCTACCGAACATTGTCAGTCTGACAAGCAATGATACTTAGTAAAATAATCATTTGTAGAAGCAAACAGCAAAGATTCTGTGTCATCGGACGATATCAACAAATCCACATTACTAGATTCCATTGGTCGTCCAAAAGAGGCATAAACCAAAAACATCTCTTCCAAGGTGAATTCATGTCATTGTATAGGAGCAAAAGAAAATGCTACCTATGTAAGATGCAAGCATCAGTTAGCCTTGCAATCGATTAAGCAATAAGCATGCAAAAATTGATGTTTTGTGTATATTGTATAATAACTACAATGCTTCCATTATGCAGAGGTACTGGGTACATCTTCGGTAACTAGACATCCAGGAGATGGTGGCGGGATGACTTTAACAGTAGGTGGTGCCGGGTCTGGTTTCTCCAGAGCTGGTGGTTCGGATGAACCTTATCAACCTTTTCCGTTGGAATACCAAACTGAAATCATCAAATAGATCTTGATGATATGTAAATGCCACCAGAAAAGTAGTGGTTTTGAAGATGCAAGAAATATATATGTATTATCAAAGTGCGAGTAAATCATTACAAGTGACGAAACAAAACCAGAAATTTGAGTGGAGAACAATTATATTGACCTTGTAACCACAGCCAGATACACAAGCATGAAAGCATTACCCTTTTTCATCTGAGAACCATTCAATATACAGAATTAAAGAAATTTAAGAACTAAACCTTTGGGCTAGTTCATCATTTCTGATGAATCAAAACGTCCATTTGAGTCCCATTCCAGAGACAACACATAATAAATTTCTTTTAAAACTGATTGATGTTTAAAATGTGACAACTACAAGCAGATTCTGGATTTGTTACAGCTGTGAATTATTTCCAAGCAATTGTTACTTTCTTCCGATACTTGGGTAAAGGAAGATCGTCTGTCATACCTTCAATGACAACTGCTAAACTTCAGTTCCTGCTGACGACCAACTCGTCCTCAACTTCAAAATTATTACACTTTCGTTAGCTCATTGTTGGTCTCATCATATTCATCAAATCTGTTACTAAATTCGTATGAATCGAAAAGCCATTGATGAGTTAAAATTCAATGATGTGATTTGCTGCCTACTCTCTTCAATTTGTCATGGTCGGGTGATGCCGACGTCCATTAAGGAGCTCTTTCTATGTTAGTCCCACGATTGTAGCATGATAGTGTTCACTGTTTAGTGATATAAATGTGAAAATGAATATTCCACTAAGCCTGAGCCCGCCCAAGCAACCATGAAAAAGTCGCACAATCCTTCCATCCTTCCCCAGATAATAGTAAGTTCCATCTTGTTTTGAACAAAAAGTCACTAAAGGGTAGAGTTGAGGTTTTATAAAAATGAGGTCTTAGGTTCGATCCATCCCTTCCCATGCTCCCGTAGAGTAAAGGTCTACAGATAAAATAAAAAAAATAAAAACTGAAAGTACTACTGAAACGTATCAATTCCATGGGGATGGGGCTATGTCTAAAACACCTTGCATCTACTTCCACTCTACAAAGATACAAACCAATTCACTAAAGCTCACATCGCGTCATCATCACTGGTCATCAAGAGATCAAACTCAGTTTGCAGCAAAACTAAATTGATACCTTCTTCTCAATTTATACTAGAAGAATAGAATCGAGTGAAATCAGGAACATAATTACTCTTTCTTGTTTTTATAGATTTATTCAAAGAGATGGTGATAGTGAAGAGTGCATGCATTGCTTCAGCACAGGGAAAAACCGACACAAGGTTTAATAGTCACAACAACCAGTTTTTTTCTTGTAAACACGTTTCAGAAACTATTTCAAAACGCATTTTTTATAAACAGAGTAGTTATAAATGCAACATATTTTTAAAATGCTACACATTTAAAACTCTGTATTGAAATACTTTAAAAAAGAAAACGTTAGTAATTTTTATCAACGTTTTGGTTAAAACACTCCACGAAGCAAGCATTTAATTAAATGAGGCTAAGAATCAAACCAAACTCCGACTTTGTTCGGTACTTTTACAGTTCAAATTAACAAATAATTAATCAGATTATTTTGTTATGTTATTAAGTAAATGCTTGTAATATTGATATATCTAACATTAAAATTGAGGCAAATGAAACATTTAATTGCTAATTAACATCAAATAGTCGGGTAGAGATAAGCAATAGAATTGAGCTATTTACACCTCAAAATTTGCTCTCCATACTCGTACCTACAATTTACAATACAAGGTACAACAGTTCAATGCATAAAATAGAATGTGAAGAGTGAATGCTGGGGTGAATAGCCCAACCCTAGGCAGTATTACTAGTGCCCTCAAATAACGTTAATAGAATTTATACAATAACCAAAAAAAAATTGCACAACAGCATTTATACAGCAGAAAAAGAAAATTAGAGGAGCCCGGATCTCAAATTTTCTTTTTCTTCCAATCTTTTCCAGAATTGTACACACCATGACCATACCATACCCGGAAAAAAAACCATCGGTTTTTAAAACCGTGCTAACTGATCATATGAAAAGTGCACAGAGGTGATCCTAATATTCCAGCCCCAAGTTTATATCGTCCAAATCTGGTTACTCTTTTGATTTGGTCACAAACTCATCTCACCCAAACATAATAACCAGTAGCACAAACAAGATCATAACATAATCATACACCTTCAAATAAGAAATACACAAGTTGTTGACCATAGATCAATCAATCTCAAGTTTTCAATTAATACATCCAAGTCGTACTAACTTTCTTTTTCCTTTTCCGTCAACACGTAACAAGGTAATAAAGTACAACACATCCTCTAAATGTTACGTATGCCCCAGAACTGATGTAGTTCTCAATCATCTTCTCTTTCTGGAGGAAGCCCACAAGGCAAAAGCATTTTCTGCACACAAAAGAAATGGTTTAAGATGGAATAACAAAAACAACATAATGCAAAATAGCAATCATTTTTATGGTCTATGGTAAAATAAAACACACTCATAAGATATCCAAACTTGATAAGATTTGGCAGATTTGCAAAAGACCACAAATAGTCCAATCTACAAAAGCCCACAACTAGGGTATTAATTTATGAAGGAACCTATTTTTCTTTTTTCCATTTTTTGATAAAGAGGTGAAACATTACTATAGCAAGGTCACATTGGACCCACCTATGAGACTAAAACTACCACGGGGACCCACCAATTGTCACTCGCCAACATATCTAGGCAAAGCTGAAAACGTAGCATGAGTGAATCACAACCTTTGACTTATGTGGGTTGTATTTTACCACTCGATGAAGGATGTAACTAGCAAACTTTTTTTTTTGACAAGTCTGGCAAACTTTCTCACACTACCTTCTCCAAAAACTCTGGCTTTTTCAGCATTGGTCACACCACACTCTGGGAAGATGGCAAGTTCATCTCTTGGTCCTAAAACCAAGTCAGATAAAAAAAACAAGCCTGTATCTAGTTGTTCTAGCTTGAGGCAGATTTTTGGTGGGATCTCCAGAGGGTGTGGCGGGGATTTGCATTGGGTTTGACATAGAAAGGTGACTTTCTTTTTCAGCACAGGTTAATTGCTAGAAAACGTTGGTTAATGACCTATGTTGAACGGACAAGGCAGGTTGGAGGGAATTCCGTGTCGGACACGGACACCTCACGGACACGGCGGATGCAGCCCAAAATACATTTAGGGGCCGAATTTGGATTTTCGAAACTTCCGGACACGGACACGGGTGCGAGGCTTAGAGAGTCGGGATATGTACCTGGAAGTCGGATGCGGTTGGGGGTATATTTGTTGACTACTAATATCGTAATCATCAGTCCTCAGTCCCTCAAATCCCCTATCAAAACGAACCCTAACCTCCTCAAATTCCCTCGTCGCCGACGCCGACCATCCACCGAACGACCTCTGCGTCGGCCGGGCCCCTTGCCCCTTCGACCTGCGTCTGTTGTCAATCGACTCTTCGTCTCTTCCAAATCAGCCACAGCCAAGTATTCTTCATTTCTTCCTTCGAATTTGGACTATTCTCTCTTTTCTGAGTTTCTCTTCTCTGAGTCTCTCTCCTCTCTCTTCGTCGTCTTCGAAGTCAACACTCAACAGAGTGGATTTCTTAATTTATATTATAATTTTTTTATGACACTGTAGTCTGTTGAGTCAAGTTGTATATATAATTTGGTCCTTATATTTTGAATATTTACATTTTGGTCCTTATATTTTGAATATTTACACATTACCCCCGCACACGTGTCCTATATTTTTTGAAAATCACGTATCCCCGTGTCCGTGCAACATAGTTAATGACTAGGGCAACTAGCCAACTAAGTGTTGGGATGGAAGGTTTCTGGTTTAACAGAAGAGCATTTACTAAGAGTGCTGCACTTGAGATAAGCAGCTAGGAGGACTTGGTGGTTCTATTTGAAGCATAGTTGTCAAAGGAGAACAGCTAGAGGCGGGCGAGAGTTACATTTTTAGGCGAGACGCGAGGCGCTCACGGAAATAATATTAAGGAAAAATAAAATATGTATATATATAACTTAACAAATCTCAACAAAACATGTTATAACTGAGTATAATACATGAAACTAAGTTCTAACATAATAATAATAACACAAATTTCATCATTTATATTTGAAATTTCAATGCATTAGTTGAACTTGACTAAAAGGCAAAAAGACAGAGTACAGAATAATTAAAGAACAGGAACGGAAAAAAAAAGAAGAAAACGAAAAAATTACTAGGCACACACTGTACAACTAATTACTTTTTACTAAGCTTTAATTAAGGAAGAAAACAAAAAAATAATTAACCTCTGTACAATGTACGTCGCTGAAGAAGAAAAAATTAGTTATGCACATAAAAGAAGTGAGTGAAAGTACAAAAAATTTAAGAAAGAAAAAAAGAGCTTATTAGTTTCAAACAACAATACATAGCACATTGCAGAAGAGAGTGAAAGTACAAAAATAATTAATTCTGTACATAATATAAAAAAAAGAAAAAAGATTTTTAAAAAAATTACTTTGTCTCTCGCGAAAGTAAGCAACTGTGAAGACGAACAAGAGAGGAAGGCCGTAGTAATGGCAGAAGAGAGTGAGAGATTGAGAGGGTGCGACTGCCAGGGAAGTCGAATCCATAGCCCAGAGGTTTAATTGTTGAAGACACAGACACGACGAGTCGGCGACGAAGTTTTAGGGCTTTCTTGGTTTTCCTTTGAAGTCGATTGGTGGGTCTGAGCTCTGAAGTTGACTTAGGGTTTTACCGAGATTCTTCTCTTTCCCCTCGGCTGTTTTTTTGGCACAATAAGCTAGGTATTTCATTATTAGCAGTTGTTAGGCTGGATGAGTCAACAATCCTTCTGAGTTGATCAGCAACGTTTAGGGGGATTTTCTATCTCGAAAAGAGCCCAGAATTTACTAGAGTTTCTTTACAGAATTTCTATGGCCGGCACTACCATTTTGATCACTAACCAAAGCCAAATACAAAAGATAAAAAAAGAAACATTCGGTAAAAACAAAGGCCCTCCCAACTAGACATTTGCCAAAACCCGAGCCGGGCTGAGCCAAGCGAGTGCCTCTGTCACTCTGTGGCTAGGGTCCCACCATTGTTGTCTTCAACAAATGTTCAACAGCACTTGTGGCATATAAGGACACTATCCTTTATTCTTTCCCACATTGCTCAATACTTGCATTCTATGTCTTTTATCTATGGATTCCAACCACTAAATGGAATCCCTTGAATAATGATTTACTCAAAAGTCAAAACGAATAAAATGAAGGTCTTAATCATCAGGGATATCATTTAATAGTTGGAGTCCGTAAATAAAAGATCTTGAATGTGGGTAGTTATACACATTGGTTAAAGAATTAAGGATAGTGTGCCTTGTAAAGTGTAAACCATAAATGTTGCTGGATATTTGTTAAAAGACAACAAAAGTGGAACCCAAGACCACACAATAGCTTTGCTCGAGTCTGGGTTGGGCACATGCCTTGGTTGTGAGCCTTTATTCATTTTACTGAAGATTATTTTATTCTTTAAATGCAAATTTACAATCTACCATTGCTTGATCCAGTCTGAAAGGTTTGACTCACGCTGCAGTTCTCTTTGGCTCTCATTTTTTAAATTTTGAACCACTCTCTAAGGGTAAATTTGGGTTTTCAAAAAAACTCCTAACTAATGTCGTGGGTTAATCTCTTTCTCTAAGGACCAAACCATACAAAAAAATTGGACCAAACGCTGAGACCAAAAAATTATATTATCCTTCTGAGAATTAGCAATACATGAAGTTTTTACCAATGACTGATACACGGAGTGTCTCCATTTATTGTGTGAATGAGAGGCCTAGACTTTGATCCAAGAATCGCTAATTTCCAGGGTACCTACCTATGGGTGGGGGTAATATCTTCTTCAATGACCATTCAGAGACAAAATTCTCTAAACTTAACTTGTTTTCTTTGCTGTTGTTTATTCACATCCTTTTGATATTCGCATACTTGTTTGGCTTCTACTGATTAATTTTGATATGAGCATGATTATGCCCACTGAAGATTAGTAGTTGTATTCTCTTATTAAATAATCTTCTCTGCATTTTCCAGTACGATCTGGGATTTTGGCTTGTTTTAAAGTTTCTACTGGCATGGGGTTTGGCATTTGTTTCATCGAGAAGGCAACACTCTTTATCAGCACAGGTTGATTGCTAGATGATGGTGATTGTTGACTAGGGCAGCTATGTGTTGGGATGGAAGGTTCCTAGAGGCTGCTAGAGAGCAGAGCCATTAGACTTTCTACATATGGGTTTTGTCCTTGTGTTAAGAATCTGGGAGGGTTAGGTCACTAACCTAACTGTTGAGATTCTTCTTCCTCTTTTAATTGTTGTTGCTGTTGTTTCGTGGATAGTACTATTGGCATATGACATGACACATACGTTGTCACGTTTCAGCTCTTGTATTATCACAGAATACAAGGAAATAAAATATACTCTTTCTATTTTCTGAAGTACATTTCAGTTTAAAATAATTTCTCTATCATGAGGTAGAGCATTAAAGATATAAGGATTTAAGGACTACAAATCATCAAGGATATAAGAATAAGAGGTAGAGAATTAAATATTTAAGGACTATGAATCACCAATGATACAAGAATAAGAGCGAAAAATTTTATTTGAATAAAAACTCTTATCTTATACTCCCACCGTCCCAAAATTATTGACCTGCTTTCCTTTTAAGTCCGCCCCAAAATAATTGTCTATTTGAAACTTTCCTTTTTATGACCACTTTTGCAATTTACCCTTACTTTTTCATATTACTTTAATTATGGGCCACATGCACATGGCTTTAAAGGAAATTACACATCAAACCAATATTAATAATTAAGTCAATTGTTTTTCCTTAATCCGTATGTGTTGGGTCAAGCAGGACAACAATTTTGGGAGGAGGGAGTATTAGACCATAGACAGTTTCCTACTCTACTATGCAAGTCCCTAATAAAGCAAAGGCCAAGAAAGAATGCAACCAACCTCTGTAACAAGGTATGATGGTGTTAACTCACCTAGTCTCTATGCAAGTCCAAAGTCACAAAAGGTCTCGAGTAAGAAAGCAACCAGTTACAGGGTATGATCAAGTTTACCCATCCTACTCATCTAAGGAAGTTCAAATCAAAATAAATATCATGAGAGGAGATTAATTTCTGTAACTGGGTATCAATATCAACTTCACAAAAGAATAGAACTCTGTCAGGACACCAATTAAGTTAAAACACAACAAGCTAACAAAAAAGAAGAATTCGCCTGCAGCAGAATATGAGGCGCATATCAAAGCAACGGCTAAAAGCCTAATTACATTACATCAGGTCAAAATACAAAAAAGGTCATTTAACAAAGTAAGTTATTAATTGTAAGTGATGTGAATGAAAAACTAGAATGGAGCACACCTGCATAAAGTTGTAGCGTTCTCTTCCGATTGATTCGTTTTCAGCTACAGCAAAATACGCCAGCATTGGGTAATGTCCAACATATGATGCATAGCTGTCTCGCTGAATATTCACTGCCCATTCACTTGAACATACAAACACACAAGAACAACTTGTATTAATCAAAACAACTATCATTAGTGGGGCCAACCAACAATATAATCACAGAGTAAAATACACACACACACACACACACATATATATATATATATATTACTGATAAAAAAGTACTTACAATCTATTCAAGTCTGCATGCCCTGTTCCAACATATTTAGCTTGCAGATGCTCAAGTTGAGAGTTGATATTAAACCTGTCACTGGCCTGGAAAATGCTCAAAATCCATATAATAATAAACTCAGAATGAAATGGCAATATATATTAAGGAATTAATACTAATGGATTAAATAAAATCTTAGAACCTATAATATAAGTAACACAAAGTATTAAACAGCCTAACCTATGTACATTTAAGTAGATCTTAAGACAAGAACAAAACCAACAGGCATTTTTGTTAGGAATGAAAATCCGGACAGTTTATTTGAAGTATTTATCCAAAAACTTAAACAGGAGATTGCATACGAGTATTTTGTCTTTACAATAAAAATAATGACTCATTAGCTTTGATGGTTTTTCAATTACCCAACATTCTAGAATCTCATGCTTCTATCAAAATCAAACATATTATCCGAAAAACAATTTACACCGAAACAGTCGAAGTCCGAATCAAGATTTGAGCTGAATTATGATAATTAAACGAAATTTACCAGGATTAGGGTTTTACATTGTTAGGGTTTTAGAGGATCGGGAGAGGAAAGCTTTAGGGTTTCAAAAATTTGATAGTTTTACCAGCAAAAACAATACAACAATTTTGGAAAATCACAAAAGAATATAAATAGAGGTTGATAAAATGATCGATTTATGGGCGCAAGTCTTACCTGCATACGGACTTTGTCGAATTGAATCCGAGAAAATACTGAATGCTCGTCAGTCGGCACTGAACTTTTCAGAGCAGGATGGAGCTTCTTTATATAGGGCGGTCTACCTGACCCGGTTTTCTTCCGGGAATCATGATTTTATGGGCCCACTCATAATCACCACCTAGAAAATAAGAGCAAGAACAACAAAGCTCTTCATTTGGGGAGCTTAAACTCTATTTTTTTCTATTTTATTACAAAAATGTCATTAAGCTCCCCACTTAAGCTTTCTAATAAAAATACTCTTCCAACAATGCATAAATTCCAACATTTTTACATACTCCATCATCTTTATCTCTAATAATTTAATATTTTTACAGAAAAATATCTAGAAATTTGAAAAATTCATAGAAATTTTTTCTGATATCCAAATGAAATAAATCAAGTCTCTATTTGTAGGTAAAAATGTTTAATTTAATACAGGAAAAAAAATATTAAAAAATATATATTTTATAGCTGAAAATTGATGAAAAAAAGAAATGGAGAAAAAAAAAGTGATGATGTGACATGTGGGAAGTAGGCAAAGTCTGGAAGGGTGAAGCCGTGTGCTGATGTTGTCGGTGAAAACTTGGTCGTTTTGGCCCTTTTTTGGTGAAACGATGTCGTTTTTTGTTGAATATTTTTGTTAAGCAATGGGAGCTTGTTTTGCTCCCAAACTTACTTTTTGCTTATTAAGCAATTTTTAAGAATCTTTGTTGTTTTTAAAAATCTCACAAAATCTCTTAAGCACCGGCTTAAGCACTATTGTTGTTTATGGTCTAAGAGTAATGTTACTTAGGGTTAATATCACTTTTGGTATTCAAACTTTAACTCTTTTACACTTTTGCAATCTATTATAACTAATGTATCAAATATCATCTTAAAAGATTGTCAGTTTCATTAATTTTTATACTTTTCATTATCAATCTGTCAAACCCAAACAAAAGACCTATTGTTCTGGGTTGGAAAGGCTGGGGAAACCGACTACGTCACTTGGCCTTGGTAGAAAAGTGAAAGAAAGGGAAATAAGGATCTATTAGCCCAACATTTCTTCCTTAATTCGTCATCATTTCCCTAATTCTGCCCACTTCCCTTTAGAACCCCCTAACCCTAATCCCCAATTTTTTCCATATTTTTTCAATCACTATCAAATCAACCATGAATTGAATTGATTAAAACTCTAAACTCATGCAATTGAACTCCCATGACGAGAAAAAGCAATGATGCGTCCCAACCAAATTACGGTATGTTATGTGTTTTCAATTTAAATTCTCTTGTCATCCGTTCCTAGATTATTGCTTGCTAGCTTATAATTTCAATTATCTTAGCTTATTTTCATAATTACCTGCTATTTTATTGTTTTCTTTCTTCAATCAGTACCAAGTCAACTTGTCTTAGCTTATTTTCATAATTACTTGTTATTATATTGCTTGTTTTCTTCAATCAGTATAAAATCAACTTGTCTTAGCTTATTTTCAGAAAATTAGACTTGTCTTAGCTTAATTTCTTAAAATTAGACTTGTCTTAACTTATTGTTTGCTTCTTATATTTTCTGAAAAATAGTATAAATAATAGAAGTAGTATTATTGATAGCTTATTGTATTTTCTGAAATTGTTTTGTGAGTTGATGATATTTATTTATTTTGCTTTGTTGTAGACCCTGAATTGGATATCATTTCCTTTACAATGAAAATTATACATGGTGGTGTTATAAAGCATGTCCCTAAAATATATGTTGGAGGGAAGATAGATTTTTTTAATTGGGTGGATGGAGAGAGTTTTGGGCTAACTGACTTGAGGGATTTTGTAAAGGAATTAAGTTACAATTTTAAAATGGTTAAGATTTGGCATCAACCTGAGAAAACTATAGTCATAGGTTGTAATCTTATTGTCACTGAAAGAGAATCACAAAACCTACTTAGGTCTATACCTACTAAGAAAGAGGTAAAAATCTACTTAGACCATCTTGAAACAATTCCAGAAAATCCCACCATTCCAGAAAATCATACATATTCAAATCTTGAAACCGATAATGACCACTTCTTTCACTTCTCTTCTCTTGATAATAATCATGAAGAAAACTCAATGTCAATGCTTCTTTGTCTTCTAATTCATCTGATTCTGAAGAATTTAATGACTCTAAATAAGATATGGAAGAGGATGATAATGAATTTGAAAAATATGTTGATTATGATGTTGAGTTTGATGAATATTTGAGTGAGACGGTGATTAATAGGATGAATGAGGATGGTGATAAGGAACTTTCTGATAGTGATGACTTTGAGAGCATCTTGGGCAGTGATGAGGAACCAGAAACAAAATATCCCAAACACAATCTTAAGACTAATAAGAAACATGAATTGAAATTGGGAGCCATATACAATAGCAAGAAGGAAGTGAAAGATGTTATTGAAACATTTTGTCTAAGAATGGGGATGGTTATTAGATTTGGCAGGAATGATGGCAGAAGATTAAAAGTAAGTTGTAGAAATGAAGGATGTGATTAGTATGCATATGTTGCACTAATGCAGAATGACAAATCATGACAATTGAAAGGTTACAATCCAATTCATACACAGTATGGATGGACTTACAACAACCCAAGTATTAGGTTTGGTTAGATTGGAAGGACATTCATGAAGAAATTCAAAGATAATCCAAGTTTAGGAACTAAAGAATTCATGTACCAAACTTAAGGCTAATGTCTCAAAACAACGAGCATATAGAGAAAAAAAGAAAGCCAAACAACTATTGGAAGGGACTTTGAAGCGGCAATTTCACCAAATAAAAGACTATTGCCAAGAATTGCTTAGATCAAATCCAAGTTCAAGTGTAGTTTTGAAATTGTCCGTTGTTGAAGCTAGTAAACCTACATGTCAAAGGTTTTACATTTGTTTTGATGCTTGTAAAAAAGGGTTTCAGTTATGTAGGAAGATTATAAGGGTGGATGGGTGTTTTTTGAAAGGCCCTCAAGGTGGACAGTTGTTGACAGCAGTTGGGGTTGATCAAAAAAATCAAATGTTTCCCATAGCTTATGTAGTTGTTGAAAATGAAACAAGACTCTTTGACTTGGTTCTTGTCATTGTCAGAGAGTGGCATAGGCTTTGAAGATCAATATGAATGGACATTCATGAGTGATAAATAGAAGGGGCTCATACATGTATTTGAAGATTTGTTTCCAAATGCTGAAAATAGGTTATGTGTTAGACATTTACACACAAACATGAAAAGGGATGGGTTCACAGGGCAGTCAATCAAAAATGCTTTATGGGCAGTAGCTAGGGCAACTAGGGTTGAAGTGTTTAAGGCAATAATGGAAAAACTCAAAGAGTTAGATGGGGATACTTATGAGTGGCTAGTCAATAAGCCTACAAGTCAATGGTCTAGGTCACATTTTGGCACTCAACCTAAGTGTGATATCCTCATTAATAATATGTGTGAAAGCTTCAATGTTTTTATTCATGTGCAAGAGACAAGCCAATTATAACTATGCTTGAGACAATAAGATATTTGGTGATGAGTATGTTGCAAGTTAATAGGGATAAAGTCAATAACTGGGATTCCAGACTATGTTCTAGGATAAGAAGTCTTGTTCAGAAGAATTCCAAGGAGGGTGATGAGGGCATACCTATCAAGGCAAATGATTGGCATTTTGAGATCAGTGGCCCATTTGACCAGCACAGTGTGGATCTTGCTCTGCAATTATGCACTTGTAGAAGATGAGAGTTGACAGACACCTTGTAAACATGTTTGCTTGACCATTTGGTGTAGGAAAAAGAGTCATGAGTCTTATGTTAATGATTACTACACTGTTGGGACATACATGAAGGCATATGAGAATGCCATAATGGGTATTACTGGATCTGAGTTGTGGCCCAAGTGTAAGTTACCACCCCCTTTACCCCCAAAATATGAAAACAAACCAGGAAGACCAAAGAAATTGAGAAGAAGACATCGAGATGAGCCATCTGCATCTTCCAGCAATCAAAACAAATTGAAGATATGTCAGAAATCTTTGAAGTATGGAAAGTGTGGAGTAATTGGACATAACTCAAGAACTTATAACAAAAGGAATCCCAATACATACTTTGTTTCACAACCTGTTGATAAGATCCCCTTAACTGGACATAAACTTGGATCACAACTAGAGCCGTCAAATGGGCCAAACCTGTTGGGTTGGTCCGCCCCGCCATATTAAAAAGGTGGGTTGGGTTTTAAAAATACGACCCCGTCAAAAGGCGGGCTTTTTGGGTTAGACCCGTGCGAGTGGTGGGTAAAGCGGAGCGGGGGCGGGGCGGGTTGGTCCGCCATTTTTTAATTATACTATAAATCTACAATTTTTCTATAATAAATGTATAAGTTAATTGAGTGAAAACTGAATTTTCTATAATCTATAATAAATGAAAAGTGAATGTATGAAACATATCCTCCCTACTTTTTCTTACAGCATGCCACACTCTCTCCTCAATCCTTCTTCATTTCCACTTTCAAGAATTCTAGCCGTCACCTATTCCACTCCACACACCCTTTTTCTAATCCAACTAATTTTAATTTTCCCTCCCTCTACCGCTTTACTGAACTGCACTACCTCACCGCGCTTCTCTCTCTCTCGCTTTCTCACACACACCCACAACTTCCTCTTCCCACATTTTCTAATTTGACCAGCTTTGAAGGCACGCAATGCGGCCAGGATACTCCATTTGTAACTTTGGAATTTGGATGCTCTAATGCTCTCCCTTGCAATACTTTTTTTCTACATTAGTCTTCTTCTTCCCCAAGCCAAGATGACGAAGAACAAGAAAGGAAGGAAAGAACAGTAGTCTCCATAGAATGATCCTCGCAAAAGAGAGGAAGTCTTCACAGCGATTTACTCCGTCTTCCTTTCTTAGAGATTAAATCGATGGAGAATGTCATTTGTTATAATTTTCTTTTTTGGCGGGCTGGTCCGCCCCGTTGGTCCGTTTTGACAGTTCTAATCACAACCCAAAAGACATCATGTCACAACCGAAAGAACCAACCTCGCCATCAAATCCTTCAAAATTGCAAGTAAGTTTGTCAAATTGATATGTATTATCGACTTTTTGTTGATATGTATTATACTGACTTTCTAATCATCTTCAGGTTAAAAGAAAGAGAGGTTCAAGCAGCGTGGGGGTGAACATAAGGGCAAATACAAATAGGATTACTTCTGTAAATGTAAGAAAATATAATTTCACCATTTTATATTCTATTTTTTGATTGAAAATTTCTGATTTAGGCTTTTATTTTTAAGGTGAATCAAACATCAACAATCAGTACTCCACTTATTGTCAAATGAGGAGTGAATTACATTACAATGGCCAATTTGAGACATGTAATTAGAGGTGGATCTGGAGGTGGGACTTCAACAAATGCTGAAGGGAATGCTAATCCAAGTGGCAAAGACAAGATATAACCACTGAAGGGAATGAGACATGAAATTGGAGGTGGATCTGGAGAACATGAAGACTGAATTTGTGTTAAACAATTTGATGTTATCAAACTATGTATGGATTTGGTATTTGGTATTTGGTAGTTATCAAACTCTGTATGGATTTGAGTAGGAATTTCGTACTTGTGGATTTGACTTATCAAACCATGTTCTTGTATGGATTTGTGTTATGTTAATGAAATTGGTTATGTTATGTTATGTCCAGTTATACATGTATGTCCATCTACTCGAGTAATGTCATAAAAATCTATTGAAGATATAGGCTCAATATGCCCAAACATTATAAGCCCAATAGGGCATTAGTCTTTAGATAAATACTTGATGTAATAGTTCTTTATTTTTAATCAATTCAATCAATAATAAAATTAGTTTTTACTCCTTTCTCTCTCTACATATCACGCACGCACTCTCTTCTCTCTTACCTCCGGCCACCGCCGTTAATGGTGGTGGTCCGGCTACCCTCAACACATCTAACACAAATACGAATTTTAACATGGTATCAGAGCGATTATGATCTTCAATCATTCTTCCGCTATTCATCTACTACTTCCACGGCGTTCCAACCTCTCTGTGAAAATCAAGAAGGGCAAGAGTGAGAGAGAGAGAGAGAGAGAGGTGAAGACAGGTTCCGTTAGAAAATCAAGACCACCATCCAATAGCTCCCAGATCTACAACAACGTCACTACTCTTACGTCATTTCTCTGACACAAAAAAAAATCTCGAACGGATCGTGGCAAAGAACACCAGAACCATCGGCCGAGCCAATTGTCTCCGTCTGAATCTAATCTGGGAGGAGGACGAAGTTCCCAATACAACTCGCTCCGTCTGGAATCTAATTTGGGAGGAGGACGAAGTTCCCAATACAACACCATCATACATCCTATTCTCACCGGTTCCCCCTCATCATCTTTCCCTCTTCCGCATTCACTCAAACCCGTGTGTTGAATGTGATTCAGTTCTGATGACTGATGCTGGCGATCGAAAATGGAGTCCATTTAACACCGAAGATCGGCGCCGCACGAAGTCTTCTCTCCGCCGGGTGTTTTATACTAGTTGCCGCTTGTCGCTTTAGTCCAAAGAATGTGATTACTTACCAAGTGTTTGTGAAAATGGCGGCCACAACAAGTCCTTCGATCTTTAGTTCTTCGACTGAAACTCAAAGAGTCTAATAAACTGAAACTCAAAGGTTGGTTTCCTTTCTTGGATGAGTTACAGTGAATTGTGAATTTTTGGTTAGGATTTTTCTTGGAAAGGTGAAGAATCCAACTAACATGGGTTTTGATTCCAAGAAGGGGGTTTGTATGCAACAATGATCATCTACAGTAGCCAAGAAAGTGGTTTCCATATATGTTTGTGTGTGAATTAAGAACTCAAAAATTTGAACTCGAGAAGACACCAAATTATATTTTTGTTGTCTCTGTTTGAACTTCTTTGTTTGAACAAAGTCAAATAATGACTTGGTTTTTCTTATATCTGTGTGGTTGGTATTCGTTCCACATTTTCAGATTAAGGATGTAATCTTTTGGACAGAAAGGTTCGATTTGAAATATTCCTTTGTCTTCTTCTAGCCATTGATCGAGCAAGCTTTTCGGGGATTGACTCTTTTTTTGGGCTTCTCAACATCTACTACAAGTGTTCGGGGTGATCCGTTTGTGGGCTCCGATCAACTTGCTTTACATCTACTACAAGTGTTCGGGGTGATTCGTTTGTGGGCTCCGATCAACTTGTTCTACATCTACTACAAGTGTTTCGGGGTGATCCGTTTGTGGGCTCCGATCAACTTGCTTGACATCTTGCTAAAGATTGTTACTATTCAGGCCCAAAGAGGCAATTCAGCCAAATTATGGCTCATTTGATTCAGGCCCATAGAGGCCCATTTGCCGTAAAGACTCATTTGATTTGTATTGAAACAAGAGGCCCAGCCCATTGTGGCTCATTTGTTTGTACCTCTCCAACTCGCACACTTCACAAAGTTGTGTGTACGAGTTGAGGGGGAGTGTTGAAGATATAGGTCCAAGAGGCCCAAACATTGTAAGCCCAATAGGGCATTAGTCTTTAGATAAATACTTGATGTAATAGTTATATTTTTTAATCAATTCAATCAATAATAAAATTAGTTTTTACTCCTTTCTCTCTCTACATCTCACCCCACGCACTTTCTTCTCTCTCACCTCCGGCCACCATCGTTAATGGTGGTGGTCCAGCTACCCTCAACACATCTAACCCAAATACGAATTTTAACAGATGCTTATGATTTTTCCAGCTAATTTACTTTACTTCAGTACTCCAATACAAAATTAAGACTTTGCTAATGTCCACACATTTGTTTTGATTGTGTCAATGTTGGTTCATAATTTCCAGTAATGTCAGCACATTTGTTTTGATTGTTTCAATGTTGGTTCATAATTTCAAGTAATGTCAACACAAATTAGATAGATATATTGGTTCATAATGTTGTCAGTTGTTGTTAATGTTACAAAATTTGATTGTGTCAATGTTGCAAAATTTACCAAACTCTTCAAACTTGCCAAATAGGATTGCCAATACATTTGCAATCAATAGATTAACAAAAAATAGATTGTATTTAGAAGATTGCAAGGTTTTTACATATCTATAATTACATATCAAACATCCTGGTCATACAAAAACCAATTATAATTTCCATTACAATAAACACACATATGAGTTTTCTTTTCAACTGAATGACTTTAGTCTTCATGGCCTCAACCATGGTATTTTTCATCATCAACTTAACTTTCATTTCATCCTCTTTTATCTTCAATCTCTCTACTTCAGCTTCAAATCTGTTCAACTTGGCTAACAACCCCGGAATAATTTACTTGGACCTTATGCTACATTCATCATTCAACCATTTAAAAAATCCACAATATCCGTGTTGCTGTAATTTCAAAAAAAAAGTTAGGTAGATCTACAATATCAAACAAAACAGGAGGCAAATGCGATTAAAATTATCCCGTATTTTGGGCTTGCCCAATATCTTCTTCCTGGATTATTTCTAGTCCAAGAAGTCTTCAATCCAATCTTTATTTCACATTGACAGTACATGTCTTCCATATTACTTGAGCTCCAACTACCATTCGAAGAGGTTGGTGTGGAGTTATTCATTTTCAAAATCAATAGCTTAAGAAAACAGATGAAGGTAGGTGGGGGCAGAATGAACTCAAATTGAGAAAAAAAGGAAGAATGAGCTCGAATGGGAGAGAAAATGAAGTTAGACTTTGGAGGGAATTACCTCTTAAGGGCTGAGATTTTATGAAATTGGGTGGGTACCAACAAATATTACAGCTGAAATGAAGAGATATTGATTAAGAAATCAGGGAAAAAGAATTGAGAAAAGAGAGAATGCAATGGGAGAGAAAATGAAGTAAGAATTTGGAGGAGGGAATTACATGTTAAGGGCTGAGATTTGAATAAATTGAACACCAAGAAATATTAGGACTAAAATCAAGAGAAATTGGGGATGGAATGAAGAGGGCTGAAATGGCAGGAGAAATTGGGGAATAAATGAGGGCTGGAGCCGATTTCTCTCACTTTTCCACCAAGACCAAGTGATGTAACCGGTTTCCAACCTTTTCCAACCTAGAACAACAAGTCTTCCGTTTGGGTTTGATAGATTGATAACATAAAATATGAAAATTGATTAAACTGGCAATCATTTAGGATGATATTTGATACTTTGGGTACAATGGGTACGTACCAAAAGTGAAAAATAGGTAAAGTTAGGATACCAAAAGTGATATTTGATACTTTGGGTACAATGGGTACAACTATGCCTTCGCCAAAAAGCAATTTAGGTAGTTGGTAATTTAACCAAGGCATAGTTGTAAAGAGCAATGTTATCCTTACAACTATCCTTACCACTACCCTTGCAACTATGTTTTTGCCAAAAAGCAACTTAGATAGTTGGTAATTTAACCAAGGCATAGTTGTAAGGAGCAATGTTATCCTTACAACTATTCTTACCACTACCCTTACAACTATGCATTGGTTAAATGATTAATCACCTAAGTTACTTTTTGACCAAGACATAATTGTAAGGGTAGTGGTAAGTATAACATTACTCTAGTTATAAGTGTAGTGGTAAGGATAGTTGTAAGGATAGCATTGCTCTAATAAAAAATAAATTGTCTAACATAATTCTCTTAATGCTCTTTCGGCTACCCTTATACAGCTTAATGTCCCTCTTTCTCTCTTGGATTATCACAACATCCTCTACATATTGCTTCTACTATGGATTATGTTGTTTTCTCTCTACTCTCTTCTATCTCTTAAATCTCTCTCCATCTCTCCCACCAAAAACTTCAGTTTGCCCGTCTTCAACGATTTTTCTCATCAACAAATTTCTCTGGTAATCATTATCTCTTCTCCAATTTTTTTCTTCCATCATATTTTTGTTGCGATTTTTATTAACAAAAAAAAAAGATTTTAAAACCTTTTTTATGATCATAATATGTGTGCATCGCACATAGGTACTGCTAATTTTAAAAATAAATTACATGTTATTCACCCCTCACTACCCATTTCTTACAAATTAGGCCAATCAAAACACTTCATAGTTTATAATGACTTTTATCATTAAACATGTTAGAAAATGATATCCTTAAACGTTAACTACAAATCACATATTGACTTGAGTTACCTAAGGAATATTCTTACCGGTTGGCTCGAATTAATGTAAGAGCGATCATAGTGGGAGGCATTGTCGGTTCTCTAAAACTACATTTAAAGTTTTTAAAGCCTCGATAAGTACATGGAAATGAAATCAATTCCGTGGAATCAATTACAAGTAATTTGATTCCATGGAAATAGATAGGAAGATGGTTCATAAAAATTGTTTGGTAAGATAAGGAATATGATTACCAATATAGTACAAAATTCTATTATATTGTTTGGTTAGAAACAAAACAACTTGGAATGTAATGACAAAATTAGGACAATTGACAATATTACCCCCAAAGTAGACAAGTACTTGTTAATAATTTTCATAATAGAAATTAGACATTAACGTTATTACAGCTCCACAAAATATCAAGTTGTTCATCATTTTTCAATTTAGGCGAAAATTTTAAATTGTCAAGTATCAATAAATCAAAAAAGTTTATCGGATTAAATTAAAAAAACAAAGTAATGTTATAATGAAACTAGTTTAAATAAAAATAGCTTAAACATTTGAAATCATTAGAGAAAAATACATGTTGTTACTTGGCTAAAATAATAATTATTTTATTCTCCACATAAGCAGGTTAATCACCCATATTCTTATTTTCATCATATACTTTAATTCATCGAATTGAATTATCATTTATAATAGGAAAATTTTAATGGGAACAACAAACAAGGGTTCTAAATTGATCTCACCAAATCTGAGAATAAGAAGAAGGATTAAAATTATAGGCATCTCAATCAAATGGCTAGTATTGAGAATATCGTTGTTGACTACAAAGAGTAATCACTAATCAATTAGTTCAGTATCGTCTAAAACTAATTTATAGGTTTTGCAAGTAAGGTTATTTGGTTAAAAAAAAAAAACAAAAGAAGCATAATTGGTAGACGATCGAAAACCATTTAAACAATTATTATAAACAAATTAAATAAGATGAGAAAAGTTAGAAGGATATAATTTTCCTTTTACATGGATTCAAACTATTAGGAATCTAAATCTCACCTTCCTTCATTAGGATTAGGATTCCTTAAATTTTAGGACTCAATTCCAAGTTTTCAGTTATCTATTTCCTTTCCAAATAAAGTTCTAGCAACATTAAACGCTATTAATCAATTCTGCGGAATTGATTCCATTTCCGTGTACCAATCGAAAGCTTATAGTTTTTTAACGGAAGTTAACCCCACAGTGGTGTCCCAATACAACTCCATATCCCTATGTATGAGTGTCCAAAATGGACACTTTTAGTGACACAGTGAGCTCTCAATTCAACACCTAATCGCAATAACCCGACAAGTGACTCGCAAACTATTGCAATTCATCTAGCGGAACAGTACCGATTCTCCCACGTCTTTCTCTCTCTCGCTTGAACTGCTGTTCTTTTCCCTCTGCCAGTTCTTCACATTCTCCTTCCTTCCATCGACCAAGGGCACCGTGAGAAGAATTTTTCTGCTACTGGATTCAAAGTTGATTACTATTCATTCCACAGTAATTTCGATTTTCAATTATTTCACTTTCTAGGTTTCAACTTTATGAAAATTTGGTGTTGAAGCACATTTTTGTCTTGCAACAACATCTTGAGTTACTCCATTTCTCCGGATGGTCCAACGGAATTGAAGGTCCTTTGGTAAGATTTCAATCAATCCTAACCCTCATTGTAGAAAAGAAAAAAACCATAATTGTATGCCCTCTGACATCTCTCTCCCTCTTTCTACCCTTTTCACTTCATATAAAAATTCTCTCTAACTCTGTCACTTTGGTACAAAGAGTAAATGGCATTTTCTTTGCTTTGAGTAGTTTTTTTACTTCAAGGTAATTTGAAGGGTTTTGGTCCACTCGGTTATTGTGTGAATCATGTGCTTGGGGCATTTTAATATGAAATTAGGCTATACTTGAAAAGTGTGGCCCTACCCATGCTTTCCATAACCACGGTGGAATGGTGGAGATTAATTAGTGCTTTCATATTTAGGTAATTTATGATGATTATGACTTTGCCATTTACATTAACCTGTTGCTTGAGTTTTAGTGAGCGTTGTTTAACATTGGATGGATGTTAGTTATTGATATTGAAGGTGAAAGGACCCAACCCAGAACCCAACATGAGATCCCGAGATCGTGCCGCCAAAAGAAGCTAAACAATTGAGAAGTACATAGTTATCATGATGGCACAAGTCAAATAGTTGAGCTACACGAGTTCTAAATTGAAGTAAAGCCGAAATGGCGATACATGGAAATAAGCAATAATAGAAGAGTGCAGAGCTATCGAGCTCAAAGCTAAACACAAGCAAAGAGATGGTAAATCTCGTCCTAAAAAATTTGAACCACGTGGACGCAACAATGCACGTGCAACAAACCATCGACAACACAAAACCAGCGAAACAACAAGAGCCCAACCTGATATATATAAAAACCTCAACGGTTGTACATGTCGGAGACAAGAATACAACACAACAACAACAACAACTAAATACCAAAAGGGCCAAAGCTCGTGTGCAGGAGACAAGCGAAATAAATACTAATACGACGAACAACGGCTCAACACAACACCTCGGCCCAAAAGAAATACAACCAAACATAAATACCCAAGTGTTCTACCCAACCATAAATTCTATATAACTTTACATAATGTCGACCTCACAAGAATAACAACGTACATAATATAAATAACGATACTATAATGAAATGGGACTCCACGAGCTACTACTCGGAAGAGTCAGCTGCTACTAGCACGAACCACACGATCTCAACTCGATCTATCGACCAGCTGCACACTACAACAGTCACGATCTACTCGGCCCTTACGAGGCTAACATGCAACTGCACACTAAAACAAAGTACAGAATGAGTCATAATTACCCAGTATGCTACTATAAATAACATGATAACATGCATAGTTATTAAATAATCACGACATCATGTTACAAAAATAAAACCGTAAATATGTATCATAATATTCTTGATACTTCACAAAAATACCCTATGTTCTTCTTACCAAAACCTTCATGCAATACCATGATATTCACGTAGATGCATAAAAAAACAATATAACATTTTCTTTCCTTTTTCAAATCATTCATGCAACAATATGATAATCATAAACATGCATATAAACCACAATATAAATCAGAGTTTACTTCCCTAATTTTTTACTAAACCCATTGAATCAGGACGTGCTTCCTTGATTCGTTGCCGTCGTGTTGCTTCTGCAAATCACGTGCACAACAAACATGTGCTCCCAATACCAATTCCATGGTATCGGCGGCCCCGAGACCTATCCTCTCGAGTATCATAGCTTCCAAGGTCATGCTTTACTGCTATAAATAATGGATAGCTACTTCCCCACCATAGCCGCAGTGGAGGCGTGTGGAACCCCTAGTCTCCGATACGACGACCCATATCAATCACGAATCTCATAATTCGTGAAGGCGATACGTCGTCCCATCATTGACTAACCACACTACAAAACCTGATAAGGCCTCTATATCCAGTTACCTTATCAAAACCAAAAACCCAACAAGGCTCCAATATTCGATCACCCTGTCCAAACCAAGCAGGTTAGTATTCCTACTTAAACATATTACCTTTCATATACGGGAAGGTAATCAATATCACATACATGCATATATTCGCAAGTATAACACATATAAAGAGATTATTTATTTAGTCTATCAACCATATACACATTGAGTTCTTAAAGATTCTCAAACACAAACTTCACAACTCTGGATTGAGTTCCCAATCAATCCAAGCCAAGTAGGTTTCACACTACTACTATACCACAATCATGCATATCTATGTCATGAATAAATATTCACATATACTAAGGTGACTAATTAGTTCTAACCCTAATCCATATACTAAGACTACTAAGTTAGTCCATATACAATTACCAACATTAGGCTGTATACTTAGCCCTCATACAAAACCATGTCGGGACTCTACATCTAGTCCAATAATCATGTATTTAGGTCTTCCGAGATCCCCAACTTGTAACCAAGTGTAGACTACTATGGTAGTCCATAAACACCGATATTACAAGGTCACATACTTGGCCATTAACATAACTACTCATTCAGTTCATAACCATAATGCATTAATCATTACACTCAAAGTCACGCTTAAAGCATAAACAATACTATCCTATAGTCTCACACACACACGAGTACCCGTAAGTGTACATAACCTTAATTCTTAAGGAATGGTAGTCCGCCCATCATTCCAAACTCTTATTTTCATTCTTAGACTTTAATAGTCTCTAATATTTTTGTGCCTTAAAATGCTCGTTCATAGTCAACTCTCTTGAGTTACTAAACCAATTCCACAAATCCCAAACTCCAAGTATCTTGGTCGTACGACTTACTAGTTAATTAAGTGTTAACTTATCATCATAATAATAACCCTTAAGATTTAGGTGTCACATTGGACACTCACAAAGAAATTATTCGGGTCTTCACACACAAGACCATACGCGTCTCTAACATCGTAGGATTCCAACACTACTTTGTTTAGTGTGTTATAATTCTCTATTAGACTCCGTTGAGTCTTGACTCTATAATTCATCTTCTAGGTCATTATTGACTTAAGTCATAAAATCCACCCAATCATAACTCAATCAATATTCTTATATCAATTATCACAAAACTCAAGTATCGCAAGCATATAACAATTGTTATCGAAATCATAACTCAATAGTTTCTATATAGTTTCTAATCATAGAGTGAAAGAACGCGATGCACGGATTCTCGATATGGAACGATGTTACTGCCAATGTTGCAGTGAATGTTGCAACAATGACAGTAACAATGTGAACTGAAAGTGTATTACAGAAAATAGCGGAAGATTTGTTTTCGATATCGAACCAACAGAATATAGAAGGCAGAAAATCACACAAAACAATCTACAAGTATCAAACTTGTAGATCAAGCCTCAAGGCAACACAATATATTAAAACCAACACTGTTTTTAAATCTTTAACGTTAACCACAAAATTCTCACAGATATAGAATCTTGGAGAACCAAAAACCCACATAAATCACTATACCAAACGTGGGAAGAAAGAACCAAAAAACCTCAAACAAACAAACGAAAAAGAAGCACAATACAACGAACTTCGAAGAAGCCGTCTTCACGAAGTTTCAAACCAACATGCGCTTGTGAGAAAACCGCTTGCGAATGCTCTCGCTTTATGGCCTTTCAATCTACTTCTCAAGCTCTACAACACAGTAAAAACTCAATCTCTCATTCAAGCTCTCAATATATTCTTCCTTGCAAGTTTGCCGTCTGCCTATCTTCTCAGGTCAAGCTCTCTCGGCGTAGTCTCAAACCGAGAAAATCACGCCGCATATATAGGGCACAAACTCGCAAGAACACGGCACAAGGAAACCTTCTCCAACTGGGTAAGAGATTAGCACAATATTACAAAAGATTATGTTTCCTATTATGATACCTCTAATAACTAAATTATTTTGTAAAGATTTAGTTACCAAAAATATATCACAAGATATCTTTCCTAACAAAACTATGATACATGAAATAACTAAATTATTTGCAAAGATTTAGTTACCTAACTAATATACCCAAAATCTTTTGAAAGATTTTCCTATAAAAAAAAAATTAATCTACCAAAAGTATTCTAAACAAAATCTAACACCTAAATAAACATTGACTAATTAAAAACCTTCTTTGACCAAGAAAGGTGAAAATAAGATAAAATAGGTCATGCCTATTTTACCCTTACAATCTCCCCCTTTGTTGAACCTTTCTGGTCAAATCAAAAGACAAGTGTTTATACAACACCAATCAAACCATCTAACCTGCATTGGTTAGAAAAAAAACACATCTCCCCCTGAATTTGTACAAGGTGCACAAATCAGAAAACACCACCATCACAAGAAACACTTGATCTCTCTCCCCCTATTTGACCGGAAAAGGAAGAGAGATAAACCATCTTTTAGAAATTCTCAAAAAACAAAGATTTTGAAAAACACAATAAAGTGTTCACCAAGATTTGATCACACCACTTAGCAAAAACTGAGCACTCATATCCAGATTCAAAAACTCTTAGTTTCCCACAAAAATTAGACAACCACTAAATATTTTTCAACATGGAGATTTTTGAAAATTGATTTGCACAGTGTGAGTATAGGACAAAATTTCACCAAGCTAATATCCTTGCCAACAATGCATGTCCTAAAATTTATGCCTAAAAACATGATAACAAAAAGCTAGGCAAAAGAAATAAAAAATGCAATCACACACAAGTGATAAAGACCAGATCAAAGGATGTAGTTCCTAATGTAGTGCATTGGGAGATGCATTCGCCAAAATTGTGATTTTATTTTCAATTTTGCTCTTTTTTTTTTTAATTTTCTCAACAAAATTTCTCTCCCAAGATCATAAATTTTTTAACAACAAAATCCATAGGTACTTTATTTCCCTAGAAATATAGCTTTACTTTATTTCAAGCTATAAAAACATGCCACTTGGAAGCTTTCACACTATTTACCAAGGGAAGCAATTTTGCATTTGATCAACCCATGAAATCCGAGGATTCATAGTCCCAAAAGAAAGGTGTCACAACCTTGTTCATAGGTAGCTCTTTTCCGTTAGGTAGCTTTCACACTTTTTCAATTAAAGGGAGTTAATTTACTCAAGATCAACCCATGAGAACCTAAGTTCCATAGTACCTTGACAAATTGCAGCATCCCAAAAATTTCAAAAGGTAGCTCTTTCCTTTGTGGACTAAAGATACTCAAGAACTGGGAGAGAGATAGGAGAATCATAACAATGAAATCACAACAGATTTTGAATGAAATTCCCAAGCAACCACAAGAGATACATACATGTGAGACAATTGATCTAGAGTGCCCTCTAAAGACAAAATGCAATCATGCCTAATTTTGATTTTTTTTTTTTTTTTAATAATTAACTAAGTGTAAAATCATATGGCACACAAAACACAAGAGATTTCCAAAGATTGAAAAATATCTAAAAAACAAGACACTTGGCAAATATATCAGCAAGATGATTTTCGGTCCCAACATGTTCAATGCAAACAATTTACATAATCAACCAAGTCCCAAAAAAATGGTGTCTTATATTAATGTGATTAGTTCGAGAATAATGAACTGGATTTTTGTGCTAAGAAAAATGCATAGGTGTTATCAAAAAACAAGGTTAACACATCAATGTGAACACATAATCTTTGATCATTTGAAGCATCCATAAAAGATTTAAGGCTTCTCTCAAAAATATTTTGATAAGCATGCAAATTTTTGAGATTCAATCTTACTTCTTCTCCTTGTGTATATCCCATCATGAATATCACCTATCACTTGAGAGATTGGATGGTTTTTCTGAATACGGCTAGGAATATCATGGCTGCAACCATTCAAATTTGACTGATTTTCTGAATGTACAGGACCTGATTCTGAAAGTTCAGGACCTGTTTCTGAATCTGCCAAGTTTCTGTCCAATGTTGCTCCCATTGTTGCAACATTGGGTGAAACATTGTGAATCACATTGGCTGAACTTTCAGAATATGCAAGTTCAGTCTGATCATGTGCAGATTTACTGGTTTCAGATGCTGGTTCTGAAGATTTTGGAGGAGGTTCATCATAGGACGGCTTAGAACCAGGACATATATCAAAAGGTTCACAATATTTGGACTTGCCTTTGTCATTACTACCCTTAGGAACCCACATCTGTTTAAAAACTTTGGGTTGGAGATTTTTGAAAAATTTCTGATTTGTCTTTGAATGAGGCTTCCAATGTGTCTGCCAATGTTGCAACATTGGTCGGCGCGCATTGGCTGCTTCATACGGTTCTGCCAATGAGCTTTTTCAAAGAAATCTTGCCTCATTTCATTCTCATACATGGCCTTTTTCAGAAAACAAAAGGGTTGTATGTGACCAGGCTTATGGCAGAAGTGACAAACATAATTTTTCTTTCTTACTCTCGGTTTTTCACGTAAAACAGCCAGAAAACTTTCATTGGTCTTTTTGTTCCGTATGTTCCTTCTCCTCTTTCACAAATACCTTAGGGACAAAACCAATACCGATCTAGAAGTATTACCGTAATTCAAACAGATCATCAACCTTTTGTTTGCTAGAATTCCACTTGGTCATGGTCTCTTTGCTTGAGTAAGTTGCTCCTTTAACTTCTCAATCTCCACATCCTTTCTACTTAGGACACTCTCCACCTCACTATGCATTCTTTTTATCAGCATTTGCCTTTTTAATAGTTCATTTGCCTTACCAAGTAGTGTAACTTGGTGAGCTCTCTTCTCCCAATCTTTGTACAGCCTCCCTTCAACAAGTCCGAATCGTGTCACCATCATCCTCTCGCAATTGTGGAATTAAAACAGAAGAAATCGCTCTGTTTCAATGTCTCTCCCAATGTTGCCCCGATGTTGCAACATCGGGTGACACATTGGTCGAAACATTTGCATTTTCGTAATCGAATCACAAACAAAGATTCAAGGCAACCGAGTGTCGGGCATTTTAGTTTAGAAGAACGAACACGCATGTCCTTCACATAAAGTCCGGGGCCTCCCACACATCTTTGGCGCATTCATAATTTGCTATTACCCTAAAAGTATTTGCATCTAAGGCCTTATAAATAGCGCACAAGGCTTTCGAGTTGAAAGAAGCAAAGTTGTTCCTATCATCATTGGTCCACTGCATTCTTTGGTGATCTTGACATCACCATCCGAATCAACAGCTTTAGGAGGACTCCAACCATTCAACACAAAGAAGCCACGCTCTTTCATCAATGGATTTGATGAAGATACGCATCTTGACTTTCCATATAGAATAATTAGCATTTGTGAGAGTAGGAGGATCGAACCACGTTTCATACCGAGAATCCATCACGCCTTTAAACGAATCGACTCTTAGTGATATCAAGAGAAGGCTCGATACCAATTGAAAGAACGCGATGCACCTGATTCTCGATATAACGATGTTACCGCCAATGTTGCAGTTGAATGTTGCAACAATGACAAGTAACAATGTGAACCGAAAGTGTATTACGTAAAATAGCAAGCGGAAGATTTGTTTTTGATATCGAACCAAACAGAATATAGAAGACAGAAAATCACACAAAAACAATCTACAAGTATCAAACTTGTAGATCAAGCCTCAAGGCAACACAATATATTAAAACCAACACTGTTTTTAATCCTTAACAAATCACAAAATTCTCACAAGATATAGAATCTTGGAGAACCAAAAACCCACATAAATCACTATACCAAACGTGGGAAGAAAGAACCAAAAACAAAATTTCAAACAAAGAACGAAAAAGAAGCACACAATACAGAACTTCAGGAAGAACGAAGCCGCTCTTCACGAAGTTTCAAACCAACATGCGCTTGTGAGAAAACCGCTGCGTATGCTCTCGCTTATGGCCTTTCAATCTACTTTCAAGCTCTCACACAACAGTCGTAAAAACTCAATCTCTCATTCAAGCTCTGAATATATTCTTTCCTGCAAGTTTGCCGTCCGTCTATCTTCTCAGTGTCAAGCTCTCTGCTGTAGTCTCAAACCGTAAAATCACGCCCGCATATAGGGCACAAACCTGCAAGAACACGGCACAAGGAAACCTTCTCCAACTGGGTAAGAGATTAGCACAATATTACAAAAGATTATGTTTCCTATTATGATACCTCTAATAACTAAATTATTTTGTAAAGATTTAGTTACCAAAAATATATCACAAGATATCTTTCCTGACAAAACTATGATACATGAAATAACTAAATTATTTGCAAAGATTTAGTTACCTAACTAATATACCCAAAATCTTTTGAAAGATTTTCCTATAAAAAAAAAATTAATCTACCAAAAGTATTCTAAACAAAATCTAACACCTAAATAAACATTGACTAATTAAAAACCTTCTTTGACCAAGAAAGGTGAAAATAAGATAAAATAGGTCATGCCTATTTTACCCTTACATAGAGTTCCCAAAAGTACACTCCTAAACATCACATATGAATTGGTCATTTAATCACATTCCCAATTCACCATTCATCATACAAGAATCACATCTTAGATTCTCTAACAAGTCGGTGCACTATCGTTCACTAACAAGATTTTCCAAAATTCAACACTCTCATTAATTTTCATTCTAACAATAGTAGAGATCCGTATAAGATTATTAGACGTTATTGATGCATTCATAGGGACATATAATGAAGTCTTAAATCATAAATTTATAATTTTTTCCAAAGACAAGTTGATTATCAGATTCTCTGTTATAACTTATTATGTGCACCAATCTTGTAAATTCGACCAATAATTCATCACAACTCTAAATTTCATGAATTTTACATATTCAGAAACTAGACTCTTGAAACTACAATTTAGTTTTTTAAAATACTCAATCCAAGCTTGTATTCATCAACTTATGCTCACCTCAAGTTCATGTTAATAATCTGATTTCTTGGTATGACTTACTCTGTGTGTCTGTTATACAAAATTCACCAAATATTTTTCATAGCTCCAAATCTCATAAATTGTACGTTTCCATAAATTAGAATCTTTGAACTATAGTTTAGTCTTTAAAACCCTCAATTCAGACTTGTATTCGTCAATTTATGATCACATCAAGATCATGTTAACAATCTGATTTCCTGTAGCAGTCCTGCATCACATTTCATGACTTATTTAAAAATACTTCGAACTCGAAAATTAATGAAACTTTAGATCATTTCTTCTCTTATACACGTACAACATATACATTTTTTAGACAATTCCCTCTAGTAGATTTGTCCCAGTAAATTCCTGAAGTTAGCTCAAAACTGAGACTGGGCTTGTATACTTGTTAAACCAATTCTCCCAAAACAATCTAGCAAACTACCATGGAAGCATAGGGAAATGACATAATAGTTCTTACCACAAGAGAAAGAGGCTTCGTAATGTACCTTTATCCTTCAAACAAGTAAAGAAACGAAATTACAACCGGATGAAAGTAGACTAGTCGACGAGATATTCGATTCTACGGTCTCGGCTTGAAGAATGAATAAGTAGAACTAAGGAAACCAAGCTCAAGCAACCAAGAACTCTCTCAACCTCTTATGGAAGTTCTCTTCACATTTTTGGTGAAAGAGGTAGCAAATGAGGGTCTCCAAGACTGATTTGTGGTGTTGGTGAAGTCAAATGGGTAGTGGGACATGTATCAAAACATTGTGGTAGATAAAAATCGGATTTTTGGTGGTTAATTGATCTCATTACTCTAATCTAGACCACACTTAAATTTAATTAATTATGTGAGGACTTGTTTAAGGTAATTGTCATTAATGGTAGGGGTATCATTTACCAAAAAAGTCAAACCAAAATTAAGTGCAACCAAAGCACAAAAGGCGATACATTAACGAAACGCGAATCGCGAAAATCAAATTTATAGCGACGACTATAGTTTGAACGTCATATTCACATGTAATCTTTCTAAACATTATTATAATGAATGTAAATGCATCCAAGAAAGTACATGAAGACCTAGTATCATTCAAAGGTCGCGAGTAACACAACTTAACTAGACGTTCTACCGAGTCAATTGCGGTAGGAAAATAGAAATAAAAAAATAGAAATATATTGGTAGTTAAGTTTGTTAGTTAAGATGTCACCAATTCAAAGGGTTATATAAAAGGTGCTTATTGGAGTTGAAACTTTTTTAAAAGGCCTCTAAAAAGGTTTAGAGGTTGTATAAAGGATGTTTTAGGGTGCAACCATTTGTATACTCTAACATGCTATCATGGTTCCTCTCCGTCAGTTGCGTTATTTTCACAATGTATATTTGAATATTAACTCTAACTTCCTCCGGTCCACTAAAAAAATTGATGTTTCAAAATTTTAATTATTAAGAGATACTTATTATGTTTCGGGCAAACAATTCACTATTCCATTTTGAGATGTTTTATTTAAAAAATTCACTTTGAAAAATTAAGATATGAAAGTGTCATTTTTTTATTAATGAACTACCAAAATGTCATTAAAAAAAAATTAACTTTCAAACGGGTACTCTTCCCCCGGAACGGAGGGAGTATATAATTAGCATTATAGTTTTCATAATTACAATTATGCTTGCGCATAATCAATATGTTAATATCAAATATGAGGGGTAAAATTAAAATGTTATGAATATAATAAACATATTTTTTTTGAAAATAGACTCTTAAAGTGTAACATCTCAAAATAGTGCAGTGAAAATTTTGTTCGGAACGAAGAGAGTATTTTTTGAGCTGATACGACAAATATATACTCACTTCGTTCCACACAAACAGTCCATATTTAAAATTTTTAATAATTAAAAAATATATAACTAACATTATAGTTGGAATCGATCATAATTACAATAATATTTGAACATGATTAATATGTTAATATCAAATATATTAGATAAAATTGAAATGATATGAAGATTGTTAGACTTAATTTGAAAATTCAAGTCTTTAAATAAAAATATCTCAAAGTAGTATGATAATGTTTTTTTCTCGAGAGAAGTATATGTAATCTTATTTGTCATCATTCTATCTATATTGATTGTTTGAAGGGAAATTGAAACAAATAGAAAGCCCAATCATTAGCGCAAGAAATACAAATTAAATTCTACCAAAAAAGATTACACGTGGTCCAACTTTACAGACCAAGGATGGAACATATGCTTGAAACGGTAAAACTAACAATGTTTTGAGTACCGAGATACCTTCATTGATAGCTTTGTCCAAAACACAGAAGAAGAAACAAACAACTCTTTCCCCATTTGAATTCAGGGATAAATAATCTTTCCCAAAATAACACCCAACTGTCAAACAGAATACTACTGTACAAAAGATCTTCGTTTAACAGACATTTTGCAAGATCCCATGTAAACAAAACTCATGATCTTACTTCTAAAAGTAGAATGGCACCTAACTATTTTTAATCACTATACCTACTTTATTAAACAGTTGTACATATTTTTTTTACAATTAATAAGTGCTCTGGATAAATAGTTTACTATTTTATTTTTAAGATGTTTTATTTTAAATAATTTATTTTCAAAAATTAAAACATAAATGTATTATTTTATTATTAACGAACTAATAAAAATATTATTTTTTTAAAAAGTTTGACTTTCAGGATTCTATGTTCGGAACAGAGTACATTTTTGCAAACAGATAAATAAAAAACTGTGATACGTTGATCCAATTTATAGTGTTCTCAATCATGGGCATCACAAATGGTGCCAAAAAATATACGAAACACACATCAATCAAATTTGCTTAAATCAAGAAGATATGATAGAGTAGTACAGTACCATTTAAACAAATAAAACCAACCCCCCACACCAAAAAAAAAAAAAAAAAGAAACTCCAAAAAGAAGAAGAAGCTGTCCTTCCTTCCTAAATTACAAATTAGAGGTGCCATTTTATCTGCCACCATATCATGAATTTCATTTTTCACAAATTACACATAACAGTACAATTTTACAAAATCACATAACCCTAATAATATTATTTTCAAATGTCAATGATTAAAAATAGCAAAAGATTTGTTGGGCCAAAAAATTGTGGTCCTAAAACAGGTTAAAATAATTACTGCACTGCCAAAGGCTTTACCTTCTTAATTTACCTACCTATCTCGGCTTCACAGTGGAAGCTCCACCAGCAATGCTGCCCGATCTGCCCCCACTGCCCTTCCCACTCCCACTCCCACTCCCGCTCCCACCTCCCCACCCACTCCCATTTGATGAAACGAACCAGAACTGTACATCTGTCCTTGATGATGATGATGATGCCCCCCCATCATCATCATCGAAGTTTGTATTCCCCCGTACATCCCTCCGCCGCCGTTATATCCCCCGCCAGAGTTCGCGCCGCCTCCACCTCCCTCTGACCCGTCCTTTTCCCCCGGTCGTCCTCCCATAGTGGTTTCTCCCCTCCATTTCTCGGTACTTTGCCAAGTACACCTTCAAAGGTTCTACGTACTCCTCAAACCCTAGCGTTGTCATGGCCCACAGAAGGTCGTCACCGTTGATCGTCTTCCGTTTCTCTCTCTGGCACTTGTCCGAAGCCTCACCCGTGATGAAACTGATGAATTCCGATACGCACTCCTGCACAGTCTCCTTTGCGTCCTTCGATATCTTAGCGTTCGCCGGCAACGCCTTTTTCATAATCCGGCTTACGTTGGCTATAGGAAGGAATCTGTCCTGCTCCCTTGCCGACGCATCGTTTGCGTTGTGCCCTCCGGATTCGTTGTCGGAATCCGCCATTACCGTCAACGAGTTGACTCACACGTTGCTTAATTATGATTCCAAATTATCGCGAAATAAATTCCCGATGTTTGGCGGGAAACTGGATTGAGGAAACGATTTAACTACGGCGAGAAGTTGGAGGGAAGGGACGGTGCCGGAGCTCCGAGAATGTAGGGGGAGGGTTTGTGCGAGAGTGGAGAGTGTGTTGGGTCCGTTGGATTGAGGCTCTAATATTGAATCGACGGTGACACGTGGACAGTTTGAGACCGTTTGTTTATCGATAAGAGTTGGTTTCGTGGGATTTTCCTCGGCGTTGGATTGGAGGTGGGGTCGGAGATCTGGACGGTTGGAGGATGAGGCACGTTGCGCGTGACTTCTTTTGTAGGTGGTATGTGAAGTACACGGGAGCTTTTAAGACATTGTTAGAATGTTTCAGGCGGGCTGCTGCCGTTTGGCGTTTGGACGGTACATTGACCTAACTGGTCAAGTAGTCAACAAAAACGTGAGATTACATTTTTTGGTTTCTCACACCAAGTGTTCGCACGAGATTGGTGGGACTAAAATTACTTTTATTGCAAGCGGTCAATATCACACCTTCTATTTGAATTGATGGTTTCTTAATATGTTTGGTTCATTTAGACTTTAGAGTTGTGTTAAGTACACCTTTCTTCTCCAGTTCTCAGAAAAAAAAAACAAAAATTATCACTAACATACGTACTTAATATAATATTTATAAAATATTTAATATACCATTTTTAAAAAGTGTTTGATCAAAATATTCTTTACGTAATTTAATTTTTTTATTTTTTTATTAAATTTAATTTAACAAATTTTAAATTTAAAAAAATATATACACAATTAATTTTTTAATTCAATCAGTTAAAACTTCCAAAAAATCTACCAATTTAAAAGCAAATTGACAAAAAATGTGTTGAAACATGGATATGGATGATAATGATGATGCTATATTTACCACTGACGCAACATTTACGGTAATATTTACTTCTAATTGTTCGATTTTTATCTCTAAATGTTAAATTTTTATCTGTTAATTTATTTTTTAAATATTTAAATATAAATAAAAAATAACAAAAAAAGGAAATAGAGGAATGGGTTTGGGTCCGGTTGGGTGGCAGTCCAAATGGGCTATGGGTTTGAGACTGGTTGAAAATGAGGGGATGGGTTTAGGCCTGGTTGAGTAGCTGTCCAAATGGGGGGCATGAGTTTGGGACTGGTTGGGTAGCAATCCAAATGGGAGTGATGGGTTTGGGCATGATTGAGTGGCAGTTCAAATGGGTGGGTATGTGTGGCGACCCGACCCGGATCCCAATACGAGACCCCGAGGTCGTGCCGTCAAAAACACACAAGATGACAAATAACGGGTAAGGCTATAACGGCGATACGCCAATAACTTTAACACATGCGGAAGCGTAACGTAATTAAACGGTGGTGCCCGAGCTAACAAGCTCAAACTAATACAACCAAAGAGATAATGAATCTCTCGGTCCAAAAATTAAAATCACGTGACGCAACATTGGGCACGTAAAACAAAACTACCTGTCATGCAATATCATTAAATAACAATTTATATACCAAGTCATCGGCGACGTTACAGCCGGAACCCAACATTAAACTAAGTCTACAACTCTAGTCTAGCATGCTTAACGCCTAAAAACATGCTGGAGTAAACATAACCAACGATATAAATAACTTGATATAGATAGAAACAATATTATTAAATTAACATGGCACGACTAACATCCGTCGGCTCGCAAAAGACTAAACAACATAAACAAGTACCAATTAAATAATCACAAGGCTTACCACCCATAGTGAAGTTTATATAACTTCACTTCCCAATCGACCTTTCCAAATCAAAGACTACCAATTAACACTACAAGAAAACAGGGCAACTGCAACAGAATATTGCAACGGAATTGAATTCAGTTACAATATGAGTGGACAAAGAATTTTTAACGAGGAAACCCATTAGCCGCGTCCTTTTTTGGGGGGAAAAGTTGGAGGGAAAAATGATGTCAAATATTGAAACGGAATTTTGCAACAGAATTGAAATCAGTTTCAATGTTGTCTAATTTTGCAATGGTTTTTGAAACAGATGAGCTTTCGTTTCAATTTTCCTTTTCAAGTTCAGTTGCATTTATCAATATAAGATTTTTATATTCTGAAACTAAAAAAATTGACATTCTATTTTGGACGAAAAATTGGAGGGAAGAAACCCGCCTAATTTTGCAAGGGATTTTGAAACAGATAAAATATTGGTTTCAAATTCCTCATTCAATTTCAGTTGCAATTAATCCTATATGAATTTTATTTTATTAAATTGAAAAAACTAGTCTAAAATCGACGTTGTTTTACCTTTACTTAGTTCAAAACCTAACCTAACCTAACCAGTAAACACTCGGGTCCCAGTTGTGGCGAATCGTCCGTCAGACAAGAAAGCTTTGTACTTTGAACGAGTGAATTTGAGTAACCGGATCACATACATAAAAAATTTAAAAAAATCAATCCTCTCTCTCTCTCTCTCTCTCTCTCAAATCGACGGGCGGATGAGAATGGGATGAGCCTCCTCATGCGTATGGCGAACCACCTCGATCTCATCGCCGCACAACTCGTTCATGGCGCTTAATCATTATTTTTGTTGCCTAAAACCCTAATTCAACACCAGAAATCGATCTCACAAACCTCTGACTCTTAGTTCTATTTCGCTGGCCATGCGACCCTGGTTCTACGCGATCGCCCTCCTCAGAGAGGACTCCGTCAATTCGAATCAACATTTTTCTGCTTGCATTTTAACTTCCCCTCGTAGATTCAGCCATGACCGCCGACACTCAAGCCCCTAGTTGCGTTATCTGCAATGCCGGTGGTTTTTGGATTTTTAAAGGTATTGATGCATTATATAATTATTGAATGTTTTAGGGTTTGATTACTTAATTGGGTTATGGTTATCAAACCCATTTTGATGTCTTTACAATACTTGAAACGCCAGAGGGTGGGGTGGGGGCGAGGATGTAAGACATACTTTACTGATAAACTAAATTGTTAGTGGTACTTGTTGGGAGGGTTTTTGATTTTTTCATCAATTATTATTAGATTTAATGTAAGCAAATCTATGTAAGGTTAATAATCTGAGCTTGTATGTTAGTGGGTTCCTTCCTAAATGTAATTAAATAATATTGAGATCCTAGATTGTAATTTCTGGGGGGGATTAGAAAGCTAACAGTAACAACTGGGAAGATGTTCAAAACTTGTATTACTCGTAAAACACCCCAACATGCCAGACCCATTATCCTTATGCACTCTTGTCCCACATAAAAGAGTTGCCTAGACATTTGCATAACATGATAGCTTAAGAATACGTTATATATATTATATATTTTATTCGCGTTAATATATGTTGGTTACTCACGTAATTTACTTGATGTTGATCTGAGTTCGATAATTGGTGCAAGAGTTATCGCGGCCACATTTGTTTGCCCTTTAGATGTCATCAAGACTAGGTTTCAGGTTCACGAATTACCGCGGCTTGGTAATGGAAGCGTTAGAGGTACTAAGTGCCACTATGTCACTTGTTAACATTTCCCAGTTAATAAATTCTTAACATCAGGAATCAATACCAATGCATTGGCTATTGTTTCTAATGCATTGTGGATGGATTTCAATGCAACTATTTTTGTTAATGGAGGCTTAACAAGTTCGGAGGGCACTTGTTAGCAAAACCTCTTTTCTAAATGCACTGGAGCCTCTGTCAAGTATGCGAGATAAATAGCTTAGCTATTTTGAAGATTTTGATCACATAAAAATTTGAGCAGGATGCCATTGGTTTTGGTTATTTATTGCTAACAATGATTTCACTTCGTTGCTTCTAGGTTCCATTAGCATTCAAGGGCTCTTTCCTTGCATTGGGTAGCTAAAGTTGTTCCGTTTTTGATCAGGCAGTCTTATAGTTGGGAGTCAAGAACAAATATTTCAAAAGGAGGGATTGCGTGGCATGTATCGTGGCCTCTCTCCCACTATTCTGGCATTGCTTCCTAACTGGGCGGTGAGTTGTGGCTTTTCTTCCGTTACTTTTTTTTAGTTCCTTTTTCCTATGGGCTTTGATAACTCTAGTGGTCTGAGAATGAATTTGAGGTTCATAAATTTTTCAGTTATATTTACTTTAGTCATACTCTTTTTCTTGTGAATGAGTTACTTGAATAGACCCATTTAGCTTGAACTGGGAGACGTTTGAACAAATTGGCACCTATATATAGATCAGCCTTTTATTCTTGAATAAAACTAAATAAATAGAAAATCCTAGTAGGGCAGCATGATAAAATAGGCAATTTCAAGGAGGCTTTGGGTACAGATGTGTTGCAGGTCTCAAAGGTCATGAACCTCCTTCAGTTGTACTATCTTGTAGTTCATGGAGGCACCGCAGAGGCAACCTCTCTTGTGAGAACCCAAAACCCATTACTTGTGCTACTTGTTCTATGCCTTAATAACATGCTTGTCTCATGCTTTAACATGATTAGATATCTCTTTTAGTCCATGCCTGACTCGTATTAGCATTATTGCATTCCTTGTCACTTGATTCCCTCCTATGCTTAGCATACCTTCCCGTGATGCCTCGCGTGTTGCCCTAGCCTGATTTGCACTCAACCGAGACTCGTTAGGGTTCTATTGTCTTTCCTAGATGACTTAGAACGCTCGCCTTGATCCTAGTAAGCTTGTTGGGAAGTTTAGAAACCTTCTTGCCTTGTTTTGGCCTTAGCGATTTCACCCGTCTCCCGTTTTGCGCGTATTTCGACGTGCGAATTGTTCCTTGAGTTCCCGGACTTGTATTCAAGTCATAACCATGATTTAACAAGCCTATTCCATGCCCATGTTACCCTAGTTTTATTGACGTTTGATCCGGGTTTGATTCGTCAACCAATCGTTGCTTGACTCGAGCCTTGTTCTACCTTGTTCCGGGTGACGTTCGGGTGTGTTTCGGGCATGTTTTGAGTTGTGTTAGACCCTAGAATGGTTACCCATGAGCTTGGGACCATTTAGGACTTGTTTAGGTCTAGTTTTGGTGCTCCAGAAGTTCAGGCGGCCGCATGGCTCGAACGAGGCGCGCGCATCAAGTTCTGAGAGCAAATGAAAAAAGGGAACCTGTCCCAGTTGTTGAGGCGGCCGCATGGCCTAGGGTGAGGCGCCCGCCTCACCCTCTGTTCAGCTCTACGGGATTTTTCAGCCTTCAATCTTTTGTGATGTCATTAGCCACTTAAACCCCCTTCCTAATTAGCCCTAATCCAACCTATTAAACCCTAATCAAGTTAGGTTATTCCTAATCTCAAGCCCTCTCCTCTTGACATGTGTAATTCCACCCAATCCATGCAACATATATAAGCCTCCCTTTGTTGACTTTGCCTTAATCCTTCCCTTATCAGATTTTCCTCTATCTCTCTTGCCATGGTTAATGTGTGAGGAGAAAAGGTGAGATTGGTGTGTGTGATTCCCTTAGATTGAGCTCCCGACTCCGCTTGCCGGCCGAGACCACCTGTGAAGCTACCGACGAGGAGATCGTTTCTACCCGATTACTTTGTGCTTCAACTTTCCTTTTTCCTTTGGTGAAAGTAAGCTATAAATTTCCCCCTTAGGATTGTATGATTAGACTTGCCATGATTCCCCTTGTCTATTGATCCCCATGCTTTTCCATGTCCATGCCATGATCTAGGTTGAATTGGTCTCTTGAGATTTTGGTTAGTATGTCCATCTTGTTGCTTGAGGCCTACACTTAGAATTAATTATGTTCTATGCTTCTTTAGGAGCAATTAATGTTCTTGAACTAATATGTTTTGATGACTCTTGGGAATTTTGAATTCTAGGGTTTCCATATGCCTTGTATTAATGATCCTATTGAATTGAGCCCTAGCCTAGAACAAATTGTGTTCCATATTCCCTCACTGAATAAATAACGCTCTTGGACCCTTGCATTTTGAATACCTTGAAAGTATGATTCTAAGATCCCTTGAATTCGAATTATCGACAATTAGTAGCTACGGTCGTTAAACGGATTAATGACCTAGCCGATTATATGCGAGAACTTAGAAGAGGGTTTGTGATGCAATTAGGCCCTAACTCTATTGGATGAACTATTAGAGACGACTCAACGGAGTCAAGATTAGCGAGCTATTGAACAATACCTCCCGTGATTAACCCCTACGACGCTCTAATCGCTTCCCTAAGAATAATAATTCTAGACTTTGAACTTGAATTGATTGCCCTGCTTGATCTTGATCGGTCATATTATGGAATGACTATTGACATGTGAGTTTCGCTTCTTGAACTCAACCCTACTTGGTTATTGATAAGAATAATTTACTTGTCTTGAGCGAGATCGCTCTTTGTCGATCTCGCTCTCTACTTGAGAATTTTGTTAAGTATACATTACTTGGCATATGCATGAGTCCACTGGCACCCCTGCCTGTGTGCACACACGCCTCCACCGTGGCCACAAGTGGAGAAGTAGCTCCCATGCCGTAATCATTTAAGAGCATCACCGGTGACTATCCCTGCATCTCCTCTGAAGATCGATGTACTACACACATTCGATACCCGCACTTTCCGTGATAACGCTTGTATGCAGAACTACGTAGCGGCCCGGCCTCCATATATCCTTATCTATGTGATTTAATTATGCACACTTATGTGAAACAATGTGCATCCCGGATATATGACTCTATGCTTGTGTGATCAGAATCTTGCCTTGAATGTTGCATCTTGCCATGACATGCATGATTAATAGCTTACGAAGTCTTTATGACTTACCCTTTCCCCTTTATCGCTTTTAGATCCTAGCAAGGTGTCCCGCCGTTGACTAGCCTGTTCGTGCTTGTGCCCTTTTGATTCGCCGCTGATTCTTGGAGAGGTGGTTTTTGATGGCCTCTTATTCTTGTTTACCTTTTGTAAGGACGACGGGTTAAGCCGCCAACTAGACCGCGCCTCGGGTATTGTGTATAACTTGTTGAAATCTTTGACCTAGTAGTTATACTTGAGTACTTAAACCCTTTGGCCTAAGATTGTAAGCCGAGCTCTGTAACTTGTTATTATTCCTCCATGTTTTAGTCTTCCGCCGAGCATGCTATTAGCTTTCTTTAATTCTTGTCTTTGAACCGTTAGCTTGTTCCGCATGTAGTGTCGCCGAAGACTTGGTTATATTGTTTAACTGCTTATCGTTTAAAAGTTTTAAAAATTTCCTGCTTGGTGCCGAGGCGTGCTGCGACTCCAATGTTAGGCCACGTCGTTTTTGTGATTTAAGTCCTTGCATGTTTAATTGCCTACTTGTTCCTTCTTCCTTATTTGGGCGTCCGACCCTGGTCCCATCTCGGCCCTGGCCGGGTCGCCACAGCTTGGTAGAGCTTGTTTTAGTTAGCTATCGGCCGTGATAGGTTCCATGGCCTAGGTGGGTTGTTTCTGGTGTGATGTTCTAACGCCGAGTGAATTCTTATAGGTGCTTGATGGTGAACCCTAGAGCGCACTGCAGAGGCCGAGGTGAGGCCGACTCAAGTAGAGTTCCGAGAACCCGAAGGAGAGTTACCTCCACCTCCACCACCACCGAATCCAATGCTCGATGGCGGATTTGTACCGCCGTATGACGTAGTTTATGACCGAGATGGCCCAGCCTGGCTGTGGTCGAATGTACCTCCTCCACCACCACCCCCAAATCGTGAGGCGAGTGTCGCCACCGCGCAAGCAGATATACCACCCGGTGCTGGGCACGGAATAATGCCGTGTTAGAGAGATTCTTGAAAATGAAGCCTCCATCTGAGGGAGAGGCGGATGCTAGTATGGCCGAGCTATGGCTTGAGGATGTGAAGAAGATATTCGCAACATCGATTGCACCCGAGGAAGAGAAAGTGGTCTTAGCCGCTATAAGCTGTAGAGCCGCCAATCATCGTGGAAGTTTTACTTGCTAGTTGGGAGTCAATCGGGTGGCGCAGTGTGGCCCACATTTGAGGCGCAGTTCGGCTACTTATGTGCCTACAAAGTGATTAGACAAATGGGCGGGAGAAAGAATTCCAGAATTGGAGCAAGGTTCCATGTCTATAGCTCAAGATTCTTCCAAATTCACCGAAGTTGTCCCGCTATTGTGCACATCCGTGCAAGATGAGAGACACAGACCCGAGGTTCGGAAGGGGTTGAAGACCGAATACAGAAACGCTTGTTATCCCTTACGCTAGCCGACACGGAGTGCGGTAGATCGCATATGAGATCGAGCGAGATATTGAGGAGCACAGTGTAAGCATCCTCGTGCGCTTCTTCTCAAGAAGAAGCCAGCAGTAATTCCAGAGGTCGGGCTTCGAAATCGGCTCGCTACTGTGGCAACCGACGCAGCTGTGGTCGAGTAGGCATCGCCCGTGGTCGATAGGCGCCCGCTCGAGAGTCGCGGTAGTAGTGTTCTACCTCGTGGGCAATGCACTCGTGGAGAGACCATTGGTTTGTTCTATTGTAAGATCGGGCACTCTAGCGAGAAGTGCTCGACTGCACTGGCACGTGTCTTAGTTGTGGAGATCCAAATCATCGGCTCAAGGACCGGCCTCTAAGTCTAGAGCAGCCCGCCCCCTGGGTCGGCTTCAAATAGCCTGTCCAAGAGGGATAGCGATGGCGCCCTAAGGCGCAGCTCAGGTCTTCGCTTGATCACGAGGTGTTCCCGAGTCTACTGCGGATCGGAGGTACTCTCTCGCCTTCGGTCATCATGCTCGAGTCCTTATAGATCCTCGGTTCTACCCATTCATATGTTGCATCGCATTTCCTAGAACATTTATATGTCTTGCCCGCCCGCTACCTTACTGCTTGAGGTGTCTACACCGCTGGGTGATTGCTTGTTGGCGCCCGAGGTCTATAGAGGCCGTGGATGTGCTTGTTCATGATCGAAGTCTTGCATGCCGATTTGGTTGTATTACCTATTAGAGACTTTGACGTGATTCTTGGTATGGATTGGCATGTACACACCATGCTTTAGTTGACCGCCGTCAGAAGAAAGTAACTTTTGCCATGCCCGGTATTCGAATTTGTGTTTTCGGGTGATCATGCTATGAGCGGGGTTCATATTATTTCGCCAGGGCTAGACAACTCTTATCGCTGGTGTACGGGTATTTAGCTTGTGTTCTTGATACTAGCATGTCTTCGCTAAGCTAGAGGATATCCCTAGTTAATGAGTTCCCCGATGTCTTTTCTTCCGAGTATGCCTTGCCTCCCGACCGAGAACTAGAGTTCTCAGACAGCTATTGCTGTGGACTTCGCCTATTTCTAGGCACTCCCTTATCGCATATGGCTCAAGCGGAGTTGCGTGAGTCAAAGGATCACCGCAGAACTTCTAGATGGAGTTCATTAAACCGAGTGTATCTCCTCGGGGTGCACCTGTTGTTTGTAAGGAAGAAGGATGGTAGTCTATATGTTTTGTATAGACTATCGACAGCTTGAACCAAAGTTACTATCAAAAATAGGTATCCTCTTGCCACACATTGACGATCTTTTGATCAACTTCGAGGTTCAGCTTGTTCATTCCAAGTTTGACTTGAGGAGCGCTATCACCAGCTTGAGGGTTAGAGCGAGGATGTCCCGAAGACGGCCTTCCGACGCTGCTATGGTCACTATGAGTTTGTTGTGATGCCATTTGTTGACCAACGCGCCCGCAGCTTTCATGGACCTCGATGAATAGGGTTTTCCACTAATATCTCGATTGCTTTGTAGTGGTTTTTATTGATGACATCCTTGTGTACTCCAAGTCACGAGAGGAACACGCGAATCACCCGAGAGAGGTTCTTTCTATCTGTGAAGAAGCAGTTTTACGCGAAATTCAAGAAGTGTGCTTTCTCGCTTGAGCAAGTTTCTTTCCTAGGGCACGTGGTGTCTAGTGATGGTATCGCGGTGGATCCATCCAAGGTCGAGGCGATTACCAAGTGGAAGACGCCTAGTACGGTGACCGAGGTCCGTAGTTTCTGGGCCCGGCAAAAGTTATTACCGTAGATTCATTGAGGGGTTTTCAAGATCGCTACTCCGATGACTAATTTGACTCGTAAGAAGTCTATTTTTATATGGAGGATAAGTGCGAGGCTAGTTTTCGTGAGTTGAAAAGGAGGTTGACTACGCTCCTATTTTGGCATTGCCTAAAGGTTGTGAGAACTTTGTGATTTATAGCGACGCCTCGCTAGAAGGCTCGTGCTTACGCAGACGGAGAGTTATCGCTATGCTTCGAGGAAGCTATCACCTTACGAAAGCGTAACTACCCGACGCATGACCCGAACCGGCAAATATCATCTTTGCGCCCACAAGTGGAAGCACTATCTTTACGGGCTAAGTTCGAGATATTCACCGATCATAAGAGTTTGAAGTATCTCTTTTCTCAAAAAGAGTTGAATATGCACGGCCGAGGCGATGGATGAGAAACCGAAAGATCATGACCGCATTATTTTATCATCCGGAAAGCTAATGTCGCTTGCGATGCCTCTGGAGAGAAGGCGCTATGTTCTTCGATGACGGCGGAGCGGAAGATGCTTGAGGACGCCCGAGAATGGAGCCCGGCCATGATGAGCATAGGTTATCTTTGCTAGCGTGCGCGCTACGCTGTTCGA